>VYZV01044514.1:147084-183547 GCA_013401275.1 Pandion haliaetus
CCACGTTGGAGAAGTTGGTGAAGGACTGTCTCCCGTGGGAGGGACCCCACGGTGGAGCAGGGGAAGAGTGAGGAATCTTCCCCCTGAGGAAAGGAGCGGCAGCGACGATGTGTGGCGAGCTGACTCAACCCCCATCCCCTGTTCCCCTGCGCCGCCGGGGGGAGGAGGTAGAAAGCATCAGGAGTGGAACTGAGCCGGGAAGGTGGGAGGGGTGGGGGGAGGTTGTTCTGATGTTTAGTTTCCCTTCCTAATACCCTTGTGTTTTGTTTTTGTTTTGATAAGTAGTAAATTAAATTGATTTTGTTTTTTTCCCAAGTTGAGCCTGTTTTTTGCCCATGACCATAAGTGGGGAGTGATCCCTCCCAGTCCTTGTCTCGACCCACGAGCCTGCCTTTATATTTTCTCCTCATCCCAACGTGGCCAGGCGAGGGGGTGGGGGCTGAGCGAGCGGCTTCGTGGTGCTTTGTTACCGACTGAGCTGACCTGAAACCACGACAGAGCCCTAGGTTTTATCAGTAGTCATAATAATCCCATCTACACAAGGGTGGGAATTGCCTCGGTTCAGCCACCCAAGAGATAAGGTTCTGGTCTGACCCACTCGCCTGGACTCCCTCCACAGCCAGTGGTGACAGAATAGGCACCTTCACAGAGATATTCCTCCCACCCGAAAAACGTATGTAAATCAGGTGACAAGAGGATGTCTACAGTGACTAGCATGAGGTGTCTAGCACAGTCGAGAAGTCAGTAGAACTGTGCATGTCTTCAGTAGAAGGATCAGCCATCCATGCCTAGGGAACAGCCCACCCACGCAGAGCCCTCGTCCTTCCACTTCAACTACAGATGCTGAAAAGCTTTTCCTCTGCTTTCAGATCCAGTAGGTCCAGAGTTTTCATTTGCAGTTATACACAAACACATGGGTAACTCCTGAGCCATTTGCCTGTTCCACTTTGCTCCTTACTGGTCGTAAGACAGATGTCTCAAATCTCTGTTTATGCATACATTTCACCAATAACAGAACAGGTAAATGACATTTTGTATGGTTTCTATGTTAGGATAAATAATATTCTATTATGTTACTATGTAAGAGACTGGAAAAAGTGAAATTAAAATAATCTCCCAAAGGCAAGCTCTCAAAAATGAAAAAACATAATCATTTTGGTTGCTTAGCTAGTAACATAATTTTGAGGCTTTTTGCTACACAAGCAGCTTCGCTCTAAGTTTTGTTTTCATTCTTTAAACATTAGCTGGGGGCAGAGGCTTATGGCTACTTAGAATGTTAGTTAATTAAAAAAACGTTAAATTAACATCCTTTCCCTTGCCATGGGGAGCAAACAGCCAGAGGATAATGAGTTTTATTAACTCTCATAATGGCAGTGTTGATTGCATCCAAATATTGGATCCATTATTTGTCAGTCCCCAAAGAACCACCTACAGAAGCAAATGGGTCAAGGATTAATTGATCCGTGCAAGGTTCTCTCCTTCCAGTCACGGTTTTGCTACTGAGCAATTTATATGTGCAGGATAGTTCTGAGACAGGGTTATTTCTGCACAGCACCTACCAGCGTATCACCCTCCTTTTGCCTGGCTTTTTGAGTTGCTGCTGTGTAGTCCATGCATTACTGCAGCCTTTCAGCAAGCGGCCAAATACTGCTACAAAAAGCACTGGTCTCAAGTGGGAACTATTGAGGAATTCTCTAACAAAAGTTTTGGATTTTTTATTTTGTTTTGTTTTGTTTTTTAGACCTCATGCTAATTTGTGGAGCTGGAGACATTACCTGAGAATGTAGCCCCCTCCAGGAAATTCTCACAAGGAAAGGACTCTCCAGCACAGGAATTTGGAGAGACATCTCCACCCTAGACGCAGGAATAGATCAGTGATTAGGACACTTGGTTGGGATGGTGAAGACCTATTCTTCCTCTGCCCCAGCTTTGCACTAGCCCTGGGCTAGTGCAGGAGGAAGAACATTTTCCTCAATCTCCTCCAAGGGCTTTCAACTTTGGACATATAAACCATTGCTTCCTAGATGACAAAACCTGTGTTATTTCATAATACAGATAAATTTATCAAACATCTAGTTGCTATTGCTATAGCTCCCAGGCAGACCCCTCTTGCCTGCACCATCAGTGACATTTGTCTGGCTCCATGTTCATGGGTGAGATAGGCAAAATACTAAGTCTACAAAAAGGGGGGGGACAGGACGGGGACAGGGGACATTTCTGCTCCCTAAGTTGCCTCTTTATGGTGGATCCAAGAAGCATCGGTAGCAATGCAAAGGAAGCAGAGCACAACCAGGAATGAAGGAACAAAACTGCTGTGCTTGGTAGCAGGTAGCTATTAGTTCATGTGCATTAAGTGATCAAGTCACATCTTCACATCTCTCCTGCCCTTGTTTGCCTCTTTTTTTGAGGGGAAGGAAATTGGATTATAATTTCTTTTATTCTTTTAAAAATACTTGGTTCCACCTCACTGAGGAAAAGAAGGCTGGGAAGAAACATTGCTTAGCAGTTTTCTGGACAAGAGATTTTGGGTTATTTTATCCAGCCTTTATTACAGACAGCCCTGAGCTGGAAAGCAAAGTGGCAAATCCCCATGAAGATCCCATTGGTTTGGTGTCAGAGATATTTTCTAACCTATAAAGAGCAGGTAATCCTGTAAAGTCTAAAACCACCACAAATTTAGAGGAAGCAGGTAAAAGCAATATTTTCCACTGTGCATTTCTGTCAGATGCGGGTGAATTTTCAGGCATTTGCCTCATTCCCCACATCAGGCCCAACCATCTCTGTTGTTTACGTGTTGACTCACTCTTTGACTCTACTCTGTGGTGATCCAGCCAGGTCTGCAGCCAGGGTGTGTAGGTTCAAGGAGGGTCTGTCTCACCTTTCTGAAATTAAACAGAAATGCCGTATTTCCTACCCCTTAAACTGTCCATAAAGTGGATTTTGGTTTTATTTTAGCTCATGTTCAAAGGAAATTTGAGAAGCAGAACTGGTTGAAAGAAAAAAAAATATATGTTTAGATGGTATTTTTCAATTACAAACTCATCAGTCAGCAGTTGCTCGCTCTTTAACAGAACACTGGTAAATATGATCTTGAAGGAGTTCAACACTTTAGATACGAAGAACTGAAATGTTCGGTTTCAAAATACATCACGATACTAAAAATAAGCAGTGAAATGTATGAGTATAAAAATACATTTTTGAAAATTATGCACAAAATCCTTCAGAATATGTTAAGTATGAGAAGTACTGGAAATTATAGCACTTCACACTGTGTTCCAACAAAATTAAAGTCTCAGCTTCTGCAAAACTCTGGCAACAGAGATAAACACAGGTTTCCAAGAAATATGTCTGTTAGTTGTACATCTTCCCATGCTACTAAGAAATTAACAACAGGATTATAAAGTTCCTGAAGTATCTTAAATGCAAACCTTTTAGGAGCTCATTTCCGAATGTCATTTTGCCATTTCCACAAACAACTATAGTTTAACGTTGGCAACATGAATGGAACACACTCTGTGCCAACTTTGAAATCCAGCTTGTTGGGTTCATACACCTGGTAACGTAAATTCCCCATAGCAGTGGTCAATTGTAACCCAGCTATGATCGGCACAAGCATTCTTGGCTCCACATCACTGAAAGGTAGGTGATGTGCCAGTGTAAGATATCCCCCTATCCTCCATTCATTCCAATTTCTACTCAACGGTACCTCCCTTAGCTGATGTAGTGCAGCTGCTCATGGGCACGTCCTCTGCACCACGCTGGAAAACTGGCCTGATTTTTTTTTACATTAAACAAATGAAAAAATGCTTTAAAAAATATTCAAAGCACCCATAAACCAGCACCATGACTTACATCAGCAACAGGAACACCGTAGAAGGCAAGACAAAGGGGTTTAATGCAGTCAGTGTAATAAACTTTATGCTTGCTTATTCTCAAGAGGCTCAGCAAAGCTTCCGCTTAATACAGCAAGCCAACCTCTCCTTAAAATAGGTGATGGTGTTGGATATTAACACTCAAAGCCATCTGCAACTTGGAAGGCTGCATGTATTTTAGACGAGGCAAATCCTCCAGGGTAGCCTTGTTTTGTTAAAACGGATAGAGAAGCAGGTTAAAGGGTCTGAAGATAAATAATAAATGAGTGACAGCTCAAGACCACAATTAGGCCAATGTTAATAAGCATCAATTCCAAAGGATAAGGGATTTATCTTTAGAAGTAACCACCACATAATAAATGTCCCACTACAGGCTTAATGGATAAACTCACTTGGTATTACAGTTGATTACAAAACAGGAAAAAAGTTATACATAGGAAAAGCGTAAGTAAACGTCAGATGACTAGCTTAACCTTTCATAAAGTCAGGCAGTGGGGTTTGTTTACCTTCTTCACTGTATATGCTCTTCCAGTGCACCCAGAGAATGCTACAAGCAATTACAAGACACAACTGCAAACATTTTTCTCCCTTGCTTTTTCCCTTGCACTGCCTCAGCAACAGCCTTACAGTCATACCCACGGGGGAAAAGTATCAGAGCATTTGTCTGCCCTCCTGTCACACAGTCCTAATCTTCAAGAAGGGATCTTCCAGGCATAACTAGCTTTGCTCTGTGTACTACTGGCACCCCATTCTCAACCCAGAGGGGAACCCCTTTCTGTGGCAATTTAAAACATGCTAACTAATAGGAACGATACTAAATTCTGTTCCAGCTAGATTGGAAGGTCTTCTCAAGGCAGCTGAAGCAACCTGTAAAAAATAACATTTCCAAAGCAAAAATGGTGGGTTAAATTAGATCTTTGTTTGTTTGTTTCCCTTTCTCTCTTCTATTCTTACTGTTTATTTGATCAAACTGTACTGAATGGCAAAACATCCCTCTGATATGTCTGGCTCCTGCTGAGCATATTAGCTTATCTGGCTCTTAATCCCATCTTTTACAAAATTGAATGCTGTGCCAAATCACAGCATTTCATACTGTTTTAAGTTCCTCAGCTCTAAATGACTTACTGTTATTTTATCTTTGTTAAAGGACACAAGTCTTAGAGACAAGATAATGACAATGTTGAAACCTAGGAGAAATAATGACTGTTAAGAAACACAACTTTAATATGCGATTATAAGACACTGACAACACAATGTCAGGAGACACTTTCAGAAATGAAGGTGTAAATCACATAATTAGTCAGGACTGACTTTATGCCTTGTCAAGCCTATAGCAGTGGAAGTGTAACTTCTAATGCTTTGGAGCACTTCAGCCAAGTGCATGTATGGAAAATAGCACTGCTTAAGTAACATAGATGTTCTTTTACCTATCAGATAGCCATGAAGTCTTTGCCTAAAACATTTAGAATAAAGAGAATAAATAAGAGACTATGTCATTGTTCTCTTAAGGAAAAGTAGTGCTAGGAGTAACACACACATGTGATCAGGCACTTTAACAGAAGTATATCCTCCAGCTACCATGAATTTAAGAGATTAACATTTTTCTTATTAAAAAAACATTACATCATGAAACTGCAAGCTCCATATCAGCCCTGGAGTATAACACTAACATTAATGCTAATACTAATAACAACAATAACTACTTTCCTGAAGGTCATTCAAGCAAGCACTGTTACTGCAGTCACTGTTTCTGTTTCTGAAGCAATGAAAGAGAGAGTGGAGGAGCTAATACACCTCTTTGAGTGAAAACAGTCTTGTCAAGGACCCCGCACAAGGCTGTTATGCTGCTGGCTCCTCCAGAGAAATACCAGGTGGTATCACCTCGGATAGCCAACATATTTCAGCTGAGTGATTAAATGGTTTATGGCCTCATTTCACAAACAAGAGGGACATTTACCCAACACCCAGTGACTGAAAGATTTAAGTTTCCACTCTGCTAGAAGCCCAGTGATTCTAAAATATAAATTAATACTGGAGATAATAGATCTATTTTCTTACACATTTAAATGTAAAAAATCTTCCCAAGGCAATAAGTAATTACAGCATTTGCAACTGCCCTTCTAAAACTGGGTATGCTATTTCACATATCACTTAAATGGTAGCTCTCTCTGTGCAGGAAACTGGGAAGAAGAAGCAGATACCATCACTAAACTAGGCATGAACAGACAAAAAAACATTAACCCCATGCTATGAGCACTGGATATTTCCAAAGCAACAGGGATAGTAGTAACTGGATATAATTTTGAAAGACTAACTCTCAAATTACTTTGGCAGTGAATGATTGACATGGCCTATTAAAAGCCTGCTTCATGTCAAACAGCTCTGCTTCTCACTGTTGTTCCAAGTTTCCCATTTTCCTAGCTCACACCACTGTGCCCCGTCTGCCTGAGACAGACGACTGCAGTAATTATTGGTGATTACTGTGCACAACTCAGCATTAATGATGTACGATGGTGTCAGCACTTATGTTCATGTATCACCTACCTATAGACCCTGCAACAATAGTGATTATGTTCATGATTGATACATTCGCTTTGTATTCTTTTAGATCAATTCAAAAGGCAAACCCCTATTGGTCATCTTTATTATAAACCTGGCTCATGAAAGCCTTGCTGGTGTTCTCAAATCTTAGTATTTCCTCATGCTGTTTTTATTTTATCCAGGTCTTTGATCAATGGTTTTGCGTTAGGCCATATATCCTACATACCAGGAAGAACAAACGTATGGGCATTACCACCTCTATGTATTAACAGTAGGCTGAAATTCAAAACTCCTTCACTCAGTCCCCGTTCAATTTTTATTTTATTGAAATTCTCATTAAATCAGTTGGAGTTTTACCTCAATGAGGACATGCGAGTGCACACAAGGATGATCTGGCCCCACTTGGGAGATCGTTTGGGTGAAGATTGTGTACGTTAGGGTTACTGACCAATGAGTGAAATAACTGGATAGTTCAGGGACTGCTAATGTTTTGTTAAAGTTTCCAGTTCTGGATTACTGCTGCCTAGAATATGACTCATGGTGGCACCAGGTGACAGCTGTTCAGTGACCTATAAAAAATGAGCTGGTAGTAGATATCAAGTCTTTGGGAACTGGACGTCCAAGCAGGAAAGGTGAGTGGTGATGGTAGCAAACCCATCGGAGTCCTGCTGAGTGAACACTGAGCGAATGCTGAGCATAAACTCCCAAAGTGATCGCTTCACAAGGCTAGGAGGGCCCTGGCACTCTGCAAAGGAATTGCCCTGCTTGCAGTTACAACTTTTTATTTTCCAGTGCTGGTGGAAACCTGTGCTGTTAATTTACCTCTCATTTATAGCTGATGAAACTGCTCCTTTGTTGCTGTGGGGACATAGGTACGGGCACACTCTGCCCCTTCCTGGTGTGAAACCTGGTGAAGTAAAGCCAGCCACATAAACCTTGGGATTGCCGCCCTGTAGCACGTGTGACCTGAAGTAGATTCTTCTGTTTCTTTTAAAATGAAATTGTTAGGGAGCAGGTTTAAAAAGCAGTAAAAAGAAGAACCCTTCCCCCAGGGTATAATTGCACTCATTGCCATGGGTTTTTTGGGGGGTGACAGCAGTAAAAGTTGCTCCAAAAACAACTTTATAAAAATCACAATAAAAATACTCCTCCAAGGACTGTGTCAGCAAAAAGAGCTGAATGCAAATTCAGCTTGTGAAACCCCTAAAATGCAGGCAGCAGGAAACTTGAAGAGTGTGTCAGGAGTAGTAGTTTTCTATACTTGTCTTCTTTTCATATTTTCACTGAACATGGAGAAATGACCACTTGGAGATATAATTTCTTTAACCTTAGGGCTGAACAAGGAGTTATATTCTTGTATTACCTCCCAAGAAAGATAAAAGTGGTCTAATGTCCTCTTTCTGCTGATGTGTAAAGGAGATCTGAATTATTTCTGAACATTGCATTTGTTTGAACTTGGAGATCTTATAAAAATATAGACTTTTTCTTCTTTTTTTTTTTTTTCCCCTACTTTTGGAGGTTATCAAGGATGCTTCATGAAACATGTAGCATTTTGCATGGAAGATATATTGATATATTTCCTGTATTTCCTCCAAAATGTTAGCCAGTGGACTTGATGTATTTATTATGGACTTTTTCCAAAATATTGACCAGCAGAGCTGATGTATTTTCTACAGACTTTCTCCAAAGCATTAGCCAGCAGAGGTATGTAGGAGTTAGCAAACATAAGCAAATGTATGTAAAGATGTCTTCATTTTTATTCTTATTATCTAGCTCTTTGAAGCCACCATTACTCTCTGGTTCATACTGTGGTTTTCCGAGGCAAATAGGATTTGAAATATATATGAGTGTACATGTGTAGGACAGAAGGGAAGCCTTTAAAGACCTTCTTTACAGACAGATGGCAAAGATCACTTGATTTTCCTTTTTTATTTCAGTAACATTTTATTCTTAATTTCAGGGATTGTGCATTAACAGGCTCATTTTCATCTTACAAGCAACAAGTATTAGAAAGGCATGCTTCAATATCATCCTGGTATTGTCCCTCCCCATCCTGATAAGCCCCTCCAAACAAATACAATTTAGTCTAGGCTACAAGTCCAGATGTGAAACGCTGTGCATTTTTAGCCAAGATTTTTGCCGGTATCTTGGAGTCATCGTTCATCAGTGAAGGATGGGACAAGGCACAACCAAACTTGGGTATGGGACATATGACAGGTTTAAGCATGAGCAGAGTGACTGCTTTCTTTTTAATGAACAAGCCTGTGCTCATGACTGTCAACTGCTCGTCAAAACACAGAGCTTAGTTTCAAAACTTGATACGTGCACACCACAGCACTAGCGTTTTCCTGTTTCAGTTCCATCTGAAAACACAGGCAAGATTACCCGAATACTTTTCCTTAATACACAGAATACTCATGGCAGGCTAAATTTATAAATCAGTATCATTCAAACATATGGATTTAATCCCCTATTACAGAACTAGGTACAGTCTGATTTTGCTTCTCTCCAAAGCTGGAAAAAAATAGACAAAAAAATTAAGATCTGAATCCTATATGTCAGGCCCTAGGTATAATTATAATTTATATACATTTATGAACAGAATTTAATTTCTCAAACTGTACTATTCCAAAATTTATATAAAAGATCATTACTGCGTTATTGAAGCACATTTAATCTATATTTATTTTCTAGCTAAATAATCTTCCTTATTTTTCTTTGTTATAAATGTTTTACTACATTGTTTGGCGTTTTTTTTTTGCTAGGCACTTGCAAAATCAAAATCCCCTCAGGTAAGGACACAGGACGATAATGTCAGCTCATGAAAATTTGAATGCTTCACCTACTCCTTTACTACACTCATTTCTTCAGTGCCAGTTTCTTTAAATACTTATCTGAATTTTCCTCCAAAAGATTATTTTATTTCTTTTTATAATAAAAAGATTCAAATATGAGGATTTTAGTTTTAAAAACAGAATTAAACTAAACATAAATTACTGAAAGAAAATCTTTTTTTTTCTGAAATTTCCAGTAAAATAACACATAGATTGACACTAGATGTTAGTCAGCTGCTACTTCAGCTTACTGTGGCTAATTGGCATCAAGCATTAGCTCCATCAGTGACTATAAATGTGGAAGACACATATTGAATGCTATTTTTAGGCCATTAGTGGTTATTTCTTGTATGCTCTTTACCAAAAAAAATCTCGCCTGCATTATTGTTAATCTGACAGCAATGAGCTGCAAAATACAGTCAGAAAGGCTATAAAACCTGCTTCTTAATGAAACCACTAAGGTTTTTTGTGGTACTTAGATTACTTCCAGCAAAGCAATTGAGTAAAGAAAGTTTGAGATTCTGTATTCTATAGTAAGCACTCAATAGGCCACAAAATAATGCTTTCACATTAATCAATTTTGCCTTAACAAACATGTTTTTTTTTTTAAATTAGGTTTGTAAGCCTTGTTGCTTCATTCCATACCCAGCAACCTTGGGATAACAGTCCCAGGCAGTAAGAGATTGTGCTGTAGGCCTTGATATTGCAGAAAAAACCCCCAGCCTCTATGAGCAAACATAGATTTCTTGGCAATTAGACCAGCTGGACTAAATTCTTCTCTGACGTGATTTATAAATTCATCCAACTTAATTTGCTGATAGGAAGCTGAGCACTGTACATAGGTCATTTGGTCTGATTTATATCAGAAAAGTGTATAAAAGAAAATGGAGCTTCTCTATCTTGCTCTTGTCCTCTCCTAGGTTCCTGTTACTATATAACAGGCATCCTTTTCCTTTAATTACCTTCTTCACTGCTTGAGAGCTTTGATGACTTGATTAAGCCTTGCAGTGCAGTTCCAGTTCCTACCCATCTGATTAATTAGCCCAAACCTTATTAACTTCCTAATTCCAGTCAATAATGCACTGATGCTGAACTGTGCAAGGGCAAACTAAGGATAGCAATTTTATCTGAAGACACAGAGCCATGTATGGTTTGTTCTTTTACCTATATTTCTTCATAGCTGCGAAATTAAAACTACCTGTCAAAAATATATTTGTACAGTTATGCCTTTTGTCAGCACCTGTCGCACCTTAACCGCACCTGCAATAAAACTTATAGTGACAGAGGCATATTGGTGGCACCTCTGTACTGAGGTGCCTTTTTCCAAATATTTTGCTGTTGCTGGTGGAGAATGGTACCCAGCACATAGCGGTTATAGTCTGCACAAAATGCTAATGGCCCTGGGAACGCATGGCAGACCCCTGCCCTCTCCGCACCCTCCCTCAGCCTGTCTGGAGGCAGAGCGAGCCACCTGGTGTATTTTACTTTATTTTAATGATGCCAGTGGAATCATTTAAATGCTGAAGGGTTATTTCAGCAACTGCCAGCACAGCCAAAACAGCACCCAGCTAAGTCAATGCAAGTTTAACTACGGGTGGGTAAAACGGAGCTGGGATGTGGTGGCACTTCTGCTGCAGCCCTCAGCTCCTCTGCTCCTAACTCTGTCACTGCACTGGTGCCGGAGGCCTAAACGCTACCCAAGTCTTGGCAAAAGGAAATCAGTTTTTTTCTCTTCACTGGCATCAGCTGAATGTAGCAGAGAATTCAGCATAGCTGCAGCTACTGTGAAATATGTCAGGTAACTCTGTTTCTCAGGCTGCAACTTTCCCACTCAGTGATTGCTCATTGCCACCATTTCATGTATTTTCATTATGAGTGTACATTAGACCTAACTTTCACAGTCGGTAGTTGTTTTTTTGTTAAATTTTCTCACAGAAGCATTGGCAGTGAAAATGGCTTTTGAAGGTATCCAAAAGTCTGATTAAGCAGAGATTGCACATTAAAGTATCTGTACCTGTTGTTAAGACAAGCATTCCTCTTGTCTTTGTTCAGTTCATTTGAGTTGGTCCAGCTTTCTTCAACTACTAGGAGGGGAAAAAAAAAGACCATTCTTCTACCTGTAGTAGACAGTCCTGGCAAAGATGGTAAAAGGTACAGCTTACAGCACACTTCTCAACAATGCAAACTACTTCTGGTTTGCATCCTTGGAATTTAGGATAAGAGTTGGTACCTCTATTGATGCTTGATGCTAACTATCCACCATTTATTCTCCAAATAGAAACACACAATTTCCAGACCAAAAGCATCTGAATAACAGACCTTAAAAGCACTGTATTGTGCTAAGAATGTCTGCAAGAAGGGAGCTGCACAGGTAGGATAGCCAGTGGGAGGACACAAGGGCTTCTAATTAAATGCCATTATTATTCTTATTTTACTGGGTTTTCATTTTCTGATTACATGAGCAGCTTTTTTCTTCTCAATAATGTCTGCCTTTCTAAACAATCTGTAGTACCAAGTACCTCCATTGTGCTTTCCACAGGCCACTGACAACAAACCACAATTCTCTGCATAGTACATTGTCTGGGAGGTAGCAGGTATCAAGGACTCTTAATAGTGCTGTGGGAGGATCAATTGTTCAGCTCTACAGTGCAGGACTGTCTCCTGGACCTTTCAGTGCCCGCCTTGCCTGCCTTTGTGTACAGTATCGCTGATGGGGAGCGACATTTCTTTCTTAGGGAACCTTCCATTAGAGAGGCTGCTTCCAGGCAAATCCGGTGGTGGAGTGTTTGGAAAACAAAGCACGGGCAGAAGTGGGCTTTTATCACATTTGGTCATGTGACTGATAAGGAATCAGACACTTTTCCTGGTACTCAATAGGAAACTCTACAAAATACAAAAGCATTTTCATTCCTGAAGTATTACTATTTCTCTGAAGTTTTAAATATAAATACCTGGCATCTCACTATCAGGGTGAATTTCTTAATATAGAATTTAACAAAAATTCCAAAAATTCCTTCGTGTCTCTGCATTTGCTAGAAGTTTTACATTAGCAACTAGTAGTTGGGTATCAATGGCTTCAAGCCACCTCTTAGTTTCCTAAAGGTATGAAATCATGGTTTTCATGTGTCTGTGCTGAGATTTATACAGTAGGCAGAATTAGGCCAGGGTAGTAATAGTGTAAGGGTTATCTTGAAACAAAGCTGTAGGTGAGGTTTTAATCCTATGAAAAGCATATCTAACTGAAAGCAGGTCTGGACTTGAACTCCCCCTTATCATTCCTATCCTTCTGCATGTGTGCTTGTGAGTTTTGAGTCCAGCATCGTGCTAGGGGTGTGAAATAAAACATGAAGATTTCAGCTTTACTAATGATGGTGTTTACGGAAGAAGCAGAATGTGTTTTCTTTTTTTTCTTGCATTAACACAGCCCTCCAAAGCCATCCCACAAATCCTTGGTTCCTAGCCTCTCTTAGGATATTAGAAGAAATCAAGCTGTAGCTGGGGACAGCAATGGATATGTGAGATACAGGACTGCTCATTTGTTAGTATTTTGAGTCACATTGCTCTGGAGGGAACTTATGAGGAGCTTAACATTGCAGTCTTGGTGGCTAAGCACCAGGAGTTAGGAGGAAGCATCTACATGAGAGGCCGTACAGCCTTGCTGTGCCTCAGCTTCCCATCTGCAAGCTGGAAAGGAGTGGTATGCTGATAAACCCGAACAGAGGACTGTGAACTCCAAGGAGGTGAGCCACATAACCTGGCTTCACCGGCATGCAGTTCTGCACAGCTAGGGAAGGTGTGAGGAAATTATATTGTTGCAGAGTTAAGGTGCAAGTCGAATTCCATGTTAGTCCAAATGCGAACACTTTCTCCGTCCTGCTAAGGTTCACAGACACGTGGCCCCAAGCAGGAATATTTTAAGCCAGTTCTGCTACTGACACCCGAGCTCTGTAGGGAGTCTCATGCCCTGCCACCACGGGCACAAGACCCCGAGGGTGTGCCAGGCTGGATGCACTACGCAAGCTGGCTGCTCTCCCAGGGCCAGCACAGGGCAGGGGGAGGTGTGCCTCACTGGTTGAGATAAGCATTTTCAGCAGCTTGCAATAATCCTTTCATTCATTAAACCACACTAAGCAGATCTGCCTGTTCTTCAAAATGAAGTCAAACATGAGGAGAAAGGGAAGTGCACCTAGACTGATTGCACAAAGGCAGCACGGGCCCTCGGCCTTCCTGTGGACCAAGGGCCGTCTGCCCCGGGACACACACGGAGGCACGAGGCTGGCTGCAGGAGCCAGCGTATCTGTTCTTGAACAGGTCGCCTGGGCTTAATGAATGTCCTTTCTCACCCGTCACCAAGGGGTGTTGAGAAGCAATGTGACTGCAGGGATCTTGGCACTCACAGCTTATAGAGGAGTGCACAGCTCTCCAGACACTTTTGGCTTGTTGCATTTCTGCCATGCTCAGGGTCAGTCAAGAACTTCAGGCAGACAAGGCCCAACACCTATCAAGCCTCACATGCACCTCACCTGATTATTCCCACCGCCCCATCTCCCTTCAGTTCTGTGAAACATGCTCTTCCCTCCTCCTCTCCTCCTGTACTTCTCATTATCTTCTGTTTTCTCCCTCCCTCCATTACTCCCTTGACCTTTACCTTGCTCTGATAAGATGCCTAAAAAACCCAGCCTCATTTTCACAGATATGCAGGTAGGAACTGATACCTTCTACCTGTCCTTTTTTTTCGTTACCTGTTCTCCTCCCTTTCCCATTATCCCTCACCCACTCAGAAACATGCAAGTCAGATAACCCAGGAGACACAGAGAGCAATCCTGCTGGCAGATAGCACTGAAAGAACAATCAGGTCCTGCTGCCAAGCCCTTACATATGCTGAAAAGTGCTGTGGAGCTGAGCACAACTGGCCAGAGCAAGAGGAGAGGACAACATGGGTTTGGCCCGGCATACAGAGACTGCTATTCCTTCCCCAGAGCCAGTGAGAGGCTGCTTCATCCTCTCCTTCCCTTCTGCGCAGGCACCAGTTTGCAGGGATGGTCTCTTTGTCCCGTCACTGCCAAGAGCATGGTGGCCACCACTTCTGATACTGGGCCATATTGCTCTTAGGGGAGCCATGCCCTCAGGGACTATACAGTGAGGCTCTTCCTAATCATTGTGTGGGCATATGCTCCTGACACCATGAACGGCATTATCTGATCTGGTATGCATTTCCCTGCAATGCAGCCAGACTTGCCAGCCTCAAGTGATCGCAGAAAGGGCCTTACATTAGGGCATGTGGAAGACTTCTATCTAGTGCAATGGGGGAAGCAACAGATCAGGAGAAGGCTTCAAGGACAGCCCATTGCTCCCCAGGCCAGGATGGCAGGAACCACAACATGGGGCTGATTCTGCCAGCCCAGACCTTCCTCTAGGCACCCCTGGACTGTATGACAATCTAAGTAATTACCAATACTATTTACTTAGTAGTTACTCAGAAAAATGTGATATTACTATACCACATTTGTTTTCTCAACACTCTTTACCACAAACTATATATCCAATTCCAACCCATGTCATCCAATTTCAATAGTAGTTGCTGAAATTCTTTCCTCATGTTCCTTGGAACTGCAACAACAGGCTAGTTAAAAACCTGCTTGGACCTCTAATACTAAAGCTCCTCAAATTATACATTCTTATATCAGATGGTTAGTGACCTGCCAAAGCATTCATAGCTTAAATAAGGTGAACATGTTCATCAATTATGGTAGCTCCATCATGTGTTAAAATTTTTTTCATTCTTCAGGTGTGCCTGGGGGGGGTGAAAAATCCAATACAACAAAATCCAGAAAAGTAGCAAAACAGCTAGTTATATAGAAAAGAAAGGGGAAAAAAGTCTTCTATTTATTTTCCCTATATTCGTTCCTTCAAGTATGTGGAAATGTTATTCTAAAATACACACAAGCAATGAGATTTAAAAAAAAAATTGCAACAAGAAGGAAAGGTCTGGTAAGCATGGTATCACCCTAAAAACAAATGAAATATTTCAGGTTAGGATTCATCTCACGCAGCATGTATTTCAACAAATGGATTGCAGCATATAGAGGACAGTGAAATTCCCCTGTTCCAGATATCCCAGGGGCCTGAGCTATAGCTTTCATTCTAGAATGTTAATGGAAGATTCCTAACCAGGCTGGGTTTACTAAAACAAAAACAACTCAAGGTCACACTTCTTAGGATGAGCTGTGTTCAATAGAATCACTGAAAAGGGCACATATGTTCCATGCAGATGTACTTACATGTCAATCATATATGTTCTTACTTTTTGAAACCTGAAGTGTAATGGGGGTATATTTATGTTAAAAGGCATTAAAAAAAATCAAGAAATCAATTTCTGGTAAGAAGCCTTCATATGAGGAAGAGCAAATGTTCTTTTCAGTTCTTTGGGTCCTTTTTTGTTTTTTTTTTTTGGCTTACAGACATTGTGGTAAAGTACAGCAGGGGCTTTGTAACAGTTTATTGATGAAGAGTAGCCAAGGACATCTGTGGTCTTGAAAACCCACTACCAAGGCAAAAAAAACCCCCAACCTCAAAACCAGGAAGTGAATTTTAAAAAGGCCATAAAAAGCTCCAGTTCACTCCTCCCGGGGTCTCCCATGGAAATTCTTCAAAAAGTTGCCCTTTTTTTTTCTGTTGGGAATTTCCTATATCAGTAAGAAACCAGTTGATCCTCTGGAGCACAGAAGAATTCAGCCTTTTCCTTAGGTAAAACATGCCATGACTGGAGGAATCAAAAAACTCAAGTGCTGTAGCTGGAGCACCATACTTTTTCATATGAAGAAGAGTAAAGTTTTTCAGATATGAGAGATGCTGGTGTCTCAGTTCTGTGCTGATCCACGACGTTCCCAAGGCAAACTTCACAGACATTGGGAAATCCAGTCATGGAGGACCAGTTCTAGGATTTACCCCCCAAAGCCGTGTTTTTCTCCCAAAGAAACCTGCACTGTCCTGACCAATGTTGGACAGAGAGAGGCAGTATTCTTGAATCGCTGATGGAAAAAATTCAGAAACAGAAATGCTCAGTTAAAATGATGAAGATTAACAGAGATCAGAATGGCAGCCTGACCTCTGGCTAAAACATGAGAGACTTTGATCTCCAATGCTAGCAAAACAGTGATATTTCAAAAAAATAATAAAAATTGTATGTGTATACACACATACACACACACTCCCCTCCAGTCTTGTAACTACAGACATTATAATGGTGTCACAACCGCTTAAAAAGGCACCAGTATCACAGTTTTGTTATTATTAGACTTTCTTTATTTTCTACTTCATTAGAAATATAAAATTGCTGAAAATTGATGTGTTCACATTATCTTTAGTACTGTGAATTCACATATATCAAAATATTTGTTAAAAGCTATCAATGTACCTATTTAACAAAGTAAATCCTGTTTACGGCAAAATATGAAGGAAAGCGTGATACTCGTTTCACTTTAGGTTTCACTTCAGACTTCAGGCATATGATATATTATTCTGTTATTACAAGTTTAGGCTTTTAAATCAGGTAATACAAAATGTGTGTTTTGTGCAGTTCTGGTGAACTGCAACCCTGAAAATATGTAACATTCTCATTGTAGTTTATATATTTTTACTGTCCTTACCTCAACACACACACACACACATATGTTTACACACAAGAAAATTAAGAATCAAAATGGTCAGGAGCAAAGAAGAAAACAGTAAGTTTAGAGCTTAGGTTCTAGCGTGACAAGTACTTAGTACAAAAATAAAGCAATGACATAATGAAGATTTCCTCTTTTAAGAAATGCTATCTATGTACCTTACACCACTGTTCTCAGGTGGGAAAGGACTACTGACAAGGTTGTTGTCTCCCATTGCCCCATCTCTCATTATCTTTTAATCCAATCTCATATATAAAATGAGGCTACAAAGTTGATGATTCATTGGAATTAGAATTATCTGTTTAACTCTTCTGTTTAATCTCTTTGAATTCTTACAGTACATCCACTGTGATACAATCTGAGCATCCTCTAATACAATTTTTTCTTCTATAGGAACCTCCCCCCTACACCTGTGGAAAGTATTCATCAAGCCCATGTGTTCAGCAGTAAATGTTGTAGCAAGAAGGTTGAAAAGCAGGCCAAATATTAATTGGAATACCTTCATTCATCTTTTGGTTTTCAGGCTTGTGTTGAATTTGTCATTCATCCAAAAGCTCCACCCTACCTCAGATGACTCACTTTCTACTTGTCACGTTTTTACATCAGAAATATATAAACCAATATATATAAAGTAATAGCAACTAAAGATTATGCTGCATGCTGGAGCTAAATATTGTAATATTAGCACTCAGAGAAGAGTCTGAGTCCCTCTACCCCAGGCTATTTTCAGTGGCTGAGGTGCAGAAAACACTTGTAACTCAAGCAAGTGGTTTTGCAATGGCCCTTAAGTGTGAGTGGCATATGAAGGGAGTAGCTACTGAGTATTACTGAGGCAATGAGGCCATAAGTATTTCAACACAAATATTGGTTTGGGTTTTTTTTTCTTTTTTAAGAACGGGCTAATAAAGGAGCAAGTTCTAAGCAGCATAACTGAGTAACAGACAGTAGGGTTTTAATCAAGCAATTCAGACATCTGTCCTTCTAAAGACCATGTATGTCTTAGATCTTTTCCCATATAAGTGCTAATTATAATCTTGAAAGTTTAAGTAGGTACAAAGTTGTGTCAATTTGTTCATTATTTAAAATAACAAAAGGGCTTCACCTCCAAGGAGAAAGTCTACACAAAAGGAAATTCAGCAATGCAGGAGAAGGAAATTCCAAGTATACCTAGAAGCCTATAACAAATAACTTCATTAAAGAGGGGGAGAAATGCAACCGAAAGCAACCTGCCTGGGATATTCTGAAGAGCTACTAGAGCCCCAGCTTCAATGGGGATAGAGGCCCTCCACTGACCAATACCAATGGAGGGAGAGTTGTTAGTTTAGCAGACTATTAGATGGGTTCCTGAGCGTGGTTACAGAGGAACATACACAGCGATCAAACAAAGGGCATCATCAGGCATGTAAATGCAAGCTCTGCCCTTAGAAAGCCAAAAGGAGCTGAACATATGGGATTAGGAAGACATAGGCAGCAGGACAAAGACAAGGACCTGGCAGAGACTAGCACACCAAAATGTTCAAGAAGGAAACTTTCCTTGCTTTGGACCGAGCCAATGAAGAAATAGTAAACAGTGGTTACACGTGTGTTGATCTGCTGCTTATGACACTGAGATTTAGAATAGCTCACTTGCCCTGTGATGTTCCTTTATTGTTCTTTTTTCCCCCCATACACCAGGAGAAGCCATGTGTTGTAGAGCACATAAAGCAAAAGCTGGTCCCAAGCAGCCTATAGGGCTGACGTGCTGCAGCTCTCTTCCAGGCCATGCACTGAGGTTCCTTCCCTTGGAGAATATGCCATAATGGGAGAAGGAGTCAAAGCTGGCTGTGGGAAGTACGTTTGTGTCTCACTTTTGTATAGTAATTTTTCAGAGGTCCAGTAACACGGATTTGGGCTCTACTTTTGGCATCAGTCTCTGCAGTGCAAGGAAAAGCATTTAGCTGATCTGTGGCTCTACTTTCCATTTGGAAAAATAAGAATTGCTATCCTCGTCTGTCTTTACAAAAGCCTCTGAAGATCTAAGGACAAAAAAGTGTGAATTGATATCACATTGGGACACCAAAAATATACCTATTCTAGCTCTCCCAAGTTTCTGACAGTGTCCATCAGCCCTGCTCCCACTTTTACTGCCTCAAGAAGACCCTCTTTCAGGAGAGAAATCACCGAGTAACAGAAGGTCAGCAAAATAGCTCCAACACCTCCCTCTGTTGCAGGCTTCCACCTTGTCCTGGCTGCTGTAATAGGGCCTTGGAGAAGGTGGCAGTCAGAAGTCAGCAAGAAAGAGGCTTGGAAGAGACCAGCCTGCACCAGAGCCTGCCCTACACAGCTGGGAGCGAGAGGTGCTACCAGGACCAGCCCAGCCGGGCCAGAAACTCCAGGATTGGGGTCATTGTGCTGCAAAGAAGCCATTGTAGTGAAATCAATAGGGACGTTTTAAAATACCTTTACATGTCAATTCTAGTGTCAGAACAGAGCAGGTCAAAGAGGGTTGACCCTCATAGCAGGTTAAACTCCTGAGGGTGGAGATAATCTCACAGCAGGAAGGGAGGAAAGTGCTGTGCCCGCCTGGGCCAAGATGCTTTCAGGTTCCGCATCGCCAGCTTTAGGCTACAGAGCAGACCATTGTCAGAGTCATTGTCATTATTATCTTTAAATCTGCTACCTCGCATTCAGGCACCTATCAGAAAAAGACCCAAGACCCTATTAGTGCAGGCAATAAGCCCCGAGAAGGAGGGGAGGAAACTGGTTCATAGATAAATTAACCTTCCTGCTGGCTACATTCCTATCAGCTTTGATAATTCTGAAGTGGCATTTATTGGTAAATTAAATTTTACCACCCTTTCCCATCAATCAGCTGGTCAAGTCTCCTACCAGAGGTTTTTTTTTTTTACTGCTACACACAATAATTTGCCAGGCATAAATACGATCTGCTGGCCCTGGTGAAGGTGAGCATCAGCCTTCTGTTCCTGTATGAAAACCGTGTGCCCAAAAGGCACCACTGCCAATGTGTCCTGGCTGGGTCTGTGATATCTGCCTTCCTGCTCTCAAGCTGCGGTTCAGGAAGTCAGCATTTTCCTATCAAACATATCAATATAATAATTTGTGAAAGAATGTCACTCCGTCCCCAAATGATGCTTCCAAAGAGCAGGATGCATAATAATAATAAAAAAATCCTTTACCTGGAGGAGAAGCTTCCATTGCAAATGCACATTAACGATTTGAAAACAGTGGTCAAAAAAGCCTGTGTTAAACTGATATAAAAAACGTGTTAGAAGAGCCATGAGTGTTCATCCCTCACCTCAGCAAGTCAAGTCCCGCTGAGAATTGAATTCCTCAAGCTGATTCAGAAATATTTTACCCTGGACTAGGTGGCTGCTCACAAAAGACAGTATCTGACAGGTTCTCATTTGTAATTTTAAGTTAATTGAATATTTCACCAGCAACTGCATAAAATACAAAAAGAAGTAATAAATATACTTTGCCCCCTCTCAGCTATTCTTTTGGGGAAAGGAAATACTTGATCACAATAGAATCTTTAAAGATCTGGGTATAAAAAAAAATTAACTTCTTAATATATTGCTATCCAAGTGAATAGGAACGGGTGGAAGCTCACAATAGTCCTATAGCTGTTNGAGTGGGGAAGAAATCTCTAAATTAGATGCAGATTTAAGTAAAATAATCCAAACTCATGAAATTGAGTGTGAAGAGCACAGTCTTTAAGGTGATGAATAATACTAAAAGACTCTTCACCCCTCTGAAGGCAGTTAACTGAGTTGACTGCCTCAAGCTTTGACACCTTTAAATGTCATGTTTAGCAAGGGATAGATTGACTTCCTAAAATCTTTGCCCTTTTTCTCCAGCCATACATTCATCCACTAAACCGTGTAATTTAATTTTCTTTTATTCCATACCCTGCAAGTGATGACGAAAAGAGAGCAGTGAAGAGCCTGACATTGAACTAAAATAAGTATAACTCTGTCCCTTGGCAGGTGGGAAGGGGGCTGCTGGGTGACAGCCTCGCATCAGAATAGTTACAATAGCGGGTTAAAAGCTCTTTCTTACAGCCCCCCGGGGACTGGTATGTATACAGCAACATAAAATGCTGCTGAATCCCGCTGAAGCCCTGGCTGAGGAAGGGACCTTTACAACTGCATTGTGTTGGACTGCACATGCAGAAGGGTTTGAAGTGAGGCAGAGCTGTTGGCCTGGTCTCATCAATGGCTGTGTTGACCCCATCATGCTGCCCAGGCTCTCATGGGGCCACCTAGCCATGGCAGGATTCGACCATGCTGCAGCTCTGGCACCTCAGATTAAACTCAGGTTAAACTTCTGATGAGTTTCTAATGACTGTAAAAACTCCCCTTCGGCCTTGGGTGTTATAACTATTTAAGAGGTTGACCTTTAATTACTCTCACGTGTAGAAATCTTTGATAATATGTCTTTGAAAGCTTGACAAATATGGACCTACACAGCACAGATCAATACCAATATAGTAACACTACGAAGCAGAGCAGCTTCCACAAAAGCAGACGCTAAAATGTATTACCAGCAAAGCTGCTTCAAAGGACTTACCCCTTCAGCTGGGCACTGTCAGCTCTTTCACATTACAGAAGGGTCTAGGGAACGTAAAAAAAAAAAAAATGCAAGGATGCCAAATATCAACGCAACATAAAGACTGGAACAGGCACGAACAGCTATCCCACTGGGGCCCAAGGGAAACACAGCTGTCATCAGCAATAGGACAAGAAGAGTGGCTGCCATCTGCCATTGCTGTAAAGTCTTCTGCTCATCCTCCATTCAGATGGGGCTGAGAAATAAATCGATGGTGTTGAGTACCTAGTTTGAAAGTCACAGCATTTCTTGAAAAAAAGCTCTAGCAAATTCATTATTTTTTGCAACATGAATGCCATCCAAAGAAGTAATGAAACTCACAGTAGAGAGTTATTGGTTCTATATTCAGTTTACTTGAATATTCACTATTGCTTGATTTTTCAAAAGGACATTTTTAATAGACATTATACATATGTATGGGCATACCTACATGTAAACAAATGCACATATATGTGCATATACATACCCACAAATACAAAACAAAGAGTCAGTAATATTCTGTTAAAAATGGTGAATATGCTTGGAAAATACCTAGACAGTGCAGAGGAGGGGGTTGTCAGTACAGCCATAGAGTTATATAAAACAGAAGCAAATAGGAACCTCATAATCCAGAATACTTCATTTTGGTTTTAACCCACCTAGTATAACTCCATTATTATTATCATGTAAGTTTAATACCTTGTGTCATAAGTATTATGGAAATAGGTGGGTTTTTTCCTATGACAATGATTAAAAGCACAAACCTGTATAAACTCAATATGCATCATCTTTGGCCATCGCTGTATGTTATACAGAACTGCCATTTGTTCTAACCTAATGAAATTCTGCTGCGAGGAGGATGAGTCCCAAACATACAGATTGAAGGAAAAGTAAAGATAAAATTTAAAAGATTTTATAAAAATTTTGATTTCCTTGTTGCTACTAGAAAAAGAAGTGATTCATCTACCAGACAGATATAATTAAAGTGTCACAGATCAAAAATTTTCATGGGTTTTGGAGGAAGTTTTAAATGCTACCGATCACTTGAGTTTTCCTTCTCTTCTGAATTTCCCCCGAAGTAAATTTTTTTCTCTTATTCAGAAGAAGAACAACTATTCTCCCTTAGCTCTCCGATAGAACCTTTTTTGTCATAACAACATCCCAGCCAAAACAGCTCTCGTGAGACAAAATCAATCAAAGCCATAAAAGAATGTTTTTGTCATGCCAGGCCCTACTGCCCATGTCTTACAGTTACAAAACCAACAGCAACTGAACTGGGTTAGACAGACCATCTGAATAGGTCTGGCCAGTTACTCTAACCACAGTCAACACACCTTTTTAATTTGAATATTGCACAGTTCCAAGCTATGTTAACATGGTGATAATGGTGTCATAACAGGGTAGAAACGCAAAACAAGCTTAAAAGCTTTAAATCTAGGTGCCTTCTCCACACAGAGTTAAGCTCAGAGTGGTTTTCTCTGAGGCTGCCTCCCTGCCTGCAGGTCTGGCACCTGAACTCTCTCCTTGACGGAAAGAAACTAAAAAATAAACTACCTGAAAGAATCACTCTCCATCCCTCCTTTCTCAAACATCAAAAATATTAGGCTGAGCACACCCTTGGGAAGGGGCCTGGGGGGACAGGTAAAGAACCCAGATGCCTGGGCAAATAACAAAATGCCTCTTTTCCAGGAATTTTCCCTTTTGCTGACAAGTTTTTTCATGCTGCATTTTGTTTTGTGTGTACTAGAGTAACTGTGTGTGGGCTCCCTCTAGTTCTGAAACTAAGGGAAAAAGGCTTAGAAGAAAAGGCATGAGTTAAATAGAAGCCTACTGTGGTAGAGTGATAAATACAGTAATATACATACAAGGTTTCATACCACCCTTGACTGTAGGTCCATCAAAGTCGAGAGGAAAACTCATTTTTGACTAGCAAAGGTCTGGATCGGCCTCGTTACACTGTGTGGAGCAAAGACACCCAGCAGAGGCCTGTCTCAGCTCCCCTGGCTTCAGCACCATGCTGTGAAGCCTTCTTTTACTGCCAGCATGGGGAAGGAAGCCTTAGAGAAGGCAGCTTTAGCTACACTAGGAAAGCAAGACCCAAGCATTGCTGCCCTCCAGGGCAGGGCTGTCTCTCCTTCAGCAGTGCACATGGCTTACGGAGGGGAAAGCCCCCAGCCCCCCCAGAGTCCTTCAGTGCTGCCACTTCCAGCGCTCCCTGTTCCTGTCCTGCTCATCCCCCGTAGCAGCAAGAGCAGGATGCTCCCAGCCTGCCTTCCCGCTCACTGCTCGAAACATCGGTGGGAAACAGCCACACATCAGGCTGCGGAGGGAGGTTCAAGAAAGTGAACAGGTTCCCCTTTGGTTGTTTCCTTGGGGTTTTCACATCCCTGAAAAAAAAGATTTGTGGAAAAGAAAACCAAACCACTTTTCATTAAGAGTCGTTTGAGTCTGTTGGTGAAACTGATACTGCAGAAATACATGTTCCTGTGTGCTGCCTTCCTGCTCCATAATGGCTCTTGCATTAGGGACTGGGGAGGGGGGGGAGGGGGACTGCTGTTGTCCATTTACTTTAGTAAAGATTGCTATTGAATGAAACCTTTAATGGGGCGTTTATGCTCCCACTCAGCTAAGAGCTCTGAGCTTGTGGCAGAGTAGTCTTTCCCTCCACCTTGACAGCTATTAGACAATCAATACAGGTAATCCCTCAGCTGGCCGTCAGCACCCGCCGGCTGGGGGGCTGCCCTGGCCACCGCGGTGGGGTCACTTGTGGGAAAGCGAGACTTCTCCGGGGAGCGGCCTGCCACCACATCCCCACCGCCACCGTGCCGGCCCAACGTCCTCCAAACCACACGGAGCCCTGAGGCCCCGCGGGGAACGCTACCGACTTGGCTTGGGTTAAGCCAAAGGATGGACTCGACTCTTTCTCCTTCAGGAGGGTATCCACAGCTTGATTTCACTTCAGGGATTATCTGTGAATGGCATTTTTTGGCCAGTATAACCCAAGAATTCATCCCTTTCCCCTTCCTTGATAGGCAGAGGAAGTTTTCTCTGCTCTGCATTTCTGTTAATGGACCAAGGTGTCTCCTGCTGGCTCTGCTCAAGTCCCTGCTGTCAAAGGGAGAGAAGCTGCATTTTCTCACTGCTACTTTGCAGACTAATACCACAGTTTGCAGGTCTGTGTGGCATTCTCACACTAAGGCATGCGACAGTGCTCTCTGCACTGCTAAACTGCTGGGCTAGCCAGAGGTTAGCCATGTGAATTTAAGCCTGGTTTGCCACTGCTGCAGTGCAGCTAAACTGGAGCTTCCAGGTCATTCCCTACAGCAAGAGCTGCTGCAGAGTGACCGGCTGGGGCTGGAGATGGAGTGGAGCTGCTCGAGTCCCACTGTAGGACAGGCAGAGATGCTGTGACAGTCTCCTCCAGTGTTCCTGCACACCCCCGGTTGCCAACACACAACCCCAGGCACCTTCGAGGGACTGGCTTTTCAGAAAAATCATTCACTGGTGGAGATTAAGCCTTTTTAAAGCTTGAGTCAAACACCATTAAAAACACAGGCAGTTGCTGGTCCCACTGAACATCTGGACCTTTACATGAGGTGAAAAAAAGAAGGAAAGCAGAGAGCAAAGACTGAGTCTCCCGACACCCTTGGTGTACCCAAGGCCCTGCACTACGCGCATAAGGAGAGCCAGAAGGGAGAAGGTGCAAAGGGGTGTGCATGTGTGAGGAGAGAAAGGGAAACGAAGGTGACGGTGACTGTGTCCGAAGGGGTGAAACAAACCCCAGCACTCACTGCGGTGGCATGTAGGAGGCTGGGGACCCTGAGAAACAGCTTTCTGAAGGAGGGGACAGCCAGTCAGGACTCTCCTGATGAACGATCTCTCTTGTTTAATGGACAGTTTGGCACTAATCAATATTTGTTTGTGGCATTATCTTCAATTCACTAGGTTCTTTGCTGCTTTTTGCCTTCCCTCAGTGGTTAACCACCTCCCTCTCCCCTGAGTCCCCTGGGGAGTGCCGCAGGATAGGGGCAGCAGGGGGATGGGACCAGGCATTTGAAGAGCGGGGGAGATGTAGGAGATGTGGGGAGATGCCAGAGGCAGCAGATGTTGGTGGCCAGGCCTTTTGTTCTGTTCCCTCAAACTTGCCAGCCTGAGCTCTGGGACCACCTTTTTGTTTTTGTCTTGCCATTGTCATTCACCAAGGAGGGGCTTTTCAGGAGTTAGCCTCACACATGCTTAGCTCTCTCCCCACCCGCCCAACAAAACAGCTGAGATTGCCCTCATCCTCTGGTTTCTATTTAGATCACTTTCCAGTTAACATTTAAAAAACCCTGACACACTTAATGCAAAGCACTTAAAATCAGCTAGTGTCTTACAGGGCTGATTCTTCCCAACGGCTTGACTTGCTGCTCCCCTTGGCAGGACCATTTTTAATCCTAGTTAGGAGAAAGAAGATCCAGGGTGCACACATCAGGTACAGTTTCTGTAATCCTTTGCCTTGGGGAATGCAGTGAGAATGAGCACCCAGCCAGGGAAGCCATGCTACAGCCACTGCTTAAGCCAAACTGAGTGAAAAACATGGGTACCTATTACTACAGTCAGTCATGGAAAATGTCGCTTATATCCCATTTTGATGATGCCAAGAAATGGGAGAGGTGGATCTAGCACAGCATGCAAAGCCACAGCGCGGTCCCCCAGAGAGCTGCAGGGTTGTCCTGCTTTCTGCAGCCTCAGTGCAGAAATGGCCAGCAGGATCATCGAGTACCGTGGTGTCTGCTCAGGAGGGACCTAGCAGCTGGGGCTTCCCAGCGACAGGATCGAGCCTTTACAGTTGGCTTGGTCACGAATATTCTCCTTTCACTGGAACTTGCAGAGCAGCCTCCTTCATGCACGTGGCTTTCTGCACCGTAAATCATCCCGGGAACCTGCCAGATGAAAAAGCGCAGTGTGCACAGACACTCTCTCCCTCTCTCCGCTCCTGATCTGTGTATATAAATACCGAAAACCCGCCGGAGCTGCTCATTCATCAGGCTGCTACCAGCACGGCCACAGAAGGTTCAAGTAAATGTGCAAATCCCCAGGGAGGAAAGCCTCAGCTCATTGGATGCACACAGGGTGCACGTACACTACAGGGGCATTCCCTAATCTAAATCTAATCTCTCCTAAACCCCGTCTGGCAAGGACAGCAATATGTTTGCACTAACAATCACTGCATTTTCCTGGCAGACTAAAATCTGCCGCAGGCTGGCAGGGCAGCTCAGCCTGCCCTCCCTCCTGCTCCCTGCTGCTTTATTTCTCCCCACCCTGCTGTGAAGTGTGCTGCTGGCCAAGTGCCACCCCCGCTCCCCCCCAGCCCCAGCCCAGCTGGGACTCGCTATTCGGAAGGGAGGGGACTATGCTGTAGGGTAGTTAAATGCTATAGGGTAGTTAAATGCCTTTTTTAGTGCTCAATCCGGATCCATCATCTTGCTTGCAAGTGGGAGTGAACTCAATCCAGAACTGAATGGCCTCAGCTTCCATGAACTATTGGGACACTTACGGCCCAATTCATCAAGACACTGTGTGCCTTTGACTTCTAATGCAGTCAGCTGCTACCCAGCAGGACAAGGACTAGAATTCCCAGTAAGAGACAGTTTGTTACTGTGACGATTTACAAATGATGCAGAAAAGACCCTTCATCCATTTGCTAGTACCTCAAAAGCACAACTCCAATGCATCTGGCAGAAAACAACCTATAGTCCTTTAGTGTACGCTATAGCCTCCAATAATTTATTTTCATCCTCTGCGTGAATGTCATTGTAATAATCTCAATTAGCATCAAAATTTACATATACAGGTTTAATGTGCAAGACAACCAGTACCTTCAATCACAAGTACAAGCAAAACCCTTCACATACTTTTACAGACAACTCATCAAACACTGTAGAAGGGTCCCAATATTTTAGTACAAGATATTTAGGGTTTCTTCAAGCAGAAGAAAATGTACACAACTGAAAACACTACAGAAGATGCACCACTTAAATAACCACCATTCACAAAAAAACAAGGAAATCACCTCCATGGGAAGCTAATCATGCATTTTGTAGCACTTCGAAGCCATTCCTAGTCATAACATTTATTTCATTACTAGGTAGTTGATTTCACCAAATCCTGAGTTATTTATGGGACCGAACCAGCAAAGCCTTCACACACAGAATTCACATTTCTGTTGGCCAGGGTTCTGTACGCTTGGGGGAAAACACCTCCATACGGGCAGGCAGCTGGAAATAAGATTCAGTTCCCCCACCTGTACTTCAGCATGGTTTGTAGACATGAATACTCTGATAATTTTCTGTTCAGGAATGAATTTTACTTATTTAGAGCTCACCAGTTCAGCCCTCAACATGTACAAAATTCAGCCTGCTGTATTACAGTAATATTTGATATCAAAACAAGCA
This sequence comes from Pandion haliaetus, assembly GCA_013401275.1. NCBI lineage: Eukaryota > Metazoa > Chordata > Aves > Accipitriformes > Pandionidae > Pandion > Pandion haliaetus. The sequence continues at coordinate 175,026 of VYZV01044514.1, forward strand.
AAAAAAACCAGAACAAAATGTAGTCTTCATTCTACTCTAAACCCTACGTATAAGTACAGTACTAATGGCTTATTTCAGATCCTGCCTAGTGCTGGGCCTCAATATTTTACTTACAAGTAAGTGGTTCTATAATAAAAATATTTTAAAAATATTTTTACCATTAAAACAATGAGGACAGAGCAACTTCAGGTACAATAAACCATATAAAAATTAGTGCAAATCAATATATTTATAGATACAGTATCTGCATGATATAATTACTAATTACAGCACTCCCTATACTCAGTGGTCCTTCAGCACAGGCTTTTTGCTAAGCCTCCATCAAGCTGAGATTTCACATTGCCAGGGAATGCCATTTTGTTAAGCATTCTTAACAATTTTGAAAATACTTTGCAAAAACCAGGGTCTAATCACCTAAGATTTTACGCTGAAATTCCTTTATCCATTGTAATATGCACTTGAGACAGCTTTGATCTGGGTCAAATTTTGTTGGTACGAAAGGCCAGGACATCTATAGTGTTATTCTGAGTCCTTCTAGCTAGAGTACAAAAGAAACAAAACCAGAGCTTTCAAGAAAAGGATCCCAGAATACATCTTCTCACCCATAGCCAAATGAGCAGTTCTTTCTATAGGAAAAAAACCCAGCATTTATGATCAAAGACTTCCCTTTTGCTAAAAAGAAAGCCTGCACATATCACTCCTGACTTGCTTGTATGGTCAGTGAGAATGGAGGGTGACACCTTCTAGTCCTCCCATGGAGGCGAAGGCATTCCTGCAGGCTGGGGAGGGAATTTCATGTGCAGAGAGTTTTAGGGTCTGAGAAGTCCTGGTGTCACCTATCCTACACTTTAAATCTTAAATTTAGGATAGGGGAAGGGAGTGCCACTACAGCAGCCATCCTACGTAGAGCCAGGAGGAAGCAGAGTGGCCCACTCTTTGTGTCAGGACTCACCGCAAAGGCCCACCTGGCCAGGACAAGAGACAAGTTCAGTGAAATTCAGACAGAAAAGCCCACTGGTGGGATCTTGCCTGCTCCTGGCCTGTGCCAAGCCCACACGGCAACGCCTCTTCGAGGCCACCTGACTGCTCGTGACGCACCCGAGAGCTCACTGGTTCTTGGGAATATCTTCACATTTGGTCCTCTAAACTGTGAGACTGCAGAGCCAACCTCCACTATCTCTGCTAGCTGGCAGGCCAGACCTGCAGCTGACAGGCCTGCAGCTATCTCATCACACCCTGCTCCTCTCCCCCTGGGCTAACCAGCATCCAGCATCCTCTGGAAGAGTTGATCTCACTGCCCTGGAGCTCCCCATGTCCCAGGAGCTGAATGAAGGGAATTAAATACCCCTATGTTGGTCCAGCAGTCAGTGTCTGTAAGGCAGTTCACATTTAAATAGAGCATCATTGGAAGACTTGCACGTTAAGGGGAAATAGACCTCATACCTGGTCATGTGTCCAAACAAAACAAACAGGATAAATCAGCTTTGGGAAATGCACTTGATTAAAACAACCCTCACACAAACTTTGGTACCAACCACATGAGGCAGTCCATTGACGTGGTGCATTAGAGACGCGGAAACACTCCTCATGGTGATATTTGTGTACCAAAGGTTCATGGGAGGCAGAATTCCCTGCTGCCTGTGTTTTTCCCTTTTGTGAAAATTAGGGTACAGGAGGAGAGGAAGGGGAAGGTGGGGTAGAGCATGTTGGACTTCAACCCAGTGTGGTACCAGGGTACCCAGGCAAGGAACTCCTGTCCCCTGCACTCAGAAATATGCCCAGGGTCCAGAAACTGGACGTACCCAAAGAGTTACTGCGAGGGTGAACGTCACCTCTTGCGGTGTGCGCACAACCATGCAAAAACACATGCACATAGACTGATACACACATGAGCTAATCCAGGACGCGTCCGCGGGGCTCTTGACTAATGAGCGGCATGAATCTTCATGTGCAAGTGGTAATCCTCCTGCTCCGGGAAGTGCTGGCCACACACCGAGCAAACGCAGTCCTTCTCCTTGCTGTGCGTGCGCCGTACGTGGCTGTCGTGGGCTGCGTGAGAGGCGAAGGCTTTGCCGCAGTGCTTGCACTTGAAGGGCTTCTCCCCCGAGTGCTGGCGGATGTGAGTGCGCAGGATGCTGGATGCCGTGAATGCCTGAAAGGGCAGGGATAGGAAAGGGGGAAGGAGTTGAAAGTAATCTATTATCACATGTGTAATCCCCAGGTTCAGCTAACCTGTCAGAAGCACCGTACCCTGCAAACAAGTCCTCAGATAGCTCACATCCTCTGGTAACTGGAGAAAAAAACAAATACTCCCAGTAATGAGGAACCAGAAGCCAACAGCTATCATTATACAGATGTGGCCAAGTCTATGGAGCTAGATGAAGCTCAGAGAAAGATTTCTGACCTGAGACACCAGTAAGTATCTTCTACATGTCAATGCTGTCCTAATTAGCTTTGCAGCTCCTTTCTGTTTGGGAAACTTAATGCAGGTTTTCCTCTCAGTTTTTATTTTCAAAGTTAAACCCTTTTGTGTTCACATACACTGGCTTGGGATTCAGCTGCCAGAATTCATCCATGCAGTCCAGCATCCATCTTCCGAAGTTTCATTTTCCCCGCTCCATTGTACTCTGCTCTTCCTTCAGTCAGACTTTCCAGTCTTTTTACCCCCATACACACACTTGAGTAGCAAAGTGTGCACAATGACACTCTGTCCCCCTCGTAAAGACTCCTCCTCCATTTGGGGAGAAAACCCGCTCACCAAGACTTGAGCAGGAATATTGCAAAGTTGCCCATGTTTTCCCCATTTTTTCTTTTCCCAAGAGAGACACTTTCAGGCCCTTCACTCTTTGCAGACCACACAAAATAAATCCTCTTTAGTACCGATACGTTGCTGAACCATCATAATTAAGTTTTCACAGCAAAGAGCAATACATCTCAGATATCCTTTCACTAAGAACCTTAGAGCACAAATGGATCTGAGATTCCTGTAGAAAAGTCCCTGGAGGTGTATATCAAGAGGGCCAAAGTGTGTCTGAAGGCCTGAATGGTGATCTTGGCCCAAGACTTTTCCTCTAATGTCAGGATGTCACCCAGATAGTGAGCAAAGGGGCAGGGAAAGCAAAGGTGCCCTGGAGCACAGCCACCGTTAGAGGTAGAAGAGGCAAAGAGGAATCATGACTGTGTAGAAGAGCAAGTGAGGATGCTTTAAAACAGTCCCTGGTTTCCCAGCCACAGAAATGATGGCTGTGTCCCAGGATAGCTGCAGCCTGAGGACTAATGGTTTAATCTGATCCAGCCTGCAACAGTCCTACCAGAACAGCTGGGGGCTGGCCAAGGGTCCCACACGTCCTAGAGATCTGTTCACAGAGCAACCGGTGAAGCTCTGCCATCTCTTCCAGTGATCGGAAGACTTAAAGGATGACATTTTATCCTAAACTCTGCCTACAAGTGTTCAGGATGCCTGGGAGAGGAAACAGATGTAACAGCCAAAAGGAGCTTCTTCTAAGGTTCTTTACTACAGGCCACTTCAGCTCTGTGTTAGTCCAGTCAGTCATAAACAAAACTCTCCAAAACCAGGAGCACCTTACTACATGCTGATGGTGCTTTGCATTGCATGGACGCCCCATAGCACCTGGAACCCTACTGATATTCATCCATCAGCAGCCTGTACATCCACCCTCTGTCTGCTGGGACAGCTGTCACTGCTCTCACAGGGAGAGCTCACCTGAATCATGCTGTGAAGGGTAGTAACAGCTGAGCACATTTTTGATCAGTGCTGTATGGCTCTATTCGTGTTCTTTTTCAAATGAAGCCTCCATGCCCAGTTGCACATCAATGGCCCTGTTACTTCAAGGTAAGCAGTCACAAAGTCATATCGTGCAGGTTCAGCTTATGGGCCAAATCTGTTCACTGCACTCCAGAAGCAGTGTCAGTAATATCAAAAACTACCTATCTGATGAAAAAGGGGAATATTTGATCTAGCTGTGTGCCTTGGATGGTATTTTAAATGCTCTCAAGGTTTCCTTGCAGCAGCTCTCTGGGCTGGGACAAAACACAAATTCCACATCAGATGGAGACCAGACCCCGTTTCTTCAGTCTCAGCCAGCCCTGTCACTTCAGCTCACAACTGTGCCCAGAATATATACTCACTTATTCTGTTATTAACTTAAGTAGAAGGCATTTTCTTGGAAGAAGGCAGAAAAGCAGCAGAAAAATTGAAAACGGAAAACAGAGCATAGAAAGAGCCACACACCCCCCGCCCAGGTGCGGTGTGATGCTGAGTGCAGCAGAGGACAGACGGAGGGACAGGACGGGGCTTTGCCTTACCTTGTTGCAGTAGACACATTTGTAGGGGCGCTCCCCGGAGTGAACCCTCATGTGTTTGTTCAAGCTGGAGGACTGAGAAAAGCTCTTCCCACACACGGAGCACTGAGGGGGGGCGGGGTGGAAAGGGATAAAGTTAAAAGGAAGAACGTAACAGCATAGCTAAAATGAAAAATTAGGTACCTGGATGAAGTGTGCTTGTATTTTCCTACATATATTTATGTATATATCTATATTTTTATATATACACACCTATATTTATGTATTTATGTATATACAAACACAGTAGTAATTTAAGCAGTAACAATTTGAAATACAGCCAGAATTTTAATCTGGTTTTAAGAACAGAATTCTTCTAAAAAAGAAGGACAATAATGGAAAATTTCAAGGCTTTTTTTGCGTGTGTGGTTAAAATTGTTTCATTAAAAATTGTCCTTCAGAACAGAAACAGAAATCATTGACTTTCAGTAATCAAAATCTGAAAATTTCTGTAAGATCATCACTTTTCTTCAAAATGTCAATCAAGCTCCAGTTGCCATTTTTAATTTTTGCTCAAAAGATAATTTTCCCCTACAATAATTTGAAATAAATTATCTTTCATAAATTCAAAATAAACTAAGCTATGACTGATCTTTTTTACTGACACGTTTTCCATCTTTACTTTTTGAGTTGTTCTGTTCTCATATAAATGCAATATATACAGAACGAGTTTATCTTCCTGCTGTTCTAAAGTATTTCTTTCATATGCATTCCAAAATAAATGCTCTAGGAAAGAAAGGAAAGGAAAGAAAGAGGGAAAGAATTACATGGTATTTAATACCTCATATTTAATAGAATAATGTTTTTCATCTGTTACTAAATCAGTGTGAAATTCTGACATTGTAATATTGCCGATTTAGTTATAAAAGCTTTTCCTGAAAAATTCACATTATTGCAGGATGATTTATAAAATAGGGATTTGGAGGATTTTCAGGACTGAGTTAGTTAACTGTGCCATTTCAAGCACTGGAACTTGCTCTTCCCAAGCCTTTTCCTAAAGTCTGATTTTCCACTCTCAGTGCTCCTAGAGAGACCTGATGCTACAGAGAGGTGTTCGGTGGAGATGAGGAAAGTATCTCGGCAAAGATTTGCTTCTATCAATTGAAAATCTGCTTCACCCTGAATGTAAAACTTAAACTCCTGTTTTGTCCAACAGACACCGACGTCTGTCGGTTCTCAGACTGAAAGGGGGGAGTGAGGGATGTGAGACATCATCTCTCCTGATCCTGGACAAGTGGAGCACCTTCAAACACAAGTTAGCCCCACACTGTGTAAGAAAAGCAGCAAAACCCACATGCAAACATCCAAAAAGCCCAGAAGAAATACTGCTTCTTTTCAAACTCTCACCGAGACTGTGGAGTTTATTTTCCCAGTATAAATCCAGTAAATTTCTTCAGCGAAGCTCTGCTGCACAAGAAAAACTCTCCCTGTACAGGCAGAGCCGTCCCCCCCGGGAACTGGAGGAGGGGGAACATCATCTTACCTCGGCCAAAAAAGACTCCTTAATTAGCCCCCCCCAAAAAAGCTGGTGACTGCGGAGAGACCCAGGAGCAGGCTCACCTTGTGAGGTCTGTGCTTTTCGTGGACGTGGAGAATATGGATCCTCAGCCTGTCTCTTTTTTCAAAGGATCGGTTACAAAGGTGACAAGGAAATTTGCGGTTCCCCTGGTCCACGCAGCGAGTGTACTTGAGGTGCTTGTCCCGGTAGTACTTGTAGGCAAAAACCTTGCCGCAGTGCTCACACTTAAAGCTCTCCCCGGCTTCTGTACGGCAGAAGGGAAAGTGCCACCTCCCCGTTACACCACGGCAAAAGGGGCTCATCTCAAATCTGCTGCCTTGTCAGAGCTGGTACCCAAGTGGGAATTTTAAGTCTCCGGGAAGGTAAGAGTGGTAAATGGATTCTGGCGAGATCATTAGCAAAATACACGTCGGATCTCGTAAGCGTTCGCACCGCTCCACTTGCCTTTCTAACGGAGGGGATCAAACCAGAGTCCACAGCCTGATCAAATCATTGGGTTTAGCTACTGACTTCAGCAAAGACAGGATTTCATCCTTGTATCTCCATAAACAGCGAGCGAGTATGTGAAAAACCGACACGGAGTCCCACATCAGAGCGTCTCCCCGCGCGGAAACAGTGCCAGGTATTTCGTATTGGTATCGTCTGTAAATTTTACCTCCCATCCCAAAAAGAAACGTAAATTTGCACGTCTTTTCTTTCTATCGTTTCCAAAATACTATCGAACAGAAGCACGTTTATTTGGTTTTCTTTTGTATTTCAAACTGTTCTTAACCGCTGAATTTAGGAACAACACAGGAAATTTTTCGCCGCTTACACATCCTTTTCTGCCTTTAATAAAAGTAACTTTGGCTTAAGCCTTAAAATGAAAGGAACGATTTACCAACTGCCTGAACGAGGCACCTTAAGACAACAGCTACAAAAATATCCATGCCAAATTTCCATGCCAATTTGCTTCTCTCCCTTACTGCTGCACCCAGCCGACCCATCCCTCACCTGCTCCAGCTTTCCCGGCACTGGCACAGATCTGTTTTCTCCATACAGAAATTTTGCTTATAAGGACGGCATTACTTTCTGCGCATTATAAGCAGAAAGGAGCACTTGCATTTGGCATTTCTTCTGCAAGCAATATCAGCATTATCGGATCGGAACGACTTCAGCCTGCCCCGTTTACCGAGCGTGTTAACTGCATGAAAAATGTCATGAAGCCAGGTACGTGCAATCGGAAGGGAAAACAGAACCGAACCAGACACGCCCCCAGAAAGCCCCTCTCCTCCCCAAACGGGACCCCCCCCGGAACCACGGCGCTGCGGAGCCGAGGCGAGCTCAGCCCAGCACCGCCAGATGTTTTACAATCGCCAGACGAACGCTTTTAACTCCCCGAGGAAACGCGAACTAGGAGCAAGCTGCCGGGGCAGAAGGGGTTGCCTCTTGCTCCGAGCTGCCAGCAGCCCTGGGTGCAACCCCCGGGGCTCCCCGGTGCCGAGGGGAAGCTGCTCTTTGGGCTGCCGGAGGCTGCAGGGGAAGGGGAGGGCGAGGGTCGGCTCCCCGGGAGGGCGGGCAGAGCCGTGGGACGGGGGCTGCGGGGCCACCGCCACCCCACAGCACCCCCGCGGCAGGGCCGGGCCGGTCTCCCCGGCACCAGCTCACCGCAGAGCTCGGGAAGCGTTCAAAGTAAAATCCAGCCGGGAAAAGGCGACGCCCGAGCTCCTTTCCCTCGCTGAACGCGAATCTAGTCCCGGCCAGACACGGGACCACGGCAACAAGGGGCAGTGCCCTTCGAGGGGTCGCCGGCAGGCTCACCTTCGGGGTGCTGCGGGGGTCTCTTCTCCTCCGTCATGCTCTTCAGGCTGATGGGGATGCCCAGGAACTGCCGGTAGGAATCGCTGTACCACACCAGCAGCTCCTGCTTCGGCAGGATTTCCTTGCAGCTCTCGTAGAAGATTTGCCCCTGGTGCTGGATAGCCGTCAGGTTCTGCTCCTCGGGGAAGCGGGCGCAGTTCACCAGGGACATCCAGTTGCCAGAGGCTCCCTTCCCGTCTATGAAGTGGCTCAGGCGGCCGTATTCAAAGATCTGGAGAGGAGGGAGAACCGATCGCGTTGGACCGACCCCTCCCGCACACGTCCCGCTCGCACCAGTCCCACCACCCACACTGGCCCGAGCCCCTCTTGCAGGCTAGGGGAGAGCGGCGGCCGAAATCCTCGCCCCGGCCCCGTTTGGGGGGTGCAAGGGGAGCTCGGCGGTGCCTCCACTACCTCCCACATCAGCGAGTTGTCGTCGTAAGTCTTGATCTCTCTGGTGTTGACCACTCTGCCTTGGAAAGGGCCGAAGAGGACTCCTTTGGTGATGGGGTCCGTGCAGAAGACTCCCAGGTGGAACACGTCCCCGTACGCCACCCGCAGCACCGAGAGCCCTGCGGAGGACAGGGCGGGCTGAGCGCGGCTCGGCGGCGGCCGGGAGCGGCGGGGGGGGCGGGCAGCGCCGGGCCCCTACCTTCGGGCAGCTGCAGGGAGTCCCTGTCGAGCGGCGGGGCGGAGGAGGAGTCCGCAGCATCTGCAAAACAGGGACCCCTTCTTCAGCCCGGCGCCGGCCGTGCAGGCGCAGCAGGGCGGAGGGAGCGGGTCCCGCCGCCCCCGACGCCGG
>VYZV01044514.1:184454-224403 GCA_013401275.1 Pandion haliaetus
GCCCGCCCCGGGGGTCGCGCAGCCCCGGGGGCGGGCGGCGGGGCTGCCCCGACCGGGGAGCAGCCCCTACCCCGGGGCGGAGCCGCGGCTACTCCCGGAGCGGCCGGGCCGCCCCTCTCCACGTCCAGGCCGGCGGTGTCGGAGGGGGCGGCAGGGGAAACCCACCCCAGGCTCCCGAACCCACCTCCCCTGTTGCCGGCTCTGCCCTCCGCCTCTCCGAGCACCGACCGATGGGCCCGGCCGCAGCCCGGGTGGGCTCCGCCTCTCCCCCGAGCAGGAGGCCGGGGTGCGGGAGAGATGCTCCCCGCGGGTAAGCACCTACTGCAGTAGGTGAGGACCCTGCCTGCGGACCTCCATGCTCTCCAGCAGGACCCACGGCCCCCGCGCAGTGTCTCGGGGTTGCAGGTGTGGGTTTGGGATACGGAAAGTCAGAAAACACCTCCCAGTCCCCGGTGACCTGAACACACAGCAGCACGCTCTCAGCCACTGTAGGTTTCACGGGCATCGCTGAGGTGATTTTGCTTCAACTTGGGGCTGCCTGTTGGGTGCCTGGCAGGACACTGGGCTCCTGCTGGGATTTCCCAGGCTGCGTGACCAGGACCTGCCCAGAATGGGACCGGGGGAAGACATCTATCCCTTGCCCCTTGCAGAGGTGCTGGGTGATCCCCTTCTGCAGGGTTTCATCCTGGCTTTTGTGGGGTTTCTCTTCTAATCTCCCCTTCCTCCCACGTGGCTATGTGCTGCAATGGCTAGAAGGGGACCTGGAAGGGGCTGCAGGATCCCAGGGGCCCGGGTGTGCGCCTTGCCATTGCAGGATGTCATCCCTGCTGGTGCAGGGAGATGGAGAGATCTTTAGTCCAGGGCAAAACCCTGTGCAGGATGGTTTACTGCAGAGCTCCCCCCCTCCTTGGGTAGCTCATTCCCAGCCAGTGTCCAGCCTGGGTGACACTGCACGTGCAGGCATGGGGGGGAGGGACAGGGTAGGCTGTGCTGCACCACAGAGAGCTTGGGGACTTGCACCCACGGGTCCTTCTCAGAGCAAGGCAGCATAGGGCTTCCTGGGGCACGGCACAGCACCAGGCAAACTGCACACAGGCATGGCTGGAGTGGGGAACAAACACAGAGAGGTCTGAATCCTGGAGGTTTAGATGCCATTTGAGTGGTTATGGTGAGCTATAAAAATTAATTAACATAGCTCCACGTGATCTTCTGAGAAACGTTGCCTTCATCCCAAAGAAGGGATGTATCAGGAACCACTTGAAGCAGCCTCAGACAGAGAGACCGTAACTCCAGACACAGTCACTGACCGCACTTGACCAGAGGTGAAGCTGTTCTTCCAGTCCTTATTTCTTATCTGCCCTGAGTGAAGTGCTCTGAAATAGAGAGTTTGGGAAAGAATCACTGGCTGCCTGGGGGAGTGAGGGTGTTCAGAGCATAGGACCTCAGGCACTGCAATTCCTCCCTACAAAAAGCTTTGATCTGGAACTTCCCCTGATTTTTTTTCACTCAGGACATACACATTAAGACAGCAAACACAAGCACACAGCACTACTGAGGGAGACCCAGAACTGATCAGGCTCTCCCAGCTCCCAAGACCCCTGCCATAGTCAGCCCAGGGCAGCTTTGTCCCCAAACTTGAGTTTGAACATTTATGTGCTTTGCATTAAATGTATTGGGCTAATTGTCCTACCTACAACCTCATTCTCCATCCTAACCTCTGTTTGCAAGACAAAAGTACTGAATCCACCAGGAACGACCAATATGCACAAGAGGCTTAGGGAGAAGGTAGGAATGCAGCCTTCTGAAACTTGCTTGAGATAGTCCCTTAGCTTAAACAGCCTGACTTTTTTGTCATCAATCAGTCTTTTTTTTACTTTCTCCGTGTTGTTCCAAACCTCTGTTATTTGTAAGACAGAATTGATGCCATATTGCTTTAGGAAACAGTTTCAGACAAGCAGTTTAACATGGCTTTATTGATGTAATAAATAGTAGCATAAAAGCAGTACCAAAGTTAATCAGATTTACAGGAATAAGCCTTTGAGCTCTGATTTGCACAGAAGTTTGAGCTGCCCTTAGAAATGCAAGAGTTGCCAGATAATCTGGAATCCTTTGGCTACCCAGCATCCAGGTATCACAGCACAGGAAAAGGGGCTTGTGGAGGAGACATGTTCGCCTTGGAGATTCAGGAGAAATTCAAATACAATGTGAAATTTTTAAATTCTGATCATTAGCTAAATTGTAGACATGCCCAGAAATAAAAATCTTCCTTCTTCTAGAAGCCTGATGACACAGAACCCAGGAGAAGAAAAGGGCGTGCAGCACCATTGTCACTATGTGGCAGGTAACCTCCAGAGGCTTTCATCCCCTGAGAGATTCAAGGCATTTATTGCATTAAAAAAAGTCTCGACCTCCAGGAGAAATGGGCTGGGGGCCATGTCCAGCAGGCAGGCCAGCCCCATGGCCAGCCCCGTGCCTGTGGCCCCCGGCTCTCTGGGGCTGCCCCTGCAGCCATCCCCGGGGGCTGCCGGACAGGAGAGCGGCCCGCGCCCCGCCGGTGGACGGGATGCTCCAGCCCTTTCTTGGGAACGACGGGGAATTTGGCCGCTAAAACAAGCCTGGCGTTGGTTTTGCTCGCCATGGCAGGGGAGCAGCTCCGTAAAAATAAAACCAGTTTTGAGGTGCTAGTCCCGACGTGCGTTTTCAGCCTGGCCAGGGAAATAGCTCGCCTCTTCTTCCTGTGAAAAAGAGGGACAAACAGAAACACCAATTCACTTTGAAGGGAAATCTCCGGCTCACACACACTCAGTTCAGCCAGGCGTCCCTTGGTGCAGAGCATCCCTGCTGCCAGCAGCGGGGGGTGGGGGGGTGGGGGGAGGGCATCACATGGAGGGAAAATTCACACTGAAATTATGGCTACAAAAGGAGAAGCCTTAAAATGAGCCCTGGGGACTCCCTCACAGCCCCCGGCTGCCGGACCAGGAGTAGCTGCCATGGCTGCTGGTATTTAGCACCTCGCTCAGTGGCACCTTACAGATGTCCCCCAGGCCAGAGCCAGCCACCCAGAGCACAGGGCTCTCGGCAGCCTCCCATCTTCATCCCCCCCTCAGAGCAGGGAGCCCTGACCAGCAAGGTACCTGTGCCTGCAGCATACGGCTTTTTGGCTACTGAAGTGCTGCTCGGGTTTTCCTTTGGGACTTTGTTATGATTTTATGGCTTGTTACAAAGTAATCAAAGCAGTCTATCAACCTCCCTCCTCCGGTGAAGGATTTTAGAAGGTATTCCTTCTCCACAGTGATGTGGCAATGCATATTAAAGACAAGCACTGAGGGACACCCCTGCAGGCTGCTTGCATAGCATTCAGTCTCCTAAGTGGCCTAAAGCAGATTGGATTGATCCAGATTTCCTGATCCAAAAAATTGCATCCCAAGGCTTCCCATCCTCCTCCCAGTTTGGACACAAGCTCTTCATCATCACTCTCACTCCCACTCTACATCTTCCTTACTCCAGACTTAAAGCGCTCCTCCTCCTCCACACTCCCAGACACACAAGTTACACCTACAAGCATCCCCCTGATCCTCCAAAGACCACAGTGCTGCAGCAGACCCTGATGCCCACCCAGCTTCCCACCTGTGGGCTCTCTGTGCCCTAGCACTTACACTGACAGCCAGCTGCAGCATGGAGGTGGGAATCCCAGTCACAGCACCAGATGCTGTTGTGGAAATAACCTGAATTGCAATTTAGATGAGGTCAGAGCAGAAGCAGTTTATTGCTATGGCTATAGGAGAGGACAGGGAGCAGCAGAGTGACAGCTGTGGACTATTAAAAAAAGGGAAATCACATATTGAAGTGCTTCAACTTTCCTTTTCTGGTACTAGTCATATCTTTAAATACAGCAGCAATTTAATGATGTCATCATTAGCTCAGTTATTTCACTAAAGCAATCCACTGCTCTCATCCCATTCCAAATACACTGAGAATAGACAAATAACTGAAAAATACATGTGCAAGAAAAAGTTGGAGCAAGCCAATCTAAAATTTGGAGCAAACCAATCCTGTTGTATAGGTGCAATCGTCCCCCCTTTGCTGGGGTGGGCCACTGGGTGGGCACACAAGCAAAGGCAGGAGTACCTGTTGTTCTTGTTGTCTCTCAAAGCCACTTTGCCTGCAGTTTGCAGGGAGCCGAGTAAATTACTCCAGCCAGGTTCACCTTAGGTCCTTCCAGCCTCCTGAGCAGTTGTAGTTGAAGCGATGAAATGAACTATAGCCTGAAACTGGGGTGAGGGAGACATTTTTTGAGCAATAGGAGAGTCTCCCCACCTCTCCTGCACTACCTTCTCAGGAACATCTGGGGAGAAATCCCTGGGCACATTGCAGAAGCCAGAGCAACTCTGCCTCCCCAGCAGTTGTTACGGGGCTGGGGGGTGTCTCAGTGTCAGCTGATTGACCCCTGCCTTCTTCATCCTTAAATATCTCAGTCAGTGGTGGTTGAGTAGTTAATTTAGAGTGTATTCAGTACAAACTGAAACATTTAAAGCAAAGTTCCTGCTGCCCCAGTGAATGGGCCTGACCTCTGGCTCTCAGGTGGAAGGAGGGTCTGAATGTTATCTCAGCCCCTTCCCCTGCATGGAGCCCCCTTCACCGCTGAGTGCTGCTGCTTTGAGTGCCCAACCTCAGGGGAGGCGGGGGGAACATGGTTTTGGATGGCACTGAAGCTGTCACCTGGCCTGTCCCCTGTGCCCAAACTGTTGTTTTTAAAGCCAGAAGCTTTTAGTGATCCCCAGAAGGGTTCCAGCTCCTCAGGGGAGGAGAAAGTAAAAAATCGTATATCCCATTGGATCAGGGAGTTATCAGATCATCCTTGGACACATGGACCTTTTGTGCCACTGACAACATACTGGCTGACCCTCAGTTGTCCTGCCCAGCCACTCCTGGTGCACAAGCAGGATGGTATGCATTTGTCTAATGACAGCAGCCATGAGATTCACATTTCCACTGCATACATTATTTGCAGAGTTAGATGATTGTTCCCCCACAATTCACCAATTTCCTCTGTACCACTCGGTTCTACTACTCAGCTTTATCAGATTTAAATCTCTGTAAGTTGAGACTATTCCTCTGCAACTGTGCATTTCCCTTTCTACCTAATTCTTCACAACTTTGAAAGTTCAAACTGTAGAGAGTTCAGCTTTAGCCTGATTCTCTCAGTTTCCCTCCTGCTTTATAGCCAACACCATTTATCCATTTGATAGTTGGAAGTGATCTGTTACTTACAGGAGGAGGTTTTGTACATACTCTGGTAAACCTCTCTTTTCATCCGCACACTACAAATTTGGATCAATAGGCCTTTAGCTTCAGCCATTTACAACTCTTATTGGTCTTCTAATGTTCTATCAACACCTCTTTTCCAATCCACTTGTTCCAGTTAACCCAAGGATTTATGAGCATTGGTCCTGTTTGGGTGCCCCCATAATCCAGAAGTTTGCTTACAAACTTAACACTATGGGCACATTATCAAAGTATTGTTCTCCCATCACATAAGGATTATATAAATTTAATCTCAGGAATAATCACAACTCAGTCAGGCCCTGCTATCTACAAAACTGTTAAGGGATGTTAGAAGTGGCTGCCTCCTCCAGCAGCCCCAGCCCAAGACCCTCCTGCCTGGCTGCTGGAGCCTAGCCCATGGACCCGGGGTCCCTGCCCAGGCTGGGGGAGGCAGCTGCTGCTTTCCTGTTTGCAGGTTTGCCCAGTAGTGAAGCTGAGCACAAACCCCAGAGGCACACGGACACAGGACACATGCAAAGAGGACACGGACATGTCCGATCGCACAGACTGCCATGGACAAAGTGCTGCCCTCAACAGCACCCACATGTGGTACCCACGTAGGACATAAACACAGCCAGCCAATTCCCCTCCTCCTTTCTGGCTGGTAGAGGTGTATGTTCACTGGTGAAAGCATGCACACCCCTCCCTAGGTTCACAAGCACACACACATTCACGGGTGCCCTGAGTATGGGCACAGCCCTTCTGCCCGCATCCCAGCCCTTGCACTCACTTCACGGGTCCCTTACTCGCTGGCTGGATGCACCAAATGCAAGCACTCATACACTCGTCCCTTGGGCACTCCACATTCCGGTCGTAATCCAGTGTATGCTTGCCAGATTTTACCCTTTCAGGCAGATGGTAAGCCATGCTCTGTTTCAGCCATGGTCAAGTGTTTTTCTAACTGTCCTTTAAGATGCTCTACTTGATCTTTCTGTTTTTTTTTTTTTTTTCCTGAGAGTCTTTCGAAATTCTGGTTTGGGATGCTGTTTTTCTTTTGGTGGCCCCCTCATATCAATCAAAAAATATATCCCACTGAAATTGGGGTACCTTAGGTCCTCTGGACTCCAAGGCACTTCCTTAAGCTTAATCCCTCCAATGCAATCAACTGTGTTTTTTCAACCCCAAGGTAAGTATCCAGAACCAGAGGCTGAAAGGAGGGAGATAGGACACACGAGGGGTCCCTCCTGGTCACAACATCTAGCGTGAGCCCACCATGCTGGCTGAGGTTGGGGCTGTTAGCAGCAGTACCAAAGGAGGCTCAGACTGGAACCAAAGACAGAGAAGGGTTAATGGGGTCCATCACACCACCTGGGTCTTCAACTGCTGGGACGATTTCTTTTGCAGCTGAGAGATGTCCCAAGTCTGTCCCTAAGCGGTGCGGACCTCAATGCCCAGCTCTGAAGGACTACCCTTCATACAGGTTCATTCACACAGTAATTCCAACCTGGACCTTTCCTGACCTATGTCTCCTAAGGACTTCATCAATTTGTGATCGTTCTTCCCTCTTTTAGCCAGTTAAAGAGTGGGAACTCTTAGTGGGACTCTGGACTGACCTGTATTAGAAGCTGGGAGTCAGCAGCCCCCCCCACGCTGCAGGAGCCTACAGATGACCCTTGGCTGAAGCCCCAGCAGGGATTTCAAAAGGTCCTGTACCTTTCCGAGCGGTGCTGGAGGTTCAGCAGGGAGCAGCGCACGGTCCTCCCAAATGAAGCAGGACACATGATTCCCAGTCACAGCACCATATGCTGTCATAGAAATAACCTGAATGGCAATTTAGATGAGGTCAGAGCAGAAGCAGTTTATTGCTATGGCTATAGGAGAGGACAGGGAGCAGCAGAGCAACAGCCTCTGCTGATGTGAACTCTGTCCCTGTAGAGCAGGTACACAGCGTACACGTACCTAGAGACGCTGTGCCACAGGCAGGTAAGAGGACCCAAGTTGTTTGTGCCTGTTACATGCACAAGGCCACAGAACCGCTCAAGGCTGCTCTGGGTTCAGTGCAAGAACTAATTTTGCTTTCTTCAGTGCGAGAACTAATTCACCATGATTATTGTTTCAGGAGACACAGTGAGAGTTCGGCCAAGAGGCCCACTCGGGCTGTGCTTAGCATCTCTACTTCCACACCTCAGAGCCCAAGATGCCAAGGCAGAGGGCAGATAACCCTGGCTGCTCTCTTCCCTTGCCAGAGCCTGAGCCCAAGCACAGGGCGACACGCAGCCCTCCTCCCAAACTGGGTACAACATGTGGAGAACTAGGATCAGCAGCAAGCAACGAGATGGGGAGTAATTCAAAGCCTCCAGGCATTCCTGTTCCATCCCTGTGAAAAGTCTGGTCTGCAAGACTCAGCATATGGTTTGCCATGAGAAGGACCTTCAAAAGGCAGTGTCACTTTCTGTCTCTTTTGTCTTGATGTCAGGTTAGAACTTGGCCGTATGTCACATGCACTGGTCTCTGTCAACAAAGTCTGATCCAGAAAGTAAAAAGGCAGCACTTCTCTTTTGTAAAGTCAGTTACATCAGAGGTCATTGTTAGCTCATCATATTTTATATTAAAAAATTATAACGGATAATTGTGCCTAAAGGCAAAGTTCGAATAGAAAACATTTTTCCTCTTACTATACACAGATGTTTTCTCTACTTGTTTCTGACCTCACATTGGGAAGAAACATCCTCCTTCCTTGCTCTCCTTAATGTGGCAGTATTTTCCTCATATCCAAGGATCACCAGCATTTTGCTGAAGCCAAGCCAGGACAACTGCAGGAGAAGCCTTGTTGTTTTAGTAGGAATGGTGAACGGATAAAAGTACTTGGTGGTCTTTAAAATAATTTTAGCTTCTAAAATTTTTAATATAAGTAGCTTTTCTCCTTCATTAATTTCCCAGACAAGAGCAGCAGATCATTCCGATAAAGAAGCATTCTTGTAGCTGCTTTTCTTTTTTTTTCTTTTCTTTCTTTTCTCTTATTTGCTTTTCTTTTTCTTTTTTTAATTGACCAATCAAACATTTCCAACTGTCTTAAATTAACTATTTGGCATAGCAAGGAGAACCAGCCCTTAACTCTACTCAGTCTCACTTCAGGCTATCTGAGGTCTGCCTCTGCTAAAACCATCATGAAAATGTGTATTTCGTGCTGACTGTGATAAAAAAAAGTAGTCATAATGAACAGTGTTCACATTAAGCTATGTGATAAACATTTTCAATTAATTTAGCACTATAAAGATAAAAGGATTTGAGAGTAACTAGTTGGAATATATAAAAGCCTTCAACATAGAAAGTCTGCTGTCTTTTTAAAACCTGCCGATTCACCTACCCTCTAGTGCTTTAGTACGACATCTTACACCCTTCTATGAATAAATGAAGACACAACAGAAACACGTTGAAATCTCTAAAGCCATGTAAAACCCGAAGGCATTAAAATTTATTAAATGATGCAATAACAACAGAATTCTTTATTTACAATAGCATTATTTAACATCAAATAAGCAAATAGCATCAGCAAAGCAATATTAACTTGCATAAATGTATTTAAAATTTCTCTGAATATATCTACCTTTGCATAAACTGCTCACACTAGAAATACAAACATCAATGCAGGTGAACAAAGTGATGTTCAGAGTCAACTCCGTTTTGAAAATAAATCACAACCTGAAACACTGTAAGCTTTCTCCTGAAGAACCATAGTTTATATATTGCTTAATTTTACCCTTGTATAATCTTTTCATATACACACATCTCAGATGCAACTTCATGATGAACTGTACAAATAAAACCCACAAATGACATAAAGGGAAAAAATTAAATGACAGTAAATGTTTGAAGAAATGTGTCCATCATCTCTATTGAACAACATAAAGATTAAGTGATGATGCACTTATTCCAAAATTGTACACAATTCACTATACAAATATAATACATCAGACAGCTATGTAGGAATATACAAGACTTAAAAACAGATCTAAGGCATTATGCTAGATTTTAGCATTTTGAGGTTCTTGCACATAGCTTTTACCTGTAGTAAGAAACTTAAAAGATTTTGTTTTAGTCTACAAAGAAACACCAGGGAGAAAATTCTAATTAAAATCAAAGCCACTACAGTAAATTTTCTTTTGTGCAGAGAATGCTTTTGCTCTTAGGCAGCATACTACCATACAAATACTAGAAAACTTTTAAATTCACACCAACAATTAATGGCTTAAGTTGCATTTCAAAACTGATTGTGTATCTTTGGGTTCTGCAAGTGGAGCTGTGCCACCCATTTCATCTGTTAAGCCCATATGAATTCCACTTTTAAACAAAGATTAAAAAATGTATTGTATAAACTGCAAAAACATTGCTTTTAATTAATACAGGCCCAAAAGGATACCGGTGTGGGACAATAGTTTAAAGATCGAGTACAAATTAATTCATTGTAGCAAAACAGCTCACTTCACTTTTTAAACTTACCACATTACATGAACACTTAAACAGGTCGTACGACCGTGTACATATGCTTATTTTTCACACTATGCGCCTTTCACATTTAGTAATGTAAGTAGAACACTGATTAATTGTTCCTTTAACAAAATCCAAGTACTGTCTCCAACAAATTTACTGTATACAGGATGAAAAATACTGATAATGAAGGGAATCGATTTGGCTTTTTTGTTTCTATAGTGATCAATATGATCAGAAGATTCCTTCACTCACTTTTCTCTTTCATTAGTTAGAAGACGACTAGAGTCACGATGAACCCAAATGAAGCCGAAGTGATAGGTACAATCTCCTTTCTTTCAAAATGACAATGGATGATGAAGCATCATAATCACTACAGATGATAAGGGTTTGCAGGTCTGTCATGAAACGGGACAAATTTAAACTATTTTGTCCACTGTGAAAAAGAATAATCTATCTGCAGAGGTTACGGTTAAGAACCGAAATTTTAAACCTCACTTACACTTTGTGGTGCATGAAGTTAATTCCTTCAAATTTATACATTTCTTACATAAATAATTTTTTGTCAGATATATAATGCAAGTTTAACACAATTGTTGCAGTAATGAGGCTGTGGAGCTCAGGGCTGACAGTTATTTTGGTTTCCCATCAGCAAGTAAGAGGATGGCTCAGCTGACTAAATGCTCTGAGTTTGTTAACAGAACGGCGACAGCTGAAAAATGTTGGTTCTCCAGAACAGTGGCACTGCCCTCCTTAGGGACAAACACAACTGTACATTTCCTGGGCTTTCATCACAAGTCTTCTATAGAAACAGCCTATTTCAAACCACCTTTATCATATTTTCCTCAGCTTTAATATAGAATAGCTGCTATTTTATTTGAACTCCCACCTGAAAACCAAAACAAATCAAATGGCAGCAGAATAAACCTTCCACTCCCAAAAGGCATGGCTGATGAGATATTTTAAAATGCATTGCATTTTATATGACATAAAAAAATTTGCATTCAGGTTAGAAAGTTTGTGGATTCGGGGTCAGCGGAAAGAAAACAGAGATCAAAACCATCAATTTCTTAATATTTCAAGTCCTCAGAAACTGATGTCAGTCAGTTTAGTAAAAGATTATTCCAACCACAGTGGGCAAGAAAAAAACCCCCACCCCCTAACAGTGGCCTGCTTAGTAAGTTAAGTTTTTCTAAGATTTGTTACGAAAGGATATAAACATACAAAAATCAAGAATTGGTTCCTACAGTGGCTGCATATAATATAGTTTAGTTAAATGACATTATGAGCAGAATCACAAGGTTTAGAAAATGAGAAGTCTCAAGCCTACAAATTAGGTCTAATCAAGGCATTGTGATCCTTTACAAAACACTTTTCCAGGAGACACACACGGCTAAGAAGTTATCTAATTTAATACTGAAGTACCTCATTTGGAATCAACTTCACAACATGTATATCTCACAAAAATTATACAAGTAAAACACTTAAGTTTTCAACTTAAATTATTGCTTGTTTACATATAAACTGGATTTTAGGTACCTTACAAAACGTCCTCGTAGTCCACACTGCTTTAAAATAATCAGAAACACACGATAGTGGTGAAGTCTGTAGTGATATCTGCTATAGGTATTACAGGAATTGTTATTTTCCCAGCTAAGGGGATGGGAACCAGAAATTATCATGCTTTAAAGCAGGTATCTGGAGCTCTTCGATATTATGCACCAATTCTGTCACTACCATAATCAGTACATGCATTACCACGGAACTTTGCTGTTCAGCATCCAGTAACTGGCTGTCCAGATTGGTGGAAACACACCTAGGGAAATAAAGGGGTTACCTGGTTTTTTTATTCTATTAGAAAGAAGAGGAAGATGACAGAGGTCAGGAGAGCCAGGTAAAAAAATCAGGATTTGCTGATTGTTAGGAATTTAATTAAATAAGAATGTAACCAACTTGTATTTTTGGATTCATGACTTGCATTATAAACATTAGCACAAAACCCAACCAAAATGGCCTTTATAAACAGCCCTCTCACAGGGTAATTGTCATCTGTTTTACAACTTTAACCCCATTCAAAATTGGTCTGTATAGTTTTCTGCATCGGTTCATCTTCTCTGACTTGTTGTCAGTGGAAAGCGCTCGTTGAAAGTCTCTGTATGTACCAGACGTTGCTTCTACACCCTCCTCCACGCCACCTCTCCACCCCAAAATGCAGGCCTTAGTCTAAAACACCAGTTTTCAGATGGAACTGAATCCTTTGCACCAGACTGAGTAAGCCAGGGAAAACAAAGCAAAAAAACCCCCAAGGTCTAGAACTAAACAGAAACAGAACAAGAGCATGGTTGTTTTTCCTTAAATACATACATTTAAATACATTCAATCCGACATGGTTTATGAAAACTGCCTGTCAACATTTACTTCGCAGGAGAGATCTAAGTTGCACTAAGGTGAATGCAGTGAACAGACTGAGCAACTGTCTGTACGCTAGCTTCAGACTGTCAAAGAAGAGGCTGCTCTTCGGCAACGCCTGCCCAGCTCCCCTCGGGAAGGCAGGGCTGAGTCCTGTCGGCAGCAGGCAGCCGCCGCCGGCACTGGCAGCTCAGCTGGGTCACAACAAACAGACGCAGCTCTTCAAACCGGTAAGGATTTGGGGCCGTAAGCCCAGTCAGCTGAAGAAAGGAGCAACCGAACCACCCTCAGGGTCAGCAGTATTTCTGCAAAAGAAGAGAAATTGGAGAAAAAGAAATGAATTCTTCCTTCTGCGACAGTGAAGATGGGTAGGCCAATGAGAGCTGGATGATGGACTGCAGCATCCACTGCCAACCATACATTGGTGTGCTACTTTAAACCTGGAATTTAATTGGAATTTGTAAAGTTAGACTATTCTTTGTGTACACTGATACGATT
The DNA here is from genome assembly GCA_013401275.1 of Pandion haliaetus. Lineage (NCBI taxonomy): Eukaryota > Metazoa > Chordata > Aves > Accipitriformes > Pandionidae > Pandion > Pandion haliaetus. Next base: position 197,115 of record VYZV01044514.1, read on the forward strand.
TACCTGAGATTGAATTCCAGTGATACAGTGGGGGTTTCATTTCACTGCATTCTTAGGTCCTTAATTCATTCCAACTATCAAGGCTATTGTAACAACTCAGGATCATCTACCTCTTGTAGATTCCAGCTAAAGGCACGGCAATATGGTTTAAGAGAAGACCCATTCTTGGAGTATGCACAAAATCTGTGTTACTGCTGCATCACCCTCAAAGAAAACAACTGCCTTGGTTCGCTTTCCTCTCCAAGAATTATAATAAAAAAAGGGCATAAAGAAGTAAAAAAAGCCTCAGCTACTGATCCCTAGAGATGTTCTTTACTTCATACTTACTATGCTTGCAGTGTCTTTACACAGAGTACAGACTGGTTTCAGCTGAGTTGATTATTTTGTACTTTCTTATTTAAAAACCCCTCAGGATGTGGTTTTCACAGTTGTTTTAAGACTGTCCCTTCCAGTGGCTGCAATCTGGGCTTCTGTGCCTTCCTCCCCTTGCAAACCGCTGCTCCCATGGGGCACTGTGGTCCGTCAGGTCAGAGAGCCAATCCAGCCAAACCCCATTTTTCTCCTCCCCTGGGGCTGCTTTTCACTCGTATCCCGTGGCTCTGGCAGTGGAGCGGCTCTTTTCTCGCAGCCTCCTGTCGTGCACAAGGAAGGCCCCGTTTGCTCAGGGACGACGGTGGCTGTAGGCAGCTTTCTCGCCGGTCCATGTGCATGCTGCTGGGCTGCCTTCTGGAAACTGTCTATACCATGCTTTGCACTTTACCACGCTTTCCTCTGCAATCACACAAGGCCTAGAAACATGCCTCTATTGTCAAATAAAAGTCAGCATCAGGAACCATCCCACGATTCAGGAAAGCAAGGTCCTATGTTTTGTACACCTGCTATTCCCAGCCCAGCTGCTGCAGCTGGGGCTCTTCGGGGGTGACCAGCCACAAGTACGGTCCAGAGGCCAACACAGCGAATCCTGCTCCTGCTCCGCCTTGCTTCATCACAGCACAGAGACACCACACTCGCATCCCTCAAATCCTGACTAATATGGACAAGCTAAACTTTGGCTCTTCTCCCTGACATGTGAGGCAGTTTGGCGACCCTATTAGCGCTTTTTGATCGTAAAGTGTGGAACAGAAGTGAAAATCCTTAGAGTGGACGTTTAGCAAACAGTATCTCCACAGAGATGCTAAATAAATGCTTCCACTATACCAGTGACCTGAAAAAAATTCATGCACTGCAAAAGTTTTTTTTTATGAATTTAACAAAGATTTGAGTCACAGGGTGATAAAATACATAAAGGAGGGAGTAAGACAAAGAAGGCACAAGCGTACCTCTAGAAAAACATTCCCTCACCCCTTTTTATTTAGATGTAAAGAAAGCAAACAGGACTTTAAAGAAATATGTCATATTATTATTTCCAGGCTGATAGTGAATGGGGGAAAAATTGCTCAGAATAACTTCCATGGCTGATGTATGCAACTTCAGAGGAGAGAAGTAATCTGAACACCCCAAAGACCATTGACTATAAGAGTCCTGCTATACTGTACTAAGTTAAACTGGACAGCCCTCAAAAACCTCAGCTATGAACAGTATTCTTCAGACATTTACTTTTAAGTAGGAGCAGGTTCAAAATTTTCTTTTACCATGTGAAATTAGTTAATACAAATTTGTTCCAATAACGGCAAAATAACTTATTAAACTGTCCCAGTTGCAGCTTATCTTCAGCTCTACAAGTGAGGGGTACTTTGTGCCTTGAAAGAAGAGAAAATTCTCTGTCCTCTAGTTACTTTGAAAACAGCTTCTCTGTTAAACATTAGTATCATCCTTGCAAGTCTTAAGCTGTAGAAGTTTTATCCTTAACATGTTAAAGTGGAACAGTATTGTGCAAACAAATGAAAACAGTAAATGTAGAGATCTGACATGCATAGCTGTACAGATTTCAGCAACAGCATGTTACTTCCTGGCTACTGAACTCTAAACAGAACCAACCCCTTTAAGTGATACAGTTGATGAGATCGATTTTATGAAACATTGAAAAACCCCTCAAATTTGTCAGATGAGTTTCTCAGTTTCTCATTTGTCAGATGGGTTTCTCAACTTCCATGAGTTAAAGCCACAACTGCCAAGGGATGAAGCACATTTATCCTCTCCTCAGCTTTCTAGTTACGCAGCTTGTGCTTTAAAAAAGGAAGTTACATAGGAGCAGTTTATAGCACAGACATATGAAAATAGTAGCTACTTAATGCCTATTACAGTTCAAAGTTCAGCAGAAGGTATTTATAGTGCACGTCAACCATCTACGTTTTCCTTGACAGTCAGAGCTACGTTAGTAGAATAAAAGTAAAATCACAGAGTGCAGGCTGTTATACCCTTACAAAATAATCCAGGAGGTTTAAGAAGTTCCTTTTCTGGAGATGAGAGAGAACTGCTCTCCAGGCACAGCCACTGTCTGTCTCACTGTCGTGGCACTGACCCCATTATTTTAATTTTAAACCCCTCAGACTCGCTGTCCAAAGTCCTGCCACTCGTCTCCTTCCACCTGCACCCTCTTCCCCGACTTCTCTCCACCCTCTCTTGTACGTCTTCGGACCTCTTCTTTCACATCCACTCTCTCTTCCTTCTCTAAGGCAGAACATACTGCATCTTTTTATTAATCATCAAAGTGACCACGAGATTGCTGCAGAAAAGCCTCCCTCTACGCGCAGACCCTCCGCTGCCGGAGACAGGCGCTTGTCTTTTCATACGAACCACAAAGGTGTGAAAAGAACTGGCCTGCAGGAAGCTTTAAACACATGTGCGAGCAAAAATCCCGAGGGATACAATAAAATGCACGTACGGTTACGTCTTCCTCCGTACTTTCACCGTCTTCGTTAATCTTGACACATTTGCAGCCAAATTTTCTTATTTTCCCCTATTATCCAAGTTTCTTTTCTCCAGCAGCGGAAGGCTTTACATTTTGCTATGGGATTCGGCACAGGAGGAAAAGCTTCTTTCTCGAATTCCTTCTGTCCGCTTCCAGCACCGCGCGCGAGGAGACGCGGGGCAGCAACGGCGCAGGGCTCGTCCCCCTACGCAGCCTCTCCCCACGAATCCCGGACGAACAGCGGGGCGCCCCCGCCGATCCCGACTGCAGCGAGGGGCTCGGCAAACGGCGACCTTCCCGGCCTTCCCACCCCACCCCGCGCTGTCGAGCGGGCCAGGGGCGGCCGGGCGGCGGGAGCGGCGCCAGCGGCGGCCATTAGGCGGCGCTTCCCCCCCGCGGCCGTTAGGCGGGAGGCCCCGGCGGGAGGCCTCGAACCCCCCCGGGTTTGGTGTAAGCGGCGCGTTGTCAGCGCCGGCTGTTTCGGTAAAAAAGCCTGCCTTCCGCTGAGGGGGGGGGCGCGGGGAACCCACCTCGCTTACCCCGCCGCGAGCTCCACCGTTGTCTCTCCTTCGGCACTGTTACTGTCTGGAGTACAGCTCGGGTCTGACCTAGGCGAACGCTAATTACCCTGCCAGCTGGAAATTTGTGTGAAACTCAGTGCAGTCCTGCCCCCCTTTCTCAGAAGCAGCGCTGGATAGAAAGTAATAAATTAAATAATTCATGAGACTTCTGCCCCAAGTATGGTGCAGTGAGAAGCGGGAAAACACTTAGGCAGGACGAAATGTGAAATGGGTTAAGCGTGCGGCAGCTGGGCAAATATAAATCGACGGTAAGTCTTTCATCGGCAAACAGTCATGTAATTGCTCTGTAAAAAGCAAGTACAGCTGTATACAGGTCTGCTGAAGGTGACTTTGTTAATTCAGTAATGTAATGTATTCTGTTAATGTAAACGTATTTGGTATTATTCACTTCAGTAATGCTAGTGGGATCTAAAGAAGGAACTTAATATAGACGTCACCAAAAGCAGAATTTAAAAAATTAACTGCAAAAAACTTAATTACTATTACCCTGGGTACTTTTAACTTTGTAAGTAAAAAGATACTGTATCCATTCTGGACCACAGTCCTTCATAGTTCCCTTGCCTCTGTACGCCTGCGTATGCCATTTCTTACCCGTGTTGCATCTCCGTCCTGCTTTATCATATCCATTCCGGGCAGCTGGTTTGGAAAAAGATTGCCTCCCCTCATAGCAGGATCATTAACCTGTTGGTAACAAGGTATTAAGGAGAATGAATTAAAAAAATACATTGGGAAGAGGGCTGGGAATTAAAAAGAAGCATTATAAACCACTATGCTACTTGCATATACCAACATCCACTTTCCAGATGATGTTGCAATCAGGGAAGTGACCACGTAGTTGAGCACCCTTCTTGCGCAGCATGTGTTTGACTCCAGCTATTCTGCTTCCCAGTCAACAACAAAGATTTAATTCCTGTTGCTATGACCCTTGTGCATATTTTACAAAGCAGGCTCCGTAAATTAGGGCAGTATTATTTGAAGAGGACAGGCTTGCTATGTAAGTCCCGAAAACAGAAACACGTAACTACTTTTCTAACCTCAGTAACACACAGCTTTTCTGCTTGCAAACCACCACACAATTTTTTTCAAAGCCTGATGAGGTAACAGGTAGGCTGAATTATATGACTTAGTTTTAATGACACTTATTTTTCTGCTTGTAAGCAATGGGAGAAAGATAGCATTAAATGGGAAAACGTGCAGCAGCATGCCTTCCTAAAGCAATGGTCTCAACGATTTTCTGAACACAGCCACAGGAAAGTATTGAAGCTGTGTATTTCTGCACAACCAAAGGGTCTGTCATGCTTAGTTATGTGGAAAGAGTGGCTTGCCGAATTTACAGCATTGCTTTCTTAATCAAAGGATTAATCTCACCGTGTAGAACTGGTATAAAATACAAAACACAGCCCTTCAGCAAGATTCTGAACCATTAGAAAATCCGGCTTTCCTTAGAAGTTTCACAGGGAGAGAAACATCTTCCTCTGGAGTCTTTGTTGACTTGGTTCTCTGTTACTTCCCTCTGACTAGATGGATGTGATAATAGTGAACATACGCCCCTACAGATTTTGCTGGAAGGCAAAAGATGTTTTCTGTGTCACCTGCCCTTTAGGAGACTCGTGTTGCCAAGGTGAGGAGATTCTGCCACTGCACTACCTCACTTCAGCTACAGCAACCTGCTGCAGCAAGGGGGGAAGACTGTCTTGAATTTGTCACACCAAAGTCTTCTCATTTCAGGTCCTCCTGACTGTTGTTTCTGTTTCTATTCACCGATTTTACAAAATGCCACAAAGCTAAACGCAATCATATGCAATCACCTAAAGAGGTGGTTTCAAATGCTGCCAGAGGGACAAGCAATAGGAAAGGTTGAAAAAATATTTTTGCCGTAGGAATTTTGACTCTAAAGAAATTGATTGTTTAAGTGCTGCAAGCCTCCTAGTGATGCTTTCTGCTTCTTAATACAAATGGGCAGATTTTTAAACCTGAATGTGAAAATTTAAATCAGAAGGGAAGAGAAACACACTGTTTTGTTTGGAAAGAAAGAAAGTAGACAGCTTTGCAGCTTTATCTACATGCATTTGACTGAACAACAGAATCCATGTTTGAAAAGTGTTTCCTGCTATTGATCAACATTCATCAGAATGCACAGCACAAATGCCTTTTCTGTTTGTTCAGTAGACAAGGGAAGGAAAAAAAAAGCATAAATAAAAAAAATTGTATACTGAATCAACAGCAGTTTTGGAACGAAAAGATGACTGCATGATTTGCATCATGACAGTAAAGACAGGTATGGAAAAAGAAGATGGTTCCAGGCTGCACGCCACAAAAGCAGCAAAGGCATCAGTGAAGTTCCTATCAAGGAATCTGTTTGCCAGTGATGATGCAAGAATCCTGACTGGCATGGTATCAGGAAAAAAACAAACAAACAAACAAAAAAACCCCTACCATTTTGTTATATGAATACATTTGCTTCAGAAGTCCTTGAAACAAAACACCCCACATTCACACATCAACTTTCCTGACTGCAATAACAATTCAATTGGAAAAGTATGGAGAAGGACAAAGAAATGGAAGGGTTTTTATAATTTTCTGTAGTCAGGTCAAGTGGTGTTATCAAAAACAAAATCTGACTAAAACAAAACAGATGTTTTACAATTCCTTTGCAATTAAGCATATTAATACAGCCTCCTGCTAATAAAGCAGAATTATATACAAGGTGTCTTTCCTACCACTCCAGAGCTCCTTTCATACAGCACACTGAACAAAATCAAAATACTGTTTCATGATAACTTTGGCCCGGGGAGCACTGCCCTGTGCAGATTAATAAACATCTATTCTGAGTGGACATCTAGATAGGGGTTTATTTCATATACTGAAAAGCTTCTACCCTTGCATAGGTTTCAAATTGCTTCTCTAATAGCTCAGTAAATAACATGGATCCATGATGCAAAATAGGCAACAGGCAGAAACATGGCAACAGTCCACTGTGCAAACAGGAAGATGAGGACAAGGACACAGTAAGTTTTGTGAATGGTGCAACACCGGGCGATGCCTGGGGAAGCTCTTTTGGACAGAAGAAACCTGCAGACCTGGCAGCTAGCATTTCAGCATTCCTGGCAGCAGCCTCCTAGAAGACACACTAGTGAGAGCAGCCTGAAAAGCTTTAAGGTAATTATAAGGGAATAGATGATAATGAAACAAGGTCTGATCCCTCAAGTACATAAAAGTCTCTAAACATCATAAATAGCAAGCCCATTTTGGGCATAATCTTCAATTTTTACTTGGTGATGCTTGGGAGCCTAGGTAGTAAACAAGAAAAGCTGGAGATACACCAGTATGGGCAGATAAACACCGAACTTCGTATTTCTGAGCTCTGGATATGTCTGAATGATACAGTATAGTGCCACAAAGAGACAGGAGATAAGAGCCAAACAAACCTGTTTGGTACTAAAGGTAAAATACCTGCTTCTCACCAGGTAAATAAGCCCAGGAGACAGCTTTTTTACTAAGAGGTAATACATATTACTTCCAAAACCACCCAATAACATGTTAAGTTTTTTTCAAAAGCTGGAACACATTCGTAGCGTAACCACTGTTATTCACTGTGGTTAGAAAGAGATGAGCACTTGAAGTTAAAATTATGTATTACGGAACAAAAAATGGCATTGAATAAGTAAGTAGAAGTGTAGGTGACAGTATAAAAAAAACAAACCCAAAAGAATGAATGAAATGGCAACAGTCAGCAGAATTAAAGACAATGTAGTCATTTTGAAAACCACCAGTTACAGGAAAAAGTTCAGTACAGCCTGGATCAATTGCTAAATAAAGTTGCCAAATCGTACAACACTATGCCCTGAAAACAGAAAAAAGTATCAATTTTAGTATTCAAATATACATTTTTATTTATTTGTGTGTCTCAGAAAAGAAAATGTGAAGCAGCACAGCAAACATTCCTGAGGACTAAAAAGTACTGTCTTGTGGCCCAGAAATGGCCCCTCAGCTGTCATTTGGCCACCTCTGACCTAGATGAAACATAAAACATTTGCTTGCAGAGTTTGCAGATGACACGGTGCTGGCGTGGTAAACCAGGAGGAAAACAGGTTACTGTTACAGAACGAGCCACAGCACTTTGGTTAAACAGACTCAATCTAAGAAGCACAATTTGATGTAGACAAAAGGAAGGAATGTATTTGGGAACAAAGAATGCAGGTTTCATCTATGTAGAATGTGCTGAGGAGGGTTTGGGCATCATCGTAAGGGTTTCAGTATGTGCTCTCCAGTGCGATATTGTCACCAACAAAGCCAAGGCAACCCATGGATTGAAAGAGAAATTACAAGCAGAACTTGACTCTACACAGGTTTGGTGCAGTCACTGTCAAATCACTGTCTCTGTTTTCTCTGTTCCTACTTCTACAAGGAGGTTACAACAATGGAGTTTAAAGTAGACCCACAAAAGGGACTGACGGGCTGAAAAACAAATGTTGAGATGGGTAAAGGATCTTAGCCTGTTCAGCTTATTGGAAGTCAGATAAATGCTATCTTGAAACAAGATCTTGTAGTCTAACAGGAAGGAAAAGCAGTGCGACAACTGTGCCAGTGGAAACAGTAGTCTGCATGGAAATCTTTGAAATAAACCCAGATCTCTTTCTATAATGCATGTTTCTCAATTCAGGTTCCTGGGGAAAATTATGTAGCATGGGCATGCTGAGAAATCAGACTGGGCTGTCACCTTCAAATCCTCACTCTTTTCTTTTCTGGTTTTACTACATTAAATGTGTGCAACAGTATGCACTTGGGAACTAATAATAATAAAAAAGTCTGCTATAACTGGGCTTAGCAACTGGGAATATCAGAGAAGGTGACAGATTTGGGAGTATCAAAATTACTTCAGGTCACCAGTATGTGGCAGCTGTAAAAGACAAATGTGATCTGAGGCTATATCTGTCAGAGTATTCCAAGAGAAATGGGGAAGAACTAGTGTTACGTACATGGCTCCAGTGCTTAGGAAATACTGATTCAAACTGGAACAGGTGCAGAAAAGGAAAGGGAATTTAAAGCCTACAAAAGAGACTGAAACACTGTGCCTTGTTTAACTTACAATAAAACCCCCAAGAAACCCAAACCAAAACAATCCAACAATCCCAAAACAACAAAAAACCACGTTGAATGAATGGCTCTTTCTAAAATACAAGAAGAGAAAAGAGCTATTTAAGCTAAAGGACAATATTGAAAAAGTAAATACTCTGTTATCAAATTTAGGCCGGAAGAAGGACATAAGTTAACAAGCCAATAACATAACCAGCTTTAAACAGGAACATTATGGTCTCAGAAAAAAGGTTTACGATATTGTCCACCACTGCAGGAGATGCTCCCTGAAGACACAAGAGGTACTTTCCTGCCAACATTTCTAAGAAAAGTCCATAATTTCAAGTTTGTGTTTGAACAAAATGGGAGTTCAGCTCTGAAACAAACATATGAACCTGTTAATAAAGATGACTCGTTTGTCAAATACTTATTAATGTACTGTGCAAGTTTAATTGCAAGTCGACAAATGGAAATGTTATTTTCCTTATTTCAGATACCCTAAGTAGCAGCCTCAAATAAAATCGAGCGTGTCAACCTCCTCTCAGCAGAAAAGAATGGGTTACTTACCTATTGATTGAACAACCTATTTTATACATACCACATTATAAGAAGTGTGGATTTTGTGCTCGTGAAGGTACCAGATTGATAGTTCTTGAAGCTGACTGCCTATTGTCTGCTACTACAAACGCAGTGGCAGTAGAAGCATCTTCCACACTGCCCACGCCAGCATCTTTCACTCTTATCTCTAAGAAACAGCTGCCTGCCATTCAGTCTTAGCCTCCCACTGCTGAGAAAATTAGCAAGGACACTGGTGACCTGCCACTGTGCTAAGGAAACTTACCTACTGAGAAGAGAAGCTAGATCAGCACCCACGTTCCATGGAAGTCCAGGAACAAGTACATGTGCTAGCTACAGTGCTGCTAGGCGAAAATGGGAAAACTAGATGCAAAAAGTGCTCTCTACCTCATTGGTCACCTTGGTTACCTGAGTACAGAGCTAAAAACAGAGCCTTTTTAACATTATCATTTCTCAAGAAAATTAGTGAAAGAAAAATAATGGCTTACAGCAGTTACAGCCCAATGAAGTGGACCTGAAAAACTACTGAAAGTCAAAGCAAATCCTCTAGCTGTCATCTCACATCCTTAAATTCTCACCTGCTCAGGACCCATGGAGGACAACCCTGATGTAGGCACAGAGGTCGCTGAGGTCATGCTGATCTGCCCTGTCATCTGGTTCATGTTGTTCATACCACTTGTGTTGGTTGCCATGGATACACTGATGTTCATGTTATTATTGTACATGCTGGTGCTTGCTTGCTGCCCAAAATGTGGTGGGGACTGTTGTGAAAACATGCTACAGCAAGGAATGGAAAAAGCAATGTGTCAGACTTAGAATGCTGAAGCCACTAAGAAACTACTCTCTTTTTAATATATCTTAAGCTAGAGTTTGTATATACTGTCATTTATTCCAACTTCAAAGGAAAAACTAGTTTTCAGCTACATTAATGTCAAAGGAATAGATTTTCAAAATTTAAGTTCCCATGTCTGTGCACAAAAATGCATGCCTTTGCGTGTGAAACTATGGCAGAGTACAAATCTGTTATGCGTGTGCAGTAACAGCCAATTAGCTGTCTAAATGGGCTTTGTACGTATTTTAAATATGTTTGGGAAAATAATTTTTGGAGGGAAAGGAAAACACCTTTTTCTCCCTCCAGTGTTAGCACAGCACAGGACTGTTGAGCTGAAATTGGATCTTGTCTAATAAGCTTTCTTGTTGCAAAAGAGGCTATTTGCACATATGAATACCAGATTTGCATATACAATTATGGCAAGTGGGCTCACAAATATAGACATGCAATTGTGCAGAAATTTATTTAACAAATCTTGGCATCAGGTTTTGAAAATGTGGCAGCATAAGAAACAACATAAAGTCTAAGACAATTACCCTCTGTGTTCCTTTAAGGCCATTTCAGAATAACTTGAGGAGTAACTGTGGAAGATCTCATCCCGGATTTTATTCAAAGCCAAGTGCTTTCTGGATAGTACCTTGCTTCCCATTATGTCAGAAGTCATATGAGAGACTTTTTTACATTTCCTAAAATGCACTTCACAGTTTACATATCAGTCTTTTCTACTCTTTGAGCATAATCAAACAGTCAGTGAAGGAATTATTACTGACAATGTGTCTGTTTAGAGGATCTGCATTAGACTGAAATACTGCGGAAGGGCTGCTGTGTGTCAGATGGCACGCAGCAACCACCTCCGTATCAATGGCTGACTTTTACTTCCCCGTGAAGCACTGCTCCCACAGCTGAGGAGATCTTTCAAGGTTAACACTCAACCTTGCACTTGGGTACTCCATCAGCCTATTGCTGCACACTGTGAGACTTGGTGGAGTGCAATGGCATTCTGGGCACAGGACCAAAGTCAGAAAATCCCACCATTCTTTTCCTTCCAATGCCATGTCTTTTCAGGCCACCTAACCACATTTTTAAGTTGTTATCCGGATGGCTGAAACAGTACACTACAGATCATTGTGAATACTCAGTGGCTTGTGTAAATGCATTTGACATGTCTCTGCTGTAGAGCTGCAGTTTAGCAAGCCAACCATTAGTCTTATCGAGCTGCCCCTGCTGCCGTTTCAGCAGAAGCCACGACAGCAGTAGCTATGACTCCTGCAGATGCTTCAGGAAGACAGTGAGCAAGAGGCATGGACGAGGATGAGGATAAGGGATAAATCAGTTGCTTTAAGGGGAACTTTACTTGGATCAGCCTCATCACTGAATACTGGTGTTTTGGGTTTATTGATTCTTTGCCAACCAGCAGGAAGAAGAATTGTTGCTGGGCTGGGATAGTAAGAGCAGCCTGAGAACTTCAGGATGACAAAAGCACTGTGCTAGAGACAACTGTGTGCACCCCAGTGTCAAGTGATACAGGCTGTACCCCAACCCAATAGCTCCTCCTGTCTTCCACTGGAAAGCATAGATCATTGCCACCTGGAAGCTCGTTGCTGCCTACTGACAGTGCTCAACATCCGACCCATTCAATGTGGACAGACTGGTTATTAGAGCTATACCGAATGGAGCATGGGCCTCAGCTGAAAAGGTGACTGCATGTATGAGGCATGCTACAATGCTCTCAGAGAATGACAGTTATATGCTGACCCCCAGTATGTGCAAGCACTAATGGATTGAACCTGGTTGTACTCCAGCATTTAAAGTGGGAGGTGATATCCAGTCACTGCAATTCCAGAGCAGTAGGGAATGCATAGGCTCCAGCTCAGCAGATCCAGTCATGTGGAAAGCAGTGTGGGAGCACAACATGAAAATCGTACGCAGAAGAAATGCATCCACACAAACGTTAGGGGCTGGAGTTCACTGTGCAGCAGAGGTGCTTCTTAAGGACACACAGTGTTTTATCAGTTATCGCAGACAAAGCAGTGCATTGTGTGGATGCAGGTCTTTAGCTATGAACTCACTTTGCCTTGTATGAAGACAGAATTTAAACCAACTCGTGAAGCCAAATTGAAAAGAAATCTCTTTTAGGATAGATAGTTAACAACAAACAAACAAGCAAACAACTACATAAAACAACCCCACAAATAAGTGTAGACCATAAATGACCCTGTAACTCTGTGTGTTCATTTTGGTTTTGTTCTGAATTTACCTGTTTCCACCCATATTCCCTTGTGCCCACCCATTCATCTCCGTAGAGGACTGATAGGCAGGATTAGCCTGAGACTGCTGAATCATGGGGCTTTGAGTATGAGCCAGTCTTGGGGACATCAGTGGACTCTGAGGAGTGGTGGCCCCTGTGAAGCCTGGATCGGGTTGCTGACTAATACCTGAAGAAGAAAACGAGAAATTTAGCTGCTGTACATTCAAAGTTAAAACAAGCCAAGAGCTCATACCTGCAGACATGTCTTTACACAGTCCTACTTAAGTCATCTGGAACCTGTAACCTTGTGTCTTAATGTGGGATCTAGATTAAAAGCAAGACATCATCAACTAATACTATATGCATAACCTTAAAAAAATAATTTTGCCTAAGTATGTTGGCTACTTGTGTGTCCTAATCACACAAGTGGTCTCTTCCCTCCACAGATCAAAAGAAAAACAGTGGTAAATGACTTCCTCCCCACCTCTGAAACTGCATTCAAAACAACAAAACAACAAATAAAACGTATTGCTTCTGTCTACAAATCCATTTTGGTGAAAGTTATGCATGACATCTTTACTGCATGGCACCACCTTTTAACATTTAGGCTGTAATTTTCAATTTTTTCTGAAGTTCCTAGAACCTTAGTACCTTTAGATCTGTGTCCCTGCAAAAACAGGTAATACCATTTTGTGCAAGCATTTAATGATTTTTTAAAATAAAAAAAAATCTAGATGCAAAGAAAACTTAATTTAAGCTGTAAAATGCCAACTGTGTGCAGAAATTTTGCTTTAAACCCACTCACTTTGCCTTGTTTAGTTCATCACGAACAGCATACTCAACAGAAACAAACCACTCCTAGTGCTGGGGTAAGAATGGGGTGGTATGAAGTCTATTCTTATATTCACTGTCTGCGTGACTTAACTTCTCTGTATCTTTGTCTGTTTCATAAAATGGGAGTAACATAATGTCTCTTCATTTTCATAAAGCAATTACAAATAAGTGGAAGGAAAGCACTACTATGATTTAGAAACTGTTGTAAAGGATAACAGATCAGTAAGAGTAGGTAGCAAATTTAGAACCGGATGGACCCAATTTGTTTTATCAGCAGAACTTGCACATAACTTTATTTAATATAATGGTTATATAACTTATACGATACTTATATAAGTAAAGAAGCTGTAAAACAATAACCATATGGAGGTAACTGCCCCATGCATGCCCAGAACAAAGGGGTATGCAGCTTTGTAAAACATACAAACAAAATGGTATTAATTACTGTATTACACACAGGTTTAAGGATAGGGAAGGGAATGCCTTATCTGAAGCTAAGTTATATTATTTAAATTCAATAGTTGTTAATTTTACATTACAATGTACATATGAAGAATTCTCTTCCTTGGGGAAGAATCTGTCTGATATTTAAGCAATATCTCATTATCAAACTTTAAAAAATTATATACAGCTTTGCTTCTGGACACCTTATGCTGTTCGCCATCATCAATTCACATCTTTTTCTTAATTTGCATTTTTATTGTATATATTGGTTTGGTTAGTTCAGTCAAAATTCAGAGTCCACCATGCCAATATATACAGATACATGTGTTCATATGTGCATACACACTTTTATCTGCATATATCCTTATATCTAAACAAATACACACATTGCACTTCTGCTATTGCTCAAAAAAGAGTGGTGCTTGTAGAATACATGGTACTAGAGCTAGGAAAGTGGAAGGCACTATGTTGCATTGAAGGACTCCCAAGGGGCCCAAACCTCCATGTTTCCCATCATTCCCAGGGAGCCAGGCAAGGGGCTGTGGGAGGGGGGCTTGGACCCTGCACTTGGGGGAACACGGGGGAGTAAGGACTGCCAAAAGGCACTGGAGGGTGGAACAAGTACCGTAGTTTGGAGGAAATGGAAACTGCTGTGCATTCGCCTGTGGGATCCGTGGATTGCTCATGGTTGCTGGTATGCCACCGGCGGCCACCATACTGGGGGTCATGCTCAAGCCCTGCCCTCGCATCATCAGTGTCCGCTGCTGCACCTGCTGCTGCTGCTGCTGCATCTGCCGCTGCCGCAGGTGCTGGCTCAGGATCTCCCGCTGCCTCTGCGCCAGCATCTGCGCGTTGATAGGGGCCTGCAGGGAGAACCACCGGCACCTATCAATAAACCCTTCTAAGGCAACCTGACCAGTGGAGGCATCTCCACTGGAGTAACCTGGAAGAGTCCAGCCTCTTTTTTTCCCCTGCCACACAACTGACAATAATATTAAACAGGAGAAAATAATCCTATTAATACTTCTGCTGGAAAAGACTTCCAGCAGTGCAAGAGTCAGTAATTGAAATAATACCAGTGCTTAATGTTGCAGCGACTTGTAATTGCAAATAGAGTAGCTCATTAAGAAAATGCAACTTTAGGAAATGAGAAGCTTGGTTAAAAATCCAGTTACGTTGTATCTCTAGTAAACAACCATCCACCCCATGTAAATATGAGAAAGACTCTCAGAAACAAAACAGTAAAATACTTTGTATCATACAGACTGCATTAGTTGTATTCAAGCTTTAGAATTTATTGTATGTATTTACCACATAGCATTACTACTGTATTTAACTGGGAGGAAAAAGAAGAAAACAAAATGATTTTTTTTTTTTTTTAAATTGCTATTTCTCTCACCTGCGTTGGCACTCCAGGTCTCAAAGACAGATTCATATTGGAGACACTGCTGATCTGATTGATCAGTGGCTGCCGATTCTAAAGAAAAAAAAACCCAAAACCCAACACCAAAACCCAAAAGTTTTTAGAAGGAAAACAAGAAAAGGGAAATTTTATATACAGAGGTATATACATCTACTTCCTGATCAGTTAGTTTGAGGACCTAGTTTTACATATTCAAGCAGGGACTAGTTTTCCTGCTCAAGTCCTATTATTATTCACAGAATCCCATTTATTAAGGAGATAATACACCATACAAATAACAACACAGGCACTAAGCTGTTTACCAAACATGCTGCCTTTACAGTTCCTGTCCTTTTTGAGTTTGGGACTGGACTGTTGACATTTACTCTGAATTAGACCCTATCCTGATGTTTGAAGGCAGAAATGATCTTTCCCCTAGAAAATCATTAATATCTTATTTATTGTACTACAAACCTATATATTTAAAAATGAAACAAGAAACGACAACTTAAAATGATCCTCAAAAGTAGACCAAGGCCAAGGACAGAAAAAGGATGTAGGTAACAGGCAGCAATAAAAGCATTGAGATTGCTGGAAGAGTCAAGATACAACAAACAGAAAAAGACTTCTATAACAAAAAGCACCACTGTAGCCTTGCTCAATTAATCAGTGAGACCTAGGCTTAAATACTAGGCGCATTCTTGTTCAGTATTATAGAATGAATAACGGGAAGATGCAAGAAAGATCAAAAAAGAGAAAGCGCAAGGTACTGTCTTGGCAAAACTCATTATGGTTAGTGTTTTTAGTTTGAAAGTGGAATAAGGCTATAATAAAACAGGGCACATGCTTAAGACCTGGTCTATTTGGAGCAAGCTGACAGTGTGTGCCGCCTAGGAGAGGCACGTGTGCCAGCACAGAACCGGGCACGGAAGGGGAGGTACCTGCTGCGCCTGGAGCCTGTGCTGCAGCTGGAGCCGCAGCTGGTTCGGCTGGTTCTGCACGATGCCGGCAGGCCGGAGGCCAGGCCGGGGCTGCATGCGCAGGGCTGCGTACCCGGGGCGCTGCCCCATGGGGTGGAAGTTTGGGTCCTGCATGGGCGCGTAGCTGCCCTGCGCCATCGGAGCCTGCGCCGCGTACTGCTGGGAGAACACCGGGGCCTTCTGCTCCATCAGGATGCTCGACTCCTGGCTGGGGAAGGTCTCTGGGTCGACAGCTTGGCTCTGCAGATATAGGTGAACAGAAACAGTTGGCGGGACGTGGCTTTTCACAGGATTATATGAGACTCGTACAGTCACCTTGCAAAACCAACCTTCTAGGAATGTGCATGTTTGTAAACAGAAAGTTACATAAATTTTCTTTACCTAAATATAAAACTTAAATAGAACTGTGGTTTTGAGTGTCAAAACATATGCATGGAGACAAATTCCTCCTCTCTTTTCTTTTCTTTTTTTTTTTTAAAAAAAAAAACAGACCCACAATGTTTGTCATGTTCTTAACACAGCCATTGTATCATTCTGCTAAGGAACAAAAACCTGACGTGCCAAATGCTATATGAAAATCTGTAAATGAAGTGATGCCAGCATATTTTTGCCATTGAATATGAGATAAATTCAAAGATGTTACAAATAAATAAGGATAAGAAAGTAGATTTTTATCAGCATCTTTAAACAAAACAATGGCTTCCAATAAAAATGTCTGAAACTATTACAAAAGTTAACATGAACAGAGTACCCAATTCTTTCAGGGCACTTCTGCACAAACTGATTATCTGTTAGCATAAAAAAGCTAACACAATTCTAAACTCCATTCTAGATACTCCCCTAGTATTTGCTCAAGCCAGAATAATTTTATAGCTTATTCCATATTGACCTTGGAAATCAAGTTAGTATAAATTTCAGTGCCCTCATCAAAGAAAGACTTTAAGCTCCTATAAAATGTTTGATAGGTATTTTAAAAACATGTTCTAAAATGCAACAGTTTTCTTATCGGCAAAATTCTTTAACTGTTTCCACTGAAATTTTAATTAAATAGAAAGGTGTTTACCACTTAGTTTGAAACAAAACATTATTAATATTTTTTTGGTGGGGGTATTCCAAAAGCTATGCCACATTGCATAACTGCAATTTGCACACTGCAAAACTGAAGTTCACCAATAAATTACATCTCCAGCTTAACACCCCACTGAGTTCTGTGTTGTACCAAATAGGCTCGGAGATAGTTTTTTCATGTCCAAAGCAGGATTTCATTGGTCCTATTTCATATCTAAAATGCAGAGCTAGTTCAGAAGTTATGCTCAGGATGCTGATGAGTGCTGGGAAATGAAACAGGTATTCTAGGCTTGTCTGAGAATATTAAATCATTACAGAGACGTACAGCTATTTTTGGAAATACAATTTTGATGCCAGAAACATCAAGTACTAACTTCCCCCCNTTGCATCATATAAGACTAAAATGGACAAGAACCAACTGGAAGCTAATAAAAAATAACTGTGGGGGAAAAATGGATGAAAAAGAATAGAACAAATTCATGCTGCAAAGCTTAGAAAGCGCATTGGTAATTTAAAAAAAGTTACAGTTTTAAGTGCTTAGAATGCAATCAGCTGCTTCAGGTGAAACTCATCCCTTAACACACATTAATCAGCTAAGGGAAAAACTACAGGTGAAATTACACATTACAGGTTTGCTCATTCAGAAGTTTGTTGCTCCCATCACACAAAGGTCTTGACCTTGCTCCTCTGCTCCTAGGTTTCATATTCTTTTTTCTTCTTTCCTATACCCTGTTGCTGGCCGTGATCTTACCTTTCTCCCACAGAGCTGTTCCTCTGACCACCAGATAAGCAGAAGCCTGTTAATTTTTTGATTTTGGTCAGGTTAGTTTCATAAAGCAAAGTGGCTCAGCACAGGTCAGAAGCAGGAGAGCTAGATGAGTGTGGCAGGGGAGAGGAAGACTAAACTTGGGGCTGAAGAAAGCTTTTCAGGTGCCCCTGAGTTTTTAGATGGACTTCCACCAAAATATGTAACTCCATCCTAGCTTGCAAGAAGTATTTTATAATCCCCTTTTTCAACAAACGTTTTACCTCCACCTTGACAACATATATCCTTTAAATGCAATACCTAATACATGCAATGCAATGTCCAGTATACCTGGCTAACTAGTTCTGGTATTCCTAGAGCCCTGTCGATTTCTTCTAAACCATCAAAATTCCTTAATGCCATGTAAAGCTGATCCAGGAGAGCCCCCTCATCACTTGGTGACTCTGACGAAGGATGATTACACAAGAGATCATCTGGTGAGCTGCCAAATGGTTGCCTGTCAAAACATGAACACAGCGTTGGTAAACAGCTGCTGAAAAACAAGAAATAATACCAGAGGATTAGTACTCAAATTGAACTAACAAGTGGAGACAGAAATTATTTTAATCACTGCCAATTTTGTTTAGAAAACTATTCTGGATGAAAGTTATGTTACATGAAGAAATAACTAAATAGCGTGATAAATGCCTGTCAAGACCCTACAAGCATGGTGTATCCAACAAGTAAGCAAGCACACCAAAGGTATGCCCAAGTGCTCATTTCATATTACAGAGTCAACAGAGGAGTACAGAAGTCAGTATAGAATATCATCACTGAACACAGAAGACTAAATAACTTTTTTTAACTAACTGTACCTTTGAATTTTAGACATTAGATTAAATATATTATCACAAGTAGAAGAAGAGCTGATTTCCACAGACACTCTTCTTAATTGGTTTTCTATCAGACTAAGCAAGCTGAAGAGGTCATGGAAGGGTCCGAGGACTGTCTGAGCTCGCACAAACTGAACATCGAGGACTGTCTGAGCTCGCACAAACTGAACATCTAAAGAGCTGGGCAGAAGCATGAGGGAGCAGGGGGAAAAGGACATTCCCCTTTTTGTTTGCAGCAAAACACTGCATCGGCTCAACCCATCTTATGGAATTGCACACTTGGGTACCAGTTTATGCACTTGGTTATATGCCTCAGAAGGGTGTCAGCAAGAATTTGGATACTGTCAGGCAGTGTGCTGGCTCTATAAATCCTGCTTACCTCACCCCTGAATTTGTATGCAAAGCACACTCACAGTTACAAAGGCAGAATAAAGGTTTATTCCAAACCCAAAGGACAAAACTTACTGAGAAACAAACTAAAATCTGAAGTAACACCTTATCTACAGCCAAATGACAAATTTTTATTCTGCATTTCACACACGAGCCCTACTTCACACACAATACTACAAGACTACAATAGAAAACATAAAGAGCAAAGCATTCTGCAAGCAAGGGCAGCTACTATATGCACATCATGGCAGAGCCTCATCCCAGATAATTGCTCAGAGACAACAAAAGCTGTCACACATGGAGGGAGGAAACAGCACTATATGTGAACCCTTTTTACTTGTCTGTTTGGAAAAACAAAGAAACATGTTTGTGTATTTAGCTTCCATAATGAGATATATGGTTGCCATGGAAGTCTAATCTCTATGTCAAAGCTAAGCAGAAGGAAAGAGCTGCATCGTCAGGCTATACACCTAAAAAGACAAAGGATGGCAGGCAGGAAAACTAACAAAAACATTCTTTTTAATTAGATCCCAGACTGTAAAGAATAAAAATAAGGATATATATGATGTACCTTTAAAACATCGCAAAGTATTAATCAATGTCTTATATACAGAAGTTTCTGTAACTCTCACAGATGGAATTATAAATCAGTAAAAGGGAAGAGACCAAAAAAAAAAATCCTTTGAATCAAATTGCTTGCAAACTTTAAAGATGACTTATGAGAAGGGATCTATGACCTGGAAAAATAATCAATGAGGCTAGCCAAAAAAAAACTCCCTCAAATTGTAAATGGGCATGAATACATACAGTAAGAAAAAGTTTAAAACATTTGTCAAATTCTCTATGTTAAACTATGACAATTAATTTGTTTTTTTCCCCATTTTTTTAATATACCACAATGATAATGTTTAATTTTTCTCTAAAAGAATTATTTTTACTAACAATTTATCTTTTATCAAATTTCATACTCATGATGATAATCAGACTATAAAAATACAAATCCCAGGGATTAATAAAATAAGAAATGGCAGCATGGAGCAATTAATCATCTCTTTTGGGTGTAAATTATCAAAATATGGTAACTTTCAGATGCAACACAATGGGAAATTTTTTCACCATCTTCAGCTCCAAGGAAATTATAAGAAATGCAAAGGTAACAAAATGCAAAAATTATCTGCCTGGCTTGCTGACCAAACAAGGCCCTGTATTTTATTTTATGGTGTCATTTTTTACGTGAATAATTAAGTTATGCAAACAGTGCTTTTGGCATATGGACACCCTAACTGGGGGAGAATTAGCACCAGGAAACATCTTGAAAAACATGAAAAGTAAGAGAGAAAATGCCACACTTATATTTATAGAAAGTATTTTCAGATATCCTTTCATAATGGAAATTAAGAGAATGTAGTCAGAAGATTAACCATTTTTCAAACATACTTTTTTCCAACCACTTCCTCTTAATTTTCTTTTCAGCACTGCCCCCATTTACTACCGAAAAGATCGCAACTTATGCAATTCAAAATATTTCAATATTTTTCATTTACTTGTTCATTCTGTATCACTTATACAGTCCATTGTTTCTCTAACGTAAGATGCAAACTTTTTGGAGAAGACATGGCTCTTTTTAAAGAAGTATAAACTGCTTTTCATAGTTTTGGCATTATTTAAAAGCCTTAATAATGAACAACCTAATACGTTACATATGAGTTAATGAGTTGTGATCCAACTGTAGTTCTGGTTACCTGAGAAGGAGCTAACTTCAGGGAAGAGGCAGTTTTCCTTTCACTTCATCTTTCCTTCCTCACCTTTTACAGAACTTAGATCAATTAAAAAATCTCAAACAAAAGTTAACCATGTCCTGCACTACTTAAAATGCTACCCCACTGCAGGAAAAAAACAGCTATGTCATAACTGCGAAGGCTCCGTCATTTTTCCACATTTAGCGTTAAGTATAATTGTTAACAATAAGAACAGCAAAATCAGACAGAATCATGCCCACATTAATGCTTGAGAGGTGAAAGTGGTGCCACTACCCGAAGCACTGGCAGCATTCACTGTGATACAGAACTTTCAATTCTTCCAACACATTAAATGGCAAAGAGAGCATTTACAAGTATTACTGGAACATGTATACACTTCACAAGCATAAAATACTACAAGCATTAAATTGATGTACATGTGGTGAATATTTTATACAGAACCTTGTTTCCATGATGTGTGTAAAACACAGGCCTGTAAAATCTCTCCATGTTTTGATGTGACACTAAGACTCACCTGTTCTGATTACCAAAAGATGCCTGGTCTATAGGCAAGATGCTGTCTGGCCATGGTGCAGTCTGATTTGGAGGCGCCTGTTGTTGGCTATACTGAGGTCCTCCTATGTTCATTTCCAATTCAGAAGGCCCTAATCAAGGAAAAATAACCACATAACTTTTGCGAAAAGAATCTATTTTCATGTTAATTCTTTCATTTGGATTATCTATGTTACAGTAAAAGCGAACAAAAACATTAAGACTTCAGTAACATTACACTTAAAAGCATCATGATTCTTTTGTTAAAAATTGATTTTAAAATTTGAGTAAATAACATGAGAACTCTGAAAGTGGTTCAAAACCATAAAAGAGGAGATATGACATCATAGATGCAACAATTAGTAAGATAAACATAAAAAAAAGACAGTATATAGAGCCAGTATCATAACGTACTTGCTTTAAAAGTGACCAAGAACAATTACAATGTCCACAGCATTCCCTCTTAAACCCCCTCCAGTCTTTAATAAACAAGGGCAACTTCATGTCTCTTTCTTTGGCCACATCACTGTGGAGCTAAAGAGTAGCAGGAGTTGTTCATATCCATACATGCGTTAAAAGTGTTTTAAACACCTTCCTTCCCACTTCCACAGGAAACTTTCACTGTGGAATACAGTTCTCATCAAATCTATAACCGAAATGAGGGGTTTTTTTTCTTTTTTGTTTTTCTTCTGCTTCATCTTTGACAATCCAGCGTACGCCAAAAGGCACAACTCCACACGTGCCCTGACTTACCCATATTCATGACCTGAGATGGAAGCATCTGCCTCGGGCCAGGCTGGTTGCTGGGTCTCAAGGGGATGCTGGCCGTGGGGTTGCGGATCATGCCTGCTTGCACCGGCCTGTTCATGGCACTAGCTGTGGGCGCACAGGTCACCCTCACAGCAGAAGCCTGGTTTCCCCAGTCTCCAGATGTCATGGCAGGCCGAGGGGCATTGCCACCGATCATTCCTGCACAAAAGCCAAACAGACTCAGGTGCCGGCACGTGATTCAGAACGGCTTTAGCATTACAACCGCCCGATAAGCTGCACTTTTAGTGAGGAAAATGCAGTAGTTTCACTCAAAGCACATTGTACCACAACTGCCCGTCCAGATGTGCAAAGCTACGGAACGATGCCTTACACTGCTTAGTCAAGGGACTGGAGATTATTATACATTTTACAAGAGGAAGATCCTTTTATCATTTCCGAAACGCTGTTCAGAGTGAGTGTTCCCACATGTAGTCTGCAACAGGTGCTGAGGGTGTGTGGATAGCCCTAACTTCCTTCCTCAGGAAATGAATCACGTTTGCTGATGTGTGTGTCAGTGCTTTACGTTCCAAGTGCTAAGTGAGAATGAAGACTTGAGTAACAACATGTTATCGCTACACACGCTTACAAATTAGAAGGATTGAATTTAAATTCGCATTCTGCAAACATCTTTGGCAAGTCCTTTCATTCAGAACTTAGAACCTTCTTAGCTTCAAGGCTCACCCAGATAATCTTGAACCAATATATGGTGCAGGGAAATTACTCACAGGAACTTTCCGATAGATGCTGAAGTTCATTACCGTTATTTTAGGGGAAGTCCTCCTACATCTACTGTAAACAACTGATACAGTTTATTTACACTTGGAATATATAGAGTACTACACTCTGACAGTAGCCAAAAAACCCCAACCAAGCCCAAACACAAAAACCCCCCAAGCCCAAAAACATGCATTCATAGTATTTATACATTTCAATTCTATACAGTCAAGACAGCAGATAAAACACCGATTTCAGATTGGACTACTGGTCTTTCCAGTTGCATTTTGCATCATCCTTAAATGAATACTAAAAGCCACACAAATAATTATTACTCATCAGTTCAATAATTTGGTGATACATAAGCAAGGAGAAAAACCCTCTGAAGAGGGTCATTATTTCAGCTGCTGTACAAAATTTGCTTCAGTGTTACATCCTCAGGTTTGTTCTATTTGTGTACATATTCCATCAGCTGAAATATGTGGTGTGCTAGAGCAAATGGCAGGAACACAGATAATACTCTCTAACTTGTATACATAAGACAAATATCACCCTCTAATATGTATACAGAACATGGAAGTAATAGGACACTTGAAAGACTACAAGTTGACCTCTAAACTGCTTAAATAGGATATTTCAGGGTCTGGCAGCATGTCTTTTTTAATACCAATGCAAACTAAATATAAAATTTTGACAGTGAATAGCCATCTGAAAGGACTTACAATACCCATTTATTTACTCGGAGTTCTTAGCGGTTGTTGCACACTTGTACAGTCCCAGACTATATCCTAGTTGAAATAAGTCAATCAGCTGGACTTTTCTTGTGAAACCCACTATGGTACCTTTGTACAGTATTAGGGCAACATGAAGGAATAAATGCACCACAGATCAGGCATAATCCATGACAAGAAGTAATACCACTGCAACTTCTGATGGTTCCCAAAAAGTTTATGTTTCAGAAAATAATGAAAACATTAGCATTTCTTTAATTTAAAATGAGGACTAAGGCCAATAAATAAAGGATAACCAAGGGCAAAACCAAAGAGAGATACACATCATAAGGGCAACAGTATTGCCCACAATTTTGATCTGAAAGAACTACCTCTAGAGACAAGTGGTTCATTTATTTGCTTCTGCAAGGCAGAAAGATTGGATTTTTACCTATCTAAGCCTCAGCTGAATCTGGAACATTGATGTGAACAGACTCCAATTGCCAATACACTGTGTTCATCTAGAAGTTTTCAGATAGGTGAAAAGCAGTGCATAAAGGACAGGACTTAAAATACGCAGAAACAGAAATTCAAAATAAATATGGCAATACATAACAGCCCAAGAAACACAATTTTTTACAGACTTTTTTGGAAAGTACTTACAATAACCTGCACTTGCAATAACCCAACATCAAGTTACACATGCTATGGCCTGTTACTCAAATATATTTAAAAAAATGGAAAGTCATCTTACCTGTGCTACTGTTGCCTAAAGTTCCTTGACTTCCTATCATCCCTTCACTCCTGCCCATCAGTCCTGGCTGAGGTATCACTGAATAGGGGCTACTCGTTCTTATGGGTGGGAAAGTTCCTGCACCTGTTGGGTTCTGCAGTGTGATGTCAAGTGGTAAATTCTGGTTTGGTAATAACCTGCCCAGTTGCCCTGCTCGTGGGTTATTAAAAGCTAGACAGGAGGAGCAAAGAAGAAAGCAAAGTTACAAGAATGGAAACTTTACTTGTTAAAAAAACCAAAAATGAACCCAAACACACTTTAAGCTCTTGGGCTGAGCTATTTAATGCTGCATAATTTACCCACTCCATATCTGTCTGAGAAACATCCCTTCTTGACATTTTTATGTAAATTTCAAACTGGAACATTCTGGCACTAAAGCAGATATGACCTGTAGTTTTAAAACTTTAAATGATGCAATTTACCTGACAGAACAGCCACTATAACAAAATACCACTATGCGATGTGCATACCACTGCTAATTAATCTTATACCTAGTAGGACTGTAATTGCATGCAGATGTCATCCGGAGGCAGACTGTTAGGAATTATCTCAGTTTTGGAAGTTTTCCAGCATAAGCTGTGCCCCTGAAGACGTTACCAAAATTAAGGACAGATTGAGTCTATATCAGACCCTGTAGCCCCATTTCTACATCTCCCTCTTAATTTTTTTTTTTTTTTACATTTTTTGTCATTAATAAAAATAAATACTTCCATGATTCTACAACGACAAATCAGCAGTCCAGAATTAGAGCTGTGCCACCATAATATTCTGGCAAACAGAACCATGCTTGATAGTTACTGTCACCTTTATATAAATATTTTCTTCTGTTGAGGTGTTTTGTGCTCTTAAAATCAGCCTCTGCAAAGAAAACTGCAGACTGTCTCAGGAAAGTGAGCTTCAGATCATGACTGGCAAGCATCTGGCTCAGCTGGTCTTTAGGCAATGTTCCAACGCATGAAAGCATCCCCTATGTGCACAACTAGTTCTCAAACATGAATCAAACACTGACCTTGTGCCTATGATTCCGTTTTCAATCATACCAACAAAATACATACAAATAAATTAACCATTTTTGTGAAATTATTATTTGCAATACTTCCTGATAGCCTCCCCTAGGAGCATCTTGACATAATGGCATCCTTAAAGCAACTTCTGCATTTTTATATTCACCACATTATAAAGAAGTTAAAGAACTTCTTTCTTATTTTAAAGTTGTGATACTTTTGAATTTGAGAACTTAGATGAGGTTTATTAAGCTTGTTAAAAAGTACAGAAACACCTTATGACAAAGGTCTGACTTTTCTTCTTATTGTATATTTATTTTTTCAATGTAAGTTCTCTGCCAGGTGAATTTGCTTATATGCATTCGGAGGAAATACATCACATCCCATACACCAAATTCCTAACCATAAGATCAAAATTTTGTCTTGACTGTCAGTTCAAACAAGCATACAAAACTTACTTATGGGACAAAAATGACCGTCCCAAGCTTAGCGGCATCATAAAGTCTAAGGATTGAACCAAAACCGAACTTCAGTGACAGTTTCAGAACAGTTTGCCCCAGAAGTTTGAAAAATCACATAGATGAGTAGCTTTGCCAGCACCCACTGATGCTACAAAAAGGAAAGCTGGAAATGTAGCACAAAATACCAACACAGTTGATGAGATGTGATGGTGCTCATATTCTACTCTTGGTCAGGATGGGACTGAAGGAGGTTCCCTGTCCTCCACGCAACAAACGCCAGCAATGTGGCAAATCCAGCAGCTTTCAAGTTTGTTGGTTTTTTTTAAATACAGTTAAAAATATTTTAAGTATTTTCATTTAAAACCTGTAAAATGTGAGCTGGTTATTTCTTCAGAAAAAAAATTTAGAAAACCCCAGACCTCTTTTGGAATTGCATGTTATTTGACATTCATTCTACGCTGCTTTTCTGCGAGCATATGAGAAGCCACTCACTATTTCTGTGCACCTGTTTTCTGTATGCTCTTCTACTGAAAACAAGGCAGAAGTTCCCTAGGGGAATCAGGCACAGACACAAGACTGAGCTGGGAGAAAAAGTTTTAGGGTTTTAATTTACATGGGAAACAGGATGCTGCTTTTACAGAACTGCTGCTAACCACCAGGACACTCTCATTTACAATCTCACTGTTACTGTACTGCCAGTGGCTTTGAAAGCAGATTTAAAGCGAGGTTAATTCTGGAAAGCCAAAAGGCTACTGTTGCAGGAACCAGCAGACCTTGCTTCAGAAAGAATACACTGAAGATTTCAGATGCGCAGAGATTTCCTTCTGGCTTACGTGCTGCAGCTGTTAGTACCCCCATACTTGTAAAAACGAGTACATTAAAGCCAAGCATCTTGCTCTGAGCAACACTGACAGCAAATGAGAATTTAAGGATCTGTCGTGCTTTTAGTATGAATTTAAACATTAACAATTATTATTAATATTAATATTTATTTAGACACATCTAAACAGTAATTTGAGTTCATTCAAAAGTGGCATGGTGTTATTTTAGTATCATCAGAATGGCCAAAAATACTATCTAAGCCCTATGTTTTATAAGAAGCCCACCAGTGTACACTTAAGGAGGTAAACAGATGCTGCCGTCCTAGCTGACAGGAGAGAAAAATGAAGCAGCGGCTTTTTTCGCTATTTTCTTCACCATTCACAGCGGGTAAGACTCCTGCCTTGCTCGCTTTCCATTACTCTATGGTGGTAGACCAACATTTCAACGCCGTGTTTGTAAGTTAATTAATAAAGTTAAGGAACACCGTCAGCTGGCAGTGACTCAATTAAAAGCCACAACCTCAGATTAGACTTGGGCATCCCTCTTAATCGCAGGTCTTTCTATTAATCTTGTGGTTCTCGAAGCAGCCTCTCTCGCCCCTTTTACTGAAAGAGCGGCTGGAGAGGAGCGACCCGCGCGGCAGCAGCCCACGGGCGCTCTCCCACGACCACAGCAGGGCACCTCTCACGTTTCCCGAGGGCACCCCTCCCCTCCACACTCCTCCTCCTCCTCCTCCTCCTCCTCCTCGGAGCGGGAGCGGACCT
>VYZV01044514.1:224549-237482 GCA_013401275.1 Pandion haliaetus
GGGTGGTGGCAAGCTGGGCCGACACCCGCGCGGGAGGCGGACTCACTGCTCTGTGAAATCCTCATTGCTGGTTTCTGGGTGGCCACAGCCGCGCCGGGGCTGCTGTCACTGGTGAGCTGCATGAGGTCATTGATGATGGCTTGCTTGTCGACCGAGCCCGCTGGCGCGCCTGGGCGGCTATCTGGGAAAAGCTGTGGTAACTGGCTGTTCTGCAGGTCATCCAGAATCTCCTCCAAGTTATCCAATTCACTGCCTGGCTGCAATAAAAAACAACAACAACAACAAAACACAAACCCACAGTACGCGTTGCCGCTCGCCTGCTGCTGCCGCCGCCGTCCTGCCCGCACCGAGCCAGGCCGCACGCCACCGCTATGCCCGCACCGCTGTCGGACGCTGCCTGTGAGAAGCCCGACGCGGAGGAAGGTCACGGTTGTCCACAGGGGACTGTGCAGCCTTCCCGGGGCTTGTTCGCCCTGCATTCCGGGGGCCCGGCGCGGCACTGGCACCCCTGCAAAACCCCGGCGTCGGGACGTACGAATCCACACGATCCGCACTTCGGGCAACGGGGAGATTCCCCCTGTGCACGCTGTGATCGGTGCAGACAGCAGGGATCGTTTGGCAGGGGAGGAGATCCAACACTGATGAAGACGGGGGTTTATGTAGGTATAACCAGTATTCCTTTCAGCACAGTCATATTTCTAGTCTCTTTATGACTTGATTAAAAGCATACGATGGAAAAGTTGCTTCACGGCTAAAACAATTCCCCATGCGCATTTTCTTTGTTACGTTCAAAACCTTAACACTGAATAACTCTATATAAGTTAACTGGCAAGTACTCTACATTTCAGTGAAATTCTGTAAATTAAAACCTGTCAACTAGTTACAAGATTAGGAATTTATTTTGCTCAGAACTTCCCAAAACAGTGAAAAAAACTTTTCTACGTTAAGAAAAAAAAGAGAAATCTGGTTACATACTATTCAGTAGAAACTCACCATTAAATAAAGATGGGTGGGGGGCGGGGGGGAAGTTCATCCTATACTAACATAAATACTGACCTGAATGTTTTTCTTAAAAATGTTGATTCTCACCAGCATTTTTTTTTTGGTCAGCTTCTCTGTCTTATAAAGCCTCAGAATGAAAACTTTTTCTGGCTGTGATTTGGAAATTATTACAAGTATATTCTACAATCCTAAACCTTTAAATAGGGTAAAACTCATTGGGGTAGTAATTACCAACAGGCAGTCCAGTCTCAGTTAACACCAAGTTGCACAGGAAACATTTCATGACAGTATTTATAACAAAAACCTACTCAAAATCAGCACCTTCATTAGGAAATGTGCAATGATGGAAGAAAGGCAGAGAGTGAGCAGCCAGCCGTGAAGGATGGGGAACTGAGAAATAACACCACAAAGATGCACACAACTGAAATACAATTCTTCCTGTTCTTTCTTGTCCTACCACCACATAGTGAACTGGTTACTTATTGAGAGCAAGCTTATGCTGCAGATCACAGGACAACGTAGAAATAGCTGAGATGGCTTTAAACTACCTACCGAGGCGCTCTCAGCCTAGCTAGGAAGCAGTGCACGTTAGTTCTGTACCAAACTCCTGCTGCCACAGCTAACGGGCTCCTGGGAAGCCCAGCTATTTTACTCAAAGGTAGCTACGACGCCCCGAGGTTACATCTCTACATACCTTTTTTGGATGACTGGCTACAGATAAACACGGTATTACTCTTTACTCCTTCCACATCACCTCCTAGTCTTACAGATCAGAATATATGGTGCAAAAGAGGAAGGAGTTTACTCCATCAAAAGGCAGCATGGGGGTGATCTGGAGGCTGGTGTTATTGGCAAAATGGTAGGAAATCACAGAATCAGAGGACTGGAATAAATTTAAAGCCTCAAGGCAAAATCAGTGTATGCCATTCCCTACAGGAGTTCATATAACCTCTTGTTAAAGACATCCAGTGACAGAAAATCCTCAGCTTCCCCGGGGAATTGGTTTCAGCACTCTGCCATGCTTACTGTTTCAGTTTTTTTCCTCAGTGTCAATGCAGAGCCTCCCTCACTGAAATTTAGGGCCTTTCTTCCTGTTGTATTTTCAATCTGGAGAACAAATTGTGTTCCCCTTTCTTTTTCTAACCTTTTCTGTATTTGAAACCATGTGCCTTTTGGGGTTTTAAGCTGAAGTTAATAAGTAATCTCAACTTGTTGAATTTTCTTCAGCATATAACCTGTTTTCTAGACCTCTCATTACTCTGTTGCTCCAGTGGACTGTCTTCAGCTGATCCCCACTTTTGCTGAAGTGCCATGTCCAGAACAGGACTTAAGACGAAGTCTTACAACTGCTGAGTAAAGCAGAAAATTTACTCTACACGTAGTACACTCTGATGGCATATTCCAAAAGAGCCTGTGATTTTTTTAATTACATGACATTACTGACTCTCACTCATCTTGTGCTGTGATCGCTAGACACTGCTTTGAAAATGTCCTATCCAGCCAGTAGTCCCCCCCCTTTTTTTTTTAAATTTGTGACATTATCCTTGGCTAATTATAATAAATAGCATTTGTTCATCCTGAATGTTCTCCTAAGATTTGTCCTCCATATCTCCTGTTTGCGCTGAATTTTAATTCCGTCCTCCAGTGTATTTGCAGATTTTCAAGTGTCACACATAGCTTTACCAAGTATACACTCTATTCTCCCATTGGGTCATTTAGGTTAACTAAAACACTGAGCAACTCCAGATGCTGCACGAGCTCCTGCAGCACCTCCATTTTGACAGTGAATCCTTAAATAAATACTCTGTGTGTAAGGATTTCCAAAGAGCTTCCTGCCCACTCACAGCAGTTTCATCTTGACCATGCATCTCTAAGCTGCTTATGAGAATGCCATGTGTAAGAGCGTCAAAGAGCACCGAAGAGCCTTACTCAAACCAAAACACATGGCATATGCTGCTTCTCTTATGCTACCCTCTTGGGGAAGGAAAACAGGTTGGTCCGACTTTACCTGCTCTTGACAAATCCCCCAGCTGACCCGCTGCCTTCCAGGCACTTACAAGCAGTTGGGTGGACACAGCACACCGATAGAAAAGGTAGAGCCAGGAGGAATCAAATATGATTATAAGAAGCCTAAATCATTGTGCGAACAGATGATAAGCAGATTCAAAACGGCGCTCCGAGAGACAGTCATGAGCGATGTTTATAGGAGCTGCATTTTGAGCACTGGGAGATCTGGTACAAGAAGACTGCATGAGCCAGTAGAGAAGACTGATGTAGAGCATCATAAATTATAGACAGATGATTCAGTACTCTTTGGGGGAATTAAGACATATGGCCTTCATTAAACTTATTTGAGACAACAGTGAAGGGAAGTTCTGTATGTTGCAGGGTTTTTTTGGTTTGGTTTCGTGCAGGACTTTGTGCCTTTTTTTCTTTTAACGTTCTGGCTACTGCAATTCTTTGTTTAAACATTAGATGTAAAAAAAAAAACCCAAAACCAAAACCCAAACGCAAAACAAAGCCAGAGAAGAACATATTGATCCAAATGTGTCAGAAAACTGCACTCCCTAAGATGCTTTTAATTTCTCTCAGGAAGTGCCAAAGAAAGGCCAAATACAACAGATGTATTATAACAACGCAAGTACATAACCTTCCTTTTTTGCTTAGCATAATCAATATCAAATATTTCATCTTTAGTTTTTGATGAGGGTTCTGAATTTCTGCAAAAGCTCCAAGGTAACTTTAGAATTAACACCAAGCTATGATGTTAGCCTAAGTCTT
This sequence comes from Pandion haliaetus, assembly GCA_013401275.1. Taxonomy (NCBI): domain Eukaryota; kingdom Metazoa; phylum Chordata; class Aves; order Accipitriformes; family Pandionidae; genus Pandion; species Pandion haliaetus. The sequence continues at coordinate 228,333 of VYZV01044514.1, forward strand.
TCCAGACTCACCCTCAAATGGCACCGTATGGGCAGAAACTAGCATTAAAATATTTACTTGGTTAGTTTAATTGGATTTTTCTTTTATTTATATTCTGTATTTATTATTTTAATGATCTAAATTGAACTTTGTGTAAATAGAAGGCATACCCTAACCTCCCTGTAAAACAATCATTTGTCATGAATTAAAAAAAAAAGCCTGATAAAGTGCTAAGCATCACAAGTTCTTGTGCACGTATTTTCACTGTCTCTAAGCAATGCAATTACAACAATCCCCATAGAACTTTGACACTAAGTGCCAGAAAACATAAGACAAATTATGCTTAGAAATATTTCTGCATTTGAGAAAGTACCTACTTTCAAAATACTTATCACTGTCATGTAGAGAAAGGCAGATTAAAGTGTTAATTGCTTACAGATTTTTTTCAGCTCTACTGAAAGGCAGTTACACCTCAACATGAAGTTTGGTTTACAAAGCTTGCTATGTCAAAGTCTAGCTTCCATGAATTGTAAAGGACTGGATAGGATCCCGAACTCTCTGGAGATCTCTTTTCCACCATGTGCAATGCCCATGGCTTGCACTGAGACCCTGTATTCCAAATTTCATACAGGTATACATTTCCTTTACAGCCACATATGACAGAGGCATCTGGAACTTTTTCCTTACAACAGGATGTCTTTTGGAGGGGACACGACTTGAAACTATACCTGTCTTCTATAAACCCCAAGTTAGCTCATTAGCTACCTCTATAGCATGGGCAAAGCACTTGACCATAAAAGGTAAAAAACCCCAAATCCCCGCTCCAAACTGGTGATAAAGGATTACAAAAAGAAAGAAAAAGCAAATCAGAAGTGGAATCAATATTGTTTTTTTCTCCGCACTAACTGCAATAAATATACAATTGGCTAGTAATCCCGTTATATTATCAGGCTAATCTACTACTAACTTTTGGAAACAGAACTCTAATTGAAAGACATTCAGAAAATGGAATCCCCATTCCAAGGTTTTGATAGAATTTCAAGAAGAAACCAATGTCCTTCATGAATTTAATGGCTTCTGGACATCAAGAAATAGGTTTTTGGAAGATGAGTGGCATGTGTAAAGAAAATATGTTAGTATTGGGAAGATACTGGTTTTCACATAAAGCAAGAGGAGGACAGCAAAGTTGATAAAGTGTGTGAGGAACACCAGAACAGTTTCTGAGTTTCAGGACAAAAAGGTACACGCTTAAGATCATTTCTGGAACAGCACTGGTGGAGACTGTGGCATTGCAAAGTCCCTGTCGGATAAACAGGCTGTCTATATTGTCTACTGGCTAAAAAAGGGGAGAGTACACTTATGGAGATAAGGATTTTATTCCACACTATGCCAAATGCTTTCTCAGAGAATAAGCTACTTCAAATTTCTACATCTTGGTTTCTTCATCTGTAATAGGAATATAATAATCCACACCCAATTTTACAGAAGAATTTTGCAGTGCAAAACAATATGGATAAACAAAATGTTTCTTTAGCAAGGCAATACCTGACATTGTTCAGTGCATGATGTTTCTCTGATGTTCCCCTACACATTCACTCTCCTTTCCCCGAGCTGTTAGCCAGTCCTTGTCAGATTTGACCATCTGCTGACCACTGCATGGGCAGCTCCCAACCAGCAGCAGCGTGTGCTGGCCGCAGCCAGAAGCGCAACGAGGGGGTTTTTTGAGGGACAGCACGAGCAGTGGTGCCCAGGGAAGGAAGGTGCAGGATGAAGTCCCACCATGCAGCCCTGCAGTAGCTGGTGGGCCGGCAGGGAGGGCAGAAGAAGGCAGGCTTATTCCTGAGAGGCACCCTATAAAACAGATCTGCAGCAAATCAGGACTCATGTTCCCACTGCCTTCCCTTCTTAATAGTGGAGAACGGTACGAGCACCCGTGGTGCTCAATATCAACAGTCCTATGACTGTTGGTGCTGTAGGAAAAGCTCCGCTGAGCCTCCCCAGCAGGTCTCTTTCATCCTCTCCCACACAGCTGCCTTAACTGGAACAGCAATCAGCCTAATAGAGCTTGATAACCATCATCCCACCAAGGAAGGGAAAAACGTACGGCAGCACTGGAAATATTCTCTGCCATTTGAGAAAGGCTTCCTGTCAGTTGCTGCTCTCTGCAGAAGTGTATGTTTAAACACACTACCTAGAAGACTGCTATTTTTAGTACAGTGGAGCACTTCAAAGCATTTCCTGCTCAGAAAGTCACACCAAAAGTAAAAGGAGAAAACGTAATGGCTCTGCTGCCTCCCAACACCCTGATCCCCCTTGCAGAGGCCATTGCACTGCTGCTCCACTGCAGTTTCCAGAGAAACTGCACACTCCAGTGACCAATTACTTAAAAATACAACGTTCCTTGGGGAGGAGAAGTTTTAAATAAACCTGCAAAATAGGTAACACAAGCACACGGCTAATTTTTACATACAGGAGGAAGGGGGNAATCTGTGTTCTAGTCTTGTACTAAATAGTTCCAGCTTTGATCTAAATTTAGGCAATGAGCACTTCCTGTGGGAGACTGTCTTCCAAAGCTGAAGAGTTTTTGATGCTAAATATTTTCAGTGATTTTATAATTGGGGTAAAGTGGTTATTTGTTTAAAGGCCTGGCCTTCAGCTAGATAAACGCTTACATTATTTTATATTCCCTACCATTTCCTCTCCTACTCCACATTGGACTTCTCCTGTTTATTCAGCTCCAGGTTTCACTGCATTTTAAGTAGGTTTTAAAACGCTATTTACAACCAATGGGAGCAACAAAAGCCCTTCTGTCATTATCCAGCAGCCTTCCATCACAGCTGCAGGACTGGTTTTTTACCTCGACACTGAGGAAGCCCAAGCACTTCAGCCCTTAGCACTTTATCATGACTCCTGCACTGCTTTGTGGTTTTCTGAACAGCCCCAACTCCTGGACCTTCTTGTACCTCTGGTTCCCTCTCTGCTGGGAGACAATCTCCGTCTTCAAATTTGAAGAAAAGGTAATACATCCGTAGTCCATACTCCAACCCCCTCAAATCCCTCCCCTGACCTCAGAAACACGAAGCCTAAAAATAAAAAATGAATAGACTATTCACTTTACAAAGTTCATAACACTGGGGACCTGATTTTCAAATGCTTGAGGTTGGCAGTGCTTGTAGACACTGAAGTCTCTTTCTTTAAAGTTAGTCTTATAGTTACATGTTTACATTTAGGGTGAGACGCAACTTGCCTATCTTTAGTCAAGAAAAAGTAAGGCAGCTAGTTTAAACTAGCCATCTAGACTACCACTAGTCAATGGGAACACTAGAGAGCAGCTTACCTTCCCTATTTTAGAGACACATTAGGATAAGATAAAAAAAAACCTGGAGTATTTTTCTGGTTTTCCACCAACGGTAAAAGGAGCTCGTAGGACCACCTTGGACTAGACATCCAACTTCTAGAGAGGACGAAACCTACTCTTTGTGAATGGGTTCACAAGCTAAGCTATTAGTTTCTTGCCTACTCCACAGAGATCATGAAAGAGGAAATTTTAATTCTTTTAGAAATTTAAATCTTGGGGAGTAAACCACCTGAACGCCATGATTTTGATCTACTTAGAGACACATAATTTTTTTGGTGATTACCAAATTCTACATTCTTGTTCAGTATCATATACTGAGGACCAAAGGATCTCTGCTTTCATGCAGTATTGACTTCAAAGTGTAGAATCTGAACTAGGAATTGAAATCTATTAGATATTTTTAAAATAGTTTATCTTTGCCAGTTTAGCTGTGAATTTCCTGATATCTGTGTTTTTCTAACCTAACAAAGCGTAAATTCTCATGTAGAATCTAAGCCCTCCCTCTACAGGCACTACAAAACAGCAGCTGTATTCAGAACTAAACTAACATCCAGGCTTCAGGATAAATCCCTGTAGAAATTAGTGTAATTTGGCTCAGTTTCCCTCTAAAGCATGGGAAGGATTGAAAAACCACAATTGCTCCTACATAATGGCAATAGCTGTCAAATTCTGTTGAAACAGAAGAAGTGAAGTAACCTTAGGAGATGCCTGGATAACTGAGATTTTAACAATGCTGTGTCCACACTCTAGTGGCGTGTTTGGCCTCTACATTTGTGGTTATAACCGCTGTTGAAAGAACTGTCTACTGGTTAGAGACTGCCGAAAGGGCAAAGTAAAAAAACAAAATCCAATCCTGTGATTTAGGGTTAAGAAAATGTTGTCTATTGCTCCTCAGCCTCAAAATACAATATAGAAAATATAAAAAATTATGTATTTATATACACACCATAATAAAAAACCAATAGATTCACAAAAATAAACAAAAGTGAAGGACATTGCAGTGAATGAGAGTCATGAATGTTGGCACAGTGTACGATCTGATCATGATTTACAAACTAAGGCTTCATACACAGGGCACTGCCCAGGGATTAATGACCAGCTGGGAGAGTTGATAGCATAGGACAAAGCAAAGGATCATTAACTCCAGCTAGTTATAAACTCCCCAGAAAATGACTAATACTAAAACTGATATTGTAATTACCCATTTTATAAATAAAAAAACCAGTAATATTGAAGTAGCAAATTGCTTTTGCTGCATCCCTTTTTCTTGCAAAACTCTGAAAACTGGAGCATTCTGGGTGATGTAAACGTGGTGCTTTTTAAAAGTGAATTCTGCATGAAAGCCAGTGAAATAACACTTTTACCATAGGTCCTAACAACATACAGTTTATTAGTGTGTTGGGCCTCGGTGCAACAAGCAATTTTGCACAGAACGCAAAGAAATACTGAATGCAAAATTTAATGCAGATAACCTTGCACAGGGAGACATGATCTCTGCGCTGAAAAATTAATCATCCATGGGAACTTGGGGTTGAATATAAAAATTTTTTAAGTAAAAAAACCCCAACAACAAAACCCCTCTAATTGGCACAGAAACAAGGGAAGTCTATTTGCCTTGATTTTAATTTGCAGATCTAGTATAGCACAAAGACCAATAATGCAAAGTTGGTATCGGTCCTTTCAAAAAACTCCTGTCCTTGAGCATGAACCTGCTTTACATAGGAGAAGTGTAGTTGCCCTGCTGGGCTAGGCCAAGAGCCTATCTAGCCCACCACAGCTCAACAACAGCCTATGGGAAAAGCTGTCAATAAGTTAGCATTAATGAACAGTTACAAGTATTTTCTCTTCATCTGACTATCATGTGGGAAAGGTTCCCCAATGTTCAGTCTCTGCGTTATCCATCTCCTCCAAGTCAGAGTCTGTTCTTTTAGACAGAGTGATGATCACAACTTAGTAACTCTAACTGGAAAATTGAGTGAAGACTGGATTTCAAAAGACAGGTAACAGCCTCCTGAAGTGTCAAGAAATTACTCCTGGAGGAAGCTGGATGGCAGGAATGCAGGCCTAGAACATCTCATTCACATGTAATGCAAAGATTTGCTTACCTGTTCGTTAGGCTCAAAGCTTATCTCTTCTTTTTCCGTCCTCATAGCTATTAACTTTGTGCTACCGGAAGGGTCTGTCTTACTGTCCAACCGCTCCAGTTTTGGGGGTATGTCTGGTAAACCAATATCTTTAGTATCATCTTTATCTAGCAAGTAGCGAAGTAGTGCATTATTATTCTTCTTAGGACTCGCTGGCTCCTGTTTAACAGTCACCTCTGAACCAGGAGCTGTGCTACTGGACTCCTGGTTCAGTTCTTTGCCTGTGGCCTCTGCTGTGAGCTTGGCCAAATCTACAGGAGAACTACTGTCCTGCAATAGTCTGTGCAAAATTTTATGCTTCTCCTTGAGCGAGGTTCCGTGTGCTGAACCAGACCCAGACAACCCTCCCGTGGAGTCCTTGCTAACGTCTCCCATGGTACTGGACAAAGGCGAAGGCTCCATCTGATCCGATTTGGTGGTCAGCAATTGTAAGAGCTTTGTCTGGCTTTTTCCATCGTGCAGTTTATTCTGTCCATCAGATCTCTCACCACTGACAATCGGTGGCATGCTGCTATCGCTATTATCTTTCTGTTCTCCTGAATGGCAGCTGCTCTCTGTTTGTCCAGTTGTACCTTCTGACTGCTCCCCGTATAGTCCAAAGCAGTCTTTAGAGTCCAGGCTTCCCATCTTGCTTAGCTGGGGAGGATTCATATTCACAGGGGAATTTTGTAAATTTCCCATTTTTAGGTCAGGTGAAGCCAACGACGACCCTAGAGAAACGCCGTGGCCCTCGCTGAGGGCCTGAAGTGCGTTCAGGGAACTGTTGGTGTAGTTATGGCTATTTCCTGTGCTGCTGCAGACTCCCACGGGCGAATGCAAGCTTCCTGCAGGGGAGAACTGACTGGGTGGGATGCGAGGACTTCCTGCCACTCCAGGGCTCACACGATGCCTTGGGGAAAGCATAGAGTTTGGCTGCCCCGGGTTCATGCCGGGGCTGCTTTGTGAGGGGCTATTCATTTTTAGTGCATAGTTACTACCCTGAGGAGTGGATGCTTGTATGCTTGACACATGGTTCATTCCCCCTGAACCACCAAACCTGCCTGCTGGCATGCCCATTTGTTCCTTTGGGCCATTTATGGCAAAATTTATATTGCTACTGATGGTCATATCCTGACCTGGGTTCCCACTGCACATGGCCTGATGGGCAGGGCTGCTGGAGCTAATTGGGTTCAGTATCTTCCCCATTCCTTGTCCAGTCAAATCCTGATTCATTCCGCAGACATTCTGCTCTCTATGTGGCAAGGGGAAGAAAAACAACCCATTAGCTAAAATGACAGTGGCCAACTTGCAATTACATTACAGAAAAAGAAGCAAAACCCCAACCCTTGCTTTAAAATAACACAACAAACCTACAATTAAAAACAAATTGACAATTTGACAAAAGTGATATGCAACTCGCAATATGGCTGCACATTAACAGTATGGTTTTTCAGTACCTCATTAACAAATCAGTGGAAGAGAGGAAAAAGAAAATTATACCTCATTTAAATGACAGTCATTAGAAATGCAGATAGGTTACAATTTCAGACTCTCTCCCTTTAATGTATATCTCTTCTCTACAATTTGGCAAAAGCTAGAACTTTTCTAGAACTGACAGAAATCTCATCTGAAACATATGACCCAAACAAATACATGTTTTACAAGGCAGCTATGGACAGCTGTTTGCTGGAGTTTTGAATTTCTATGAGTTAGCCCCACCACAAGGCTGGAGTGGGCTATTTGCCCACCAATTTCACGGTGAAAAGAAAGTTGAAAAAGTTGTATTTCTACACTGCCAGCATATTTCGATACTGCTCCAAAACAGCATGTGAGCCAAGAGAACTACTGGATACTACTTCAGAATGGGAACAGTCTGTTAGCAATCCAGTACTGCACAGGCATTTAGGAAAAGAGAAGAAACTAAAAAAACACACATATAGTTGCTGAAACTCGTATTTTAGAGATGTAGGCTGTATGATGGAGGAAACAGAAGAGAGACACACACACGCAGAAAAAGCTCTTGTGAGAGCACCTGAAGGTCACTTCTGTTTTCCTCAGTAGATTTTAATTAGTTTATTGGAGGACGCAATATACTTTTTACTTCTGTGCTAAAACTTAAATCAGAAAAACCAGACGTATTCCCAAATGCTAAAAGCTGTAAAAGAGACACAAGCAAGTAGATCAGGAAGAAAAAAAAATGAGGTTCTGAGAAAAATCAAATCAACTCTGGACTTTGAAAAACAAATACTAATGGAACATTCCTAATACGTATTTTCAATGAGACAAAAACCATTCCTACTTGCACAAGGTAAGTGCAGATAAACCTTAGCATTTTGCTAAAGCATGAGAAGACTGAAGCACACAGAGTAGTGAAGCTTGTTATTCTGTATTTGTTACCTTAGGTACAAAGGCAAAGGTGAACAACATTAACTATAAAGAGAGGTGGATTTTTAAAACATTATCACAAATACAATGGTTCCGGTGTTCTGCTAAAAAAAGCAAGAATATTTGCAAGTACCATTTTTAATTTAATGGTGCTTTTTTAAATTTACAATTTAGCACTTTGTGAAATACCAAGTATATTCAGCAATCCAAACAAAACAAATTTCAGACAGCTTTTGGTCAGGTCAATTTCCAAATCTACAGTCCCTGTAAAATGGTTTCAGTTTTAATTGTGCTGTTTTCTTCCTCTCAAAATAGCAATACAGGGTAACAGCATTGTAATTATAATCAGCAAATAAAACCTGAAACAAAATCTGGCACAAATATACCAGGACACGCAATGTCTTAATTCAAATTTTATGTTGAAGTTCTGAGGTCAGTGATTACTTATCCCTGACTTTAACACAGTATTGCCTGTGCCTTTTTTTAAAAAAAAACCCTAACAGTGGTGGATTTCTCAGGATTGGACATGTGAAAGCCACTACTCCAAGCACCAGAAAAGACAAGGAATGAAGAGAGACAAGGAGTTAAAAATATGCATTTTGTCTAAAATGCAGTTATAATAACTGTAACATATTCTTTAAAGAAGACGCAGGCCAAACATACGACTGTGAACTACAGGAATTTAATCCTTCAAAGTTTTCTAGATTTAATTACATTTGGAAAGTTTCTTGTGTCTACTATGCAAAATACAGGAAATTAAAATACTGATATTAAAAGCATGAGATTAAAGGAAATTTTGTATGTTTAATGGAAGATCTTGATGTGAAAATGCAGCACATCATTTGTAAGTCCTGAAATAATCTTCGTCTTTTCCTGCTGTAAGCATTGAATTCAAAAACTTATTTTGTTTTCATGCTATCAGTTCTAAGTCAACTGAACTTCTATCAGCCTTAAACAATCTATTTGCTTTGGCACCTTTGTACTTTCCCTGTCTCTCTGCAGAGTATGGATGTAATAAACCGGTCAGGATTACCTGTGAAGCATATGCAAGGAGATTACAAGCTGAGGTTCACTAGTTGTCTGAGAACGGATGAGCTTGCTCTTCGTTTGGGCAGAAACGATAGTGCCATCAGACAAGGAAAACCGATAAACAGGACTAAACGCCAGTCCCTGCCTCAGCACTGAAAGCAAGCAAAATAACAGAATTATATTAAGGAGAAACTATAGTACAGGTAACTTAGCTGCTCAACGTCTGATGTTCTAAATCCATCAGCGCTGATACCACAGACATTGTTAATTAAAAAA
>VYZV01044514.1:246641-270299 GCA_013401275.1 Pandion haliaetus
CTAGCCACTTCAGTCCCCTGAAGTGGCCCACCATGAAACCACATGGCATTCAGAGCTGGCAGAAGGGTGTCGGTTTGGCTGAACCATTCTGCTTGGCAGTAGTCCACCCTTGCATCAATTCAAAGGGATTGCAAAACCAAAGCCGTAGCAGATGTTTATTGGAGAAAACTTTCAAAGGCAGGGATGGCAAGCAAGAGATTATGAGAGTTACTGGCATCCCACAATAATCTGGAGTTTTCCCTACTGTTTCCTACTATGGCAACTTCTTTGGCAAGTGCTCCGTGCTGTTTCCTCACAGCTGTCTTGGACTGACCACAGAAGTGGTCATCTGAGCCTAGAGTAACACAGGGCCTTATATGCCAGTCTCCCATTTCTCTCTATTCTATTAATAAAATGATCTTGTAGGTAAGCAGCAGCAGGCTTTTGAGCAATTTGATGCACCAAGCCACTTGTATCTTTTAGAAGCTTCTACTTTTGCAATAATTTCTTAATTCTGTCCCCAGATGTATGCCACCACAATAAACAACTTTTCTTCAGAGCTATTGGGACAATGGGGGAACAAATAATGGACAACATGCTGGAAGACAAAACAAAAGAACAGATACTATTTTAGATGATACACTGGAACAGAAAATACATTTGTGTTCCTTGAGACATTGTCAGCTCTCTCTTGACTAATTTTTCACACTCTCTTCTAATCTACTTTACGCTTTAACCAAGAAATCTGTTAAAATATTCCTCAGCGGCAGATGCATGATAAATTTTACTCCCTTTCTTCAGTTGAAAACACTATTTTGGGGATTCTTCAGTTTTATTTTTAATAAAAACAGACAATTATATTTCTAAACCAAATCAACTAATAAACTGTTCATCAGCATTGCCATTTTAATTATTATTAGCCAATGGAAAAGGGTGGGTTTTTGAAGAGGTTGTATAAAGGGGTTCTGTAAAGATGAAATAACTTAATTGCATTTCCTAAAGACACAAAGAAAGTATCTGTAGTCTTTTCACCACAAACATATAACAACTTTCAGTCCTTTTAAGCTTCTTGGTGCAAAAGGACCATGGTTTATTAATTTAGTTCCACAATCTTTCACTGTTAATATGCAATGGTTTTAATGCGAAGGAAAACTAAATTAAATGGAATAATGGAACAGACGGGTGATTTTACATGCCGTGTTTGCTGCAATAGCCAATCATGCAAGATAAGCCAGGAAAAAAAAATAATCTTATCCTTATTTTCCCTGTGATTAAAACAGGTACTTACAATTAAATTAATAGGAAATTAAAGATACATTTTAACATAGCAATGTAAGAGATGAATGTTTAACCTTGTTTGATAGCAAAACCAACAACATTCAATTCAGTGAGCACATATAATAAATATTAAATTAAATCAATTAATTTGTTACCCCCACTTTTCAAAGAAGAATGTTTTCACTCCAACCTGTCTAATCTTCCTTATGTTTAGTACTGTGATTTTGGAGCCTGTATTTCATATATAGTACAGAAAACTATGTTTTCATCTAACAAATAATGAAAAACAATGCAAATACTTAAAACCGTTATAACATGCATCTTGTTCCTGCAACATTCAGAAATGATGGAATAATTATGCTTCTGCCAAAGTTGGTTCCTTTAGCTTGATTCAGAGTTTGTGTTTTGTTTCATCTAAAGTAACATTTGTTCTTCCTTACAGTTAAGTGCCCAGTCAGAAAAGGAATAAACAGTTTGCAAGTGAGCTTCTGCAGATAAAGCAGAGTGCCAAAGGACAGTAGCATATGACATTAGGATCCCAGATAAAATACCTACCCAACATTACTATTAATACATTTAGAAGCTAGGTGTTAACCATGCAGCCTTTTGGGATATCAAAATAACAGTTAATATCAGATAGAAATCTTAACTGAACAAACTGAAATACACGGCTTGAAAAGCTCTCCTAGATTACTTTCTTATTCTAGAGAGAAGAGTCATGCTGCAAGTGCTAAAATGAAAAATCATTAAAACAGTATATTGATGACATGCAATTTTAGAAGAAGTATTATTCATGTGTATACTACTGTATATGTAAGTCAATGTTTAGGTACAACAGGTCTTACAAACCTGTTGTGGTTTAGAACAAATAAAACATGCACATGCAGACACCCAAGACTTGCTACCAGCTGAAGCCCCTCAAGTTGTCTGTGTTAACAAAGCAGAATTATCTTTCTCTGCCTCTCCCCATACCCAGTTAAAGAGAGTTTCATCACTGAATCTAACAGAAATATGCTGCCTGCTCTTAAATGACAGAATCTTAAGCAGCCAGAATGACTTGTCTCTCCTGACCATTCTTTTACAGCAACCTCTGACTGCACTTTTTCATTTCATTACACTGCTCTTCATCCTAGGGCAGAGCAGAACTGGGTTAAATAAAGGAATTTTGTGCTCTTCACCTCAAGCATCATTGGTCCAAGTGCATCCTTGTCGATGACACTCTGACCCGTGGATGATACATCTGCTTTTTGCACTTCATCTTCATTAGCAGCTGCTGCTTTTTCTGCAATAAAGAAAACTATGTGTTAAATGACAGAGCAGTGCTAAGTGATACAGCAAGAGTCCACAGAGTATTGACACTAGCTATGAAATGGTTGCAGTGCAACAATTCTGAAAACGAGATTAAATAGTCTCCCATAATGATTCAACAGAAGCATAACTAGTATATTTGCTTCTCAGTTTTGAAGTTTTATGACACCAATGTTGTTTCTCTACTAGACATTTTACTAAAGTACAAAACATAACACTGGGCAAAGACAAGGGCTCCTTATGAAGGTGCAATGAGCAAAAGCCAGGACCAAGGTGTATTAAAAGACCGATCTAAAAGAGCATGCAAAGCTTACAGCTGCACAACTTTTCCACGATCACTATATTTAGAAGGAAAAACATAAGTCTGCAATCTACTGTTTCAGTACTGAGAAATAGCAGTCTCATTTCTGTTCCCATGCCTCCACCCACATTTTTACTATCACATAATTTTCATACTGCCTTATTTACCAGTATGTTATTAAAACTACATACAATTTCAAGTGCTGTATTTGAAAATTACAGGCAAGAAAATAATGATTTAAGGTTTCTGGAGCATAATGCCACACATATTACAATATGTTATATACAGTATCACAAATTATACCCAACTCTAAATGTAAGGGATATTCATACATACTGGAACTTTCAAATCAAGAGGGTTTGTAATTCCTATCAAGTAATGGACTGTATTAATTTTTCTATTCCAAGAATGATATTGGTGTTTAAGGGAGAAGTAATAAAAGTAATAAAAACACTATACAAAACACATATTCTACATTGTACATTAATGAAATGAGTAATTTTTTGTTGCTAGTTCTATACTCAAACATTCTTTTATTATTTTTCAAGCAATTATGTAAAAGCTAGGACTATACTGCAATCTAGAATATTAAAAATAATTAAAGAACCTTTATTTTTAATATTATGCAATAGATTATTTTAATAAACATGAAAGCACACTGGAATTATGATAACAAGAATATATGCCTTCTACAATAAACCAGAACAAGATTCATTGTAGGAAGTACTGAAAGTACCGTGTGTGGATTGAGTAAAGGGCCTGTGGAAAATCACCCTTAGTGAAAATTAAAGCATCAGTCATACAAATTGAAATGTATCCAAATGTACAGTATTTTCCACTATCTGTAGATCTGCAATACTGCAGCCAAGGTTCCTCTGAACTCTTTCTTTAGCAGAGGTTATAAGGTCAGTGTGAATATACCCTGCTTAGACATACAGTAAAGGAACTGCTTCTGAGAACTCCTGGGTGTCCTCCCACAAGCAATCACCTGCTGGCAATAAGGCTTTGGTCACTCGCGCTGTCTCATCCTAGATTTCTTGCTTTCATGAAAAAAGAGTCACGAAAATCTTAACTGTCCTCTTAGGATATGTTCATGCACAGTGTAAAGCCATTGTGAATAATGATGAAACAAAATTGTTCTGAAGACGGACTGTTGCAACTAATGGAATAATTTTAAAATCACTTTGATTATTAGCATAATCTGATAGAAATAAATACACTAGAAGTAACAATCCTTCCTCTGCCATTTAAACTCACTAGCATACAAATTAGTATTTCTGGTTTGGACTGAGGACTGCAGTGGGATTTTCTTTTTTTTTTCTTCTTCTTCTTTTGGCAAAAAGCAGAGATTAGGTGTAATGGAAAAAAATTTAACAATCCTTCCCATACTACAATATAGCAGAGCTGGCAGCATATGATGATACAATACTGAAAACATGTTCCAAAAATTGCAAAAGAATTCTAAAAGATTCTAAAAATAGGGTTGAGCTTTTAATAAAGTCGGTGATGATATTTGTTTCCCATCTGTTCCTGGTAGCATAAAGTGATCCCTGGTTTCACACTGCAAAATATTATAATGGATATGGATACCAGCTTCCTGCTTTCATCCCCTCACTGCTTCAGCCATGGATACCATCTTGAGTGTCAGAGAACAATGGATTACTCTCTATGCGCTAGAAATGGAGGGCTGCAGATACGGTCCAGCAACAGTGTGCAAGCACATTCATCACAGTGTTTCCTCATTTCACCAATTTACAAGGACTACTTTTACTGGTTATTTTCACATAATACAAAACATTTGCTGAAGATTTTTTTCACTCTTAGAACCATGGAGTTCGTACAAATGACCAATAACATATCTATAAAAAAAACTGTTCCTTTTTATCCACACAGGTGAGGTTTTATACAAAGAAAAAGGAGAAAGTTTTTAATTACTATAAAGGTTATCAAGACAGAAGCTGTAATACCAGGTCAGACCAAGGACCTCTCCAAGCCTCACATCCAGTCCCTGATAGCAGCTGCTTTCCCCTCTGGTTGCCCATTTCTCCATCTCGACACTTTGATCCCTGACTGCTTCCGTTCCATCGTCAGCTGTCCCTCACAACCACTCAGCCTCTCCGTTTTCTTTTCCCTTAGACACCTTTTTCCACAGAGGGCCCAACACCTTTGTGGGATCAATAAACACAGCGCTTGCTCAAGGAAAAAGTGCAATGAATGGAGAAATTATGAAAATGGTATTTAGACACAAACATTGCCTACCTGTCTCTCTCAGTGATGGTGACAACGTACGCTACGCTACTCATTACATTTGGTCAGGCATTCTGAAAAGCTTTATAAATCACAGGTGCTCCAAAATTATGGACTTCGTAATTGGATCTGTAACTTAATTGTGTAATAAGTGGTTGGAGAGCTTAGAAGAGGCTCCACTTTCAGGCCACAGGTCCCTCTACATTTAAGTGGCATTGTATAGGAAACCATGGCCTCAGCCAGCCTCTGAGTAGGACCAGCAGTAAATTATGTCAATGTTATAAACTGCAGCTACTGACAATGTTCAGCTATGCAGTAAATTATCCATTTCTGACTGAACTACAAAGCGCCTCGTGAAGACTCTATCAGCACATACAGGAAAAGTTAAGTGCAAACCCTGTCAGCAGTGTCGTCCTGACAGCCAGGCATGGGGAACGTCTCGAAATGCAAATCTTTTCTTCAGCAATACAGCACGTGGGGCTAATTGAGAACAAAAATTTGTTGCAGGAAGGTTGGAAAAACCCAACAACTGATACCCGAATTTCTAGTGCCGACAACACTCATGCATTTATCACGAGTCAGGTTTTTTTTGTTTTTCTTAACAGTTCCAGCTTCTGGCGTTAAGTAGTGGTACAAAAACGTAAAGTTTACTTTTCCTTTTTTTAATTCTCCTACCTTTTTTAGGTTCACTGGGGGCCCTACACGCAAATCAAAAGCACAGAGAGTTTATTATTTCTGCACTAGATTAATGATTTTTGAATGTTAGGGGTTAGGAAAATAGCTGCAGAAGCCCAACCTTGCAAAGCCTCTCAGAAGCCTTTTTTCCAGCCCCATGGGAATTGCTGGTATTACCCTACGACTAACCACAGCCGCTAGATTTTTCCACTGCAGCCACTAACACGCAGAGCGGGAGCCGGTTCCCTGATCTCACTTGCACCTTCCAGCGATTCTGCCTCCCAGAACAGCGATGTCCCTGTTCAAATGTAAAAATGCCGGGAAAACGTTACCAGGCATCCTACGGGCACAGCAGCTAAAGGAGAGCGGAGGTTTAGTATGGAAAGAGAAATACAGCCTTGTGCCGGCAGAGGAAGTGAGTGGGGTGGAAAGGGCCTTCCCATGGCTTCACCTCCACACAGGGAATTCTCTGCTGGAGAGGGAGTGGTAAATTAGAAACTGGTCCCATCCTTACGAATATGGCTACCAGGGATCAAGCATATTTTACCTAAATTACAGCAGAATAAACTTCATGCACATGAAATAATTATTAGCTCTGCTCAATTAAGAGTTTAGCCTAGAGAGAGAAAAATAATTTAAATAAAATAGAAGTAGTCCTGAGAGAGATACTACAAAGAATATATACATCCAATTATGTGGCATTTTAGTGATGTGTGTAATTTAGACTTTAAACTGTGGGTATCTTTACAATTGTATAAGCAGTAATATACTAAAATATGTATTAATATTTTCAGTTGGGCATCTTCCTAGTGATCATAAACTGTATTTACTTATCTACGTTAATATACAGAAGAAAGAAGGGAAAAAAAAAAAAAGCCCGCACATATATTTTCTGACAAATTTATCAGTAGGAAAGCCTCAAGCTTTATTTGAAGCTCATTCCAGATTCTGAAAGCAAATCTTTGTGAAATCACATTAGTTTAACACAAATTCCTAAGTCAGAGAAAGAGAAGCCAAAAAATAGTTTGAACTCTCCTGCTACATTTTAACTTAGGAAGCCTTCCTGGTTTTCCATCCTCCCAACTCAAGCTACGTCAGTGCTCTCTGGATTTCTGACAGCAGACTCAGAAGTGCTACTGATGGGCATCACCTTCCCTTGGTTGTGTTTCAGACCCTCCCTTCCTACAGGTGGGCAGGCAGGACCCGCTGAACCACCAGAAAAGCTCTCTTTGTCTTGAAGCTCTACTCCAACTTCCTTAATGAAACTGGCTACAGAAATACTTCCCCCTTGACACTCTCTGCAAAACCAAAATGCATTTTCAAAGTAAAGAACAAAACCATAGCCTCTGTAGGGATTGCAAAAAGATGAAGCATAATCTGAAAAAGGAAAATTGCATCAACACTCATTTAGGTTATTTTTCACAGGAGAAACACTTAAGGTTCTTCACAGAACAAGAGCAAAAAAGGGATGCTGGCGAAACCCTGGACAGGTTAGCAGCCATGCTCTACAAACTGCTCAGGAAAGAGGTCGAGAGGAAAAAAAAATTGTAACAGGCAGAATCAAATTTATTCTCCAATACCCCTTAAAACAGGTTTTCTCAGTTGCCCCATATAACTCCTGTTCTTCATAATTTTCTGGAATTGCTATTGAAATGCCACACACATTTCAAATCATATACCCTCATTTAAGTAACAATAGGTGAAAAATATATGCAAGAGATTTATTATGAGGGATACTAGAAAGCTGAACTCTGCACATTAAAAACATCACACGAATCAAGAAAGATCCTTATAACAGTAACAGCAACATCACTTGAAAGTGATTGTAAATGCTATATAATGTTTAAAAATGCAATTAAATGTCACACTGCAACTGTCTTGAAAACAACTTATCTTGCCCATTTTTTTTGTATGCATTAGCCAACTACTTTTGCCTTGCCTCATTCATATTTGTGACTAAGTTTACCCTGTGTGGCCCTTCTGATCTCTCGTGAATTGCCATGCAAAAATAAAATCCAAACAATCAAGGAAACAGTAAAAGTATGTAACTGGCCAAAGATAAGGGTAGATACAATATTAAAACCTAATGTTAACATATAATAGAAAGTATACATAGCAAACTGCTAAATTTTAGTTGACATTACAGTTTTAAGTATTAGATTTAGTAACATCTGTGTATGACTATTGCTAAGTAATGATATTGACTGTGGTAAGGGACAGGAGGTTTTTAACATAAATAAGGCTATACAAATAGTACCTTCAAATATATCAACTTGAATAAAAAACAGAAAAAACAGCAAAAAAAAGAAACCTTTTATTTGATAACGTGAGTAGTTTTGGATCACTACACATGATGAAGCAAAGCAGTGAAGAACGTGTAAGTTATTTTGATGCTTGGTTAACCACAGGGAAAGCAGCTCTGCCTTGTAGCTGCGTAATTCAAAGCACTAGGATCCATGGCTCACATGGAACTTGATATCCACATGCATGTTTCTTAGCCAGTTCCCATTGCCTCGACACAGGTTGTTTTTTCTCCCTGAAAGCGAGTAATTTTTCAAAAGACTGGTGCCTAAGAAACAGCAACTATTTCAGCAATCAATTTTAAGACCAGCTTATCCCATCTCTGTGAATAAAGTTAGCTAGTATTTTAGGGAAGTGATTATGTAGTGAGGTTGCTCTTTCATCAAACCGCATGCATCTGTCCAGAGCAAAGAAGCTATTAGACTCTTGAATACCTTTTTCCACCCAGAAACTATAGATCAAGTCTTAGAGGAAAAACTATGCAACATCTCAGGAAGGTTTTAGGAGGTAAAACAAGGGAGAATTACGCATCTGCACCGAACTAAAATTAGAAAAGCTGCCATATGGCTCTGTGAAGCCAGCAGCACGTTCTTATTCATTAGGAAGCATTCTGCTAACATAAAAACACAAGGCCTTCCTGTGCTCTCCAAATGTGTTTATCTTTTCAACATTAATGCACGATATATCATCAGGCTGCTGAAATCTCCTGCGGTGCATATTAAAAAAGCACAGCTGCACTGTTTCTCAGCACGTTTATTCTCTGCGAGCAATCCAAGAGCGCAGCTTTGCCCACCTCCCTGGGACATACAGCCCTCTCGTTAGCATGGCTCAGCTCCCCTGCGGTTGGAAAGGGCCACGCGCCCGCCCGCTCGCCAGCCCAGCCCCACACCTCCCCACGCCCCGCTCCACTCATCACACCCACGTGGTTTAGCTTCATATTTACTACTGCTGGAAGCACACTTAAATGGTAAATGTCCCCAGAGCTTAAGCTAAAAGCCCTCAGAAAGCTGTAAGCTCAATTACTCGCTCAGGAGTAATAGCAGTTGTAACACAACGATTTCTTCTTCACAGTGTTTTCAACTTCGAATTGGCGCAGCTGCTCTCCTGTCCCACACATACCTGCCCCACCTTCCCACTGTAAAGAAGCATCAGTAAGACACTAGCTCTACGAAAAGCTTTGCATTTCAAGCTTTGAGTGATGTCTGCTCTTAGAAGATTCAGTAACAGCAGCCAGTGTATAAAATTTTCATCAACTCTGAAAGTAAAACAAGCACTGAAAAACCATGATGGATTTAGGAACAGCAACAAATGGAAGTAATAATACATAAAATTAATACTAGTTTCATTTCTCTTAATAATTTTGACATTTCTCCATCCTTCTTTTTTTGTACAAGTCGGCATTTTTGTCACCCAATACAACTTCTGTAGGAAGTACTGCCTGAGAAATAATTGCCCCCAGCTCAGTTAACTGGAACAAAGACAAAAATCACAAAATTCAACACACCAAGAATAATATTTAGCTGCTGGACAGAAAGAAGTGTAGTATCTCTGTATGTATTTTTTTGCCAAATACTTTAATACGCATTTTACTACCTTTTCCTTGGCTGCTTCTCTTCCCCATTCTCATTTTGCCTGTCTTTTCTGTTGTCACATCTATGATCCCATTTTTTCTCTCATTATTACAAAAGCCAATGGTCTACTTCTTGGAAGTGAGGAAGAGGACAGGCGGCAGCAGTGGAAATGCCCCCTCCTTCCTCCCCTCACCCCAGGAGCTGGTTGGCTCCAAACCCCGTGAGCTGGGGTACTGCAGTGCCATGCTCCCGGCACACGGCTCCGTTCAGAGCGCTGAGGCTGTCTCACCCTCTATAAATACACTTAAGTAGCTTCTCTAAAGATTGGATTTAACAGCAGCAATTACAAGTGACAATGTTATTTACAGAAATAGCATTATTTGCAGAAATATGTACACACTATTCCCAGATTTATCTACTTAATGCAGTGGCAAAGATTATTCACACCTGAGATCACCTCAGAGGGTCACCAGTTTCTTCTAAGTTAAGGACTGGGGACTGAAGTAAACCCCAGAATTACAAGCCACTTGCTGCTGCTGAACTGAAGAATGAAGTGTCCTACCCAGCATCCCAAATCCTCAATGGCTTGATCCATTCCCAGCATGCAATAAAAATACAAAACACAGCAAGTAAGGTAATTTCCCTGCTGAGCTTATTTCTAGTATCTTTGTTTATCAGTAAAGACACAGAAGGACAACTGTCATCCTAACATTTAAGTGACATCTAAACTAAAACTAAAAGCAACCCTGGATCCTGAAACTCTTTCCTACCCCATGCCTCATTTTAAACTGTGAGGATACATCAAACTACCACATTCTAAGTGGAAAGTTGTATTTCATCTCTTGAACCTGGAATTAAGCTTCCATCAAGGCCATCACCTGTTGAACCCCTGGGCATGCTGCAACATGGACCTTTTCCACTAAATTTTCAAAAAAAAGTGGAAAGGAATATAACTGGGTGTAGTTTTACTCCTGCAGGATTTTTAGATAGGTCTCAGTTTATTAAAACATTTGAGTACTTTCAGCGTAAGCTTTTGTATAAAATGAAAGGGTGTGCTTAATTGCAAACTGACAAATCGAATGTGTGTGTATATATTCCTATGTTTTTAAGCTATAGTCTTTCTCTTTTCTCCAAAAAGATCACTAACACTGTCTTTCCAGTGAATACTGACTGACTAGAGAAAGAGCATAAATAAATTAATCATCAAAGGTGCTGCCTGCCCAGGAGACTTCCTTATCAAAAGGCCAAAATTCAGGATGGTGCTGAGAATTTGTAATTTTCACTGGTTTAAAATGCTTTTTTAAATACTGGGAGTTTGGGGGGTTTTTTGCATTTACACTTCCTAGGAATGTGTTGTAACCAGTATAATCTCAAATCTCCGACTGGTTGTGGTTTAATTTAGGATATTTTATAAGTGCCTGAAATAGAGTACTTGGACAACAAAGGAGTACACATAGAAGATGAAGTTCATTGGCTATCAGTGCCTTACCCAAAAATGCCCTCAAATGAATCAGTCACTTATTATTCTATTCTGGAATCAGATAAGCAGATTCAAATACATGTATCTGTAGCTGTATACAGAAACGCTTACATATCCAGGAAACAGTTTTGCCTCTGTTGGTATTCAGATGACTTCAAAACACTCACATAAACTACTCGACTGTACATGATAACAAACGCCACGCATCCATCAGTGTTGACCTAAAATCTGTTACATTAATATGGCTGAATTTCAAAAGAAAGAGCCAAGCTAACTGACCTCTGCAATGAAATATTAGATACAAATATTTGGCATCACTCAGTTTAACAAAGTAATTATTTTCTTTGGTATGTACTGAATTAGGACAGAAAATTTTACTGTATTTTTTGGCATTTACAATTTTATAAGTGTTAGATATTTACTTAATGAGTAACCTCATCTTGTTTTGATAATTCATCTCTAAAAACAGTATTAATATGAGTGTCTAAATGGTGGGAGCCCAATGTTCTTCAACATTTTGGCTGAGCTGATGTTTTCAAAGACAAGAAATATGGCAGGATCTGATAATTTC
Source organism: Pandion haliaetus (assembly GCA_013401275.1). Taxonomy (NCBI): domain Eukaryota; kingdom Metazoa; phylum Chordata; class Aves; order Accipitriformes; family Pandionidae; genus Pandion; species Pandion haliaetus. Next base: position 258,353 of record VYZV01044514.1, read on the forward strand.
TTTCAAAACAGGGCTCCATCACTGTCTCAGAAATAATATATTGCTTTTACAAAAGTTAATTGCTCTCCAGTTGGTTTTTTGACATGTAAAAACACAGGCAAGATTTTGAAAATAAGGATATAAGGGTTAACACTCTTTAGACTAGAATCTGCAGACGCAACTGCCAAGCTAATTAAACTTATAGGTTTCCAAAACTTAGGCCAAAATAACATACTGGAAAGGAATATTAATCTAGCCAGACTCCATTTCTTGAAGCCTTACTCTTATGTACTCAAGCAACTGTTAAAAGGAAACAGATGACTCTCTTTCTTCGAATGCCACATTGCCATGATTATAAAATATCTTCTTTATTTTAGGATGCTGATGATAAATCTTTGTGACACACCAGATCATTCACAACAACAGGCAAAGATCTTTATACTTTTATAAATTGCCATCGATGACTGCAAAAGTTTTCAAAAGACCTAATATGGTGCACCAAAAAGAAATATGATGGATCATAGGCTCCCTATGAGCCCATGAAAGAAAAAAGTTTCCATAATAAAGCGCAGGCCAAAATGGAGCACAGATAATTGAAGACAGCTAAGGAGGAACAGAAACTAGTTTAATTTAATGTGTCCATGCTAACATGGATAACAGGGCTCCTACTGCTTCTAATAGTCCAGATTATAGTAGATAAATCTTGTACAAAAAAGCTCTAAATCATTAAGGACAAGTAAAGTTTTCTTCCTATAATAGCCCAGTGTTCAGAAATAGAAGCTGGGGCCCCTCTTCTTGCTTGTCTAACCCACCATCACAGGCCTCAGCCAAACATTTAGGTCAATTTAGAAACAGAAATGTTCCTATTACTGCAAGGAAAGCAGCAGGAAAACCAAAAGCTTCCTAAAAGAACCTGTTTACTTCTGCATGTTAGTTATTAAAGGAATTTTTAAATCCAAATCCTTTATGAAACTGTTTAAGATTCATTTCATATACTTCAACAGTGGCTACATTACTTCAGGTACATTATGAATACAGTATGGCTGTTGGAAGGATGGCAATGACTATTAACACATATCGTTTAAGATATTCTCTAAAATTAAAAGATCTTTTTTTCATTACCCTAGAAAAGTTTGGCTTATCTTGTTGCTAAGATTTACATCCAGACAAAGCCACTTTTAATCTCAATTACATTAATTTGTTCTGTCACATTTTAAAATGCCTGCTAATAGAACTGATAGGTACAAATGGGCTCCCTTTAATAGACTGAACCATACTTACAACTTAATTAATTACGCATTATCATTTCTTGTTCTCTATTTCAGAGTCATGAAGTAGGGATCAGCACCTGGTCTTAAATAAGTCAGTATAATCCATAAACAGAAAAATAAACACAACCAGTATTGCTTTCTCTATTTTCTCAGTGAGCTTTATCAGTTCTCCTCTGAGGAGAAACTTTGACCTGCCCTAAAACCAGTTCCCTTAACCAGAGGTGACTAGCAGCTCACTGGAAAGGATGCTCCATGTCGTAGCAGTGGGCGCTGCCATAGCCGGCTCTGTAGCCTTGCTGCTCTTCCGCAGCCCCAAGCTCCAGATGCGGCACAGGCTGGGAGTGAGGTGCCCCCGTTTGGCAATAGTTGCACTGAGTGTGCTGAACAAATGTGGCTTTAACCAGGAAATGCTGAAAATGAAGGTCTGACTCCAGTCATGTCCCTCCTCAGCACGAAGGCTGGTAATGCAGGTCTGCAGCCCAGCCCGTGCATCAGATCAGACGTGATAATCCAGAACCTTTTCCTCCAGTCTGCAATTTACTTATTCACTTGCGAAAAGGAACATGGCTGCCTGCTCCTCACTTCACCCATTAGAGAAACAATAGGTGAGACCTTTCAATAATAGTTGTTATTTCCACAGGATTATGGGTCTGCCTCAGCCTAAACATTTAAGGATACTGGGTTTTGAGGTAAGTATCTAAATTCTAAGCCTTTTGTACATCTGTGCCAAAGTCCTTATTACAAAAAAAAACAACAAAAAAACCCAAACAACAACAACAAAAAAAAACAACAAAAGAAACCAAACCCCCACCTTTGGAAAGGGTTTAAGCTGTTGAGATAAAGGATATATGCCCCTTGTCTGAGCTTCAAAGAAAGAATGAATGACAACATTCACGACCATCACAGAGCTCAGGGAAAGGAAGAGTATTCTTGCACTGTAACTCACGCTGACCACGAGAAAGCCAATATCCTCCCTCAGTTATATTTAATAAAGGTTTTATGGACTGACTTCTCTGCCTGTATCACTGATACAAAAAAGCAAGGGGACAAAAAAGCTTACTGGGCATCTTTACATTTTAGATTGCTAATTGCAAGCACGTAATTGTTTGAACAGTAAGTACAATGTTATTTTGAAAAGTACAATGGCCTGACAAGCTGTATCATAATGTCCAGTTAAAATCAGCATCTCTAGCAGCTAGACAGATGGTGACTCAACTTTCAAGCTTAATATTAATCACAATAATGCTTGAAATCGATCAGTGTAACACTCAACAATTCATTAGTAAGTTTTGTCACATTCCCTAAAACTATTTGATTATTTCTTACTGCAGCACTAAGAGAAAAAAACAGTATCAGAGAGACAACAGTGAATGGAATAAAACTGTCTCAGTTATGGTGATGCTAGTCCCAAAATTATGGCTAAAGCCACACTGAAGGCAAGAGAGACCATAACTGGGGAAGAAGTGAAAAACAAAATGCAGGACAATTATTAAAAAGGAGAGGAAAGAAAACAGCAAAGGCTGAAAAACAAAGCCCTTCAAGAGAAAAGGGAGAAATAGGGAAATACAAAGAAAATCCATTCCACATAAAATATCACTTTTGACAGCTAGTGACAGAGAGCATTGCATTCAGAAAAGTCAATAGGAACACTAAGAAATAACTGAAGATAGAAAAATAAAATCAAACATTCAAGTATTTCCTCCAAGCTAAGGAGGTGAAAGGTTTTGTACAAAAGAAGGAAGACAGGAAGAATTTTATGTAACTGGCACAAAATACCTTGATATTTTTCCACCCAACACCAAAACAAACAAACCAAGAAAATCTAAATGAGAGTCCCTCTGAGTTTTCCGATCTATATTTAGAATTTACAACCTTGATATCTCTTCCTCTTCTTTTTTTTTTTTCATTTCCAAGTGAATCAGTTGTTATATTTAAGCACACTTCCTCTTCAATGTTGAACATAGGCCCAGACCTAATTTGACATAGAATAACCTGTCTCTGGAAGACATCTTCCTCAGAAGGATCATGGGAACTGCAGGTTGTTCCAAGTCTTTCTAGGAAATTGTGCCTCAGAAAAAAAAAGTACCAGTAAAAGGACAGTGCTCTTCATGCTCACACATCTTAAGATGACAAGGGACCACTCTAACTGTCTAGCCGGATCTCTGTAACACATCCCAGAAGTGTTTCACCAAGTGACTCCTGCATCATGCCAAGAGCCTCCACAGAATTAAAATATGTATTTTGAAGGGTGTTCAAATCTGTTCGGGAAGGCTGATAGAACCTACCAATTTCTTCATTAAGTTGCTCCAAATTTCAATTAACTTTCCACTAAGAATCCGCACGTTATGTATGAGTTGGCTTTGGCCACAGATTTCAGCTGTTAGGCTGTATCCTGCCTTTGTCTGTTAAAGAGCCCTCTGTGGCAAGCACACTGCATAGCTCCATTTCGCTTTGTGTCACGAGGCAAAGCAAGGTTTGCAGGGACAAGCCTTTCTGCTTCAAGATGAATAGAACTTCAGTGAACAGAGGTACCACTCTGCTGCTTCTTCCAAAGGGGCACGTGTATACTATTTCAGATAACATGGCAATAGCTGGAGCATCTCCAGTTATGGAGTATCTACTTTGAAAGTTTTCTACTTTAGCAGAACTTAAATTTATGTACTCTTCTGTCTCCTTCTGACGTTTGCTTTGATCTTGTACGAACTAAAGAAGAGTAGTTAGCTTTCAGAGGGAAGAGGGAGAGTATGTATGTAAGTGTGCACTGTGCACACTAGAGTACCCATTGTCTTGTAAAATACATACAGATCTGCCAACACACTTTAACGATGAAAGGAAACAAGGCATGTATGCCTTGGCTCTCTAACCATCTTTCTGAGGACATTCACTAGGAGCTCAACAATGTACATGACAGAGCAAGTAACCGATCGTTTGCCACGTCATCCTTCAAACTTCAGTCTATGTTTTTTCCCCCAGTTGCACACTGTGGGTTTTCATAAAAGAAACGGAAAGCTGAAGTAGTAATTGTTTTGCATACCTTCAGTCATTTCACATTCAAGGACCCTGATTTCTAACTGTCCATATGCAGAATCTTTTACAGAAATAACAAAATGCACGACTGTGCTGGTTTTGGCTGGGGTAGAGTTAATTTTCTTCACAGTAGCTGGTATGGGACTATGTTTTGGATTTGTGCTGAAAACAGTGTGGATAACACAGGGATGTTTTCCTTACTGCTAAGCAGTGCTCACACAGAGCCAAGGCCTTTTCTGCTTCTCACCCCACCCCACCAGCGAGGAGGCTGAGGGGGCACAAGGAGTTGGGAGGGGACACAGCTGGGACAGCTGACCCCAACTCACCAAAGGGATATTCCAGACCATATGATGTCATGCTCAGCATATACAGCTGGGGGAAGAAGAAGGAAGGGGGGGGACGTTGAGACTGATGGCGTTTGTCTACCCAAGTAACAGTCACGCGTGATGGAGCCCTGCTTTCCTGGAGATGGCTGAACATCTGCCTGCCCATGGGAAGTGGTGAATAAATTCCTTGGTTTGCTTGGCTTGCATGTCTGGCTTTTGCTTTACCTATTAAACTGTCTTTATTTCAGCCCATGAGTTTTGTCACTTTTCTGATTCTCTCCCCCATCCCAGCGCGAAGGGAGTGAGCGAGAAGCTCGGTGGTGCTCAGTTGCCAGCTGGGGTTAAACCATGACAATGACTTAGAACAGATGCAATTATCTTGGTTCTAGTTTGAACATAGAGGAGCCTTTGATCAATACCTCTTTAATGTGCTGTGAATCCACAGGTTTTCAGGATGGAAACATTGTATGAAAGGCATTGTACCCTATTGTGAGTAAATATTACATTATCACTTTTCAGGCTGCAGTCTTTAAAAAGAAAAGATAAAAGCTGTGTAACAAAAGCTAGGTTCCTTAGAATAGATGATCTTATTTTGACTGAAGTATCATCACTACTCTCAGTAAATTAATTTGCAATTCCATAAATTAAGCTCCACAGAGACAGTCAAGGTAACATGAAGTCTCCTTCATTTACTTGCCTTACATGCTGCTGAGATTAGTACATTGCATTCACTAATCTAAAGCACACAGCAAGCCCTGGTGTTCTATAGTCAGCACCTTTTACACTGCATACCTTCCAGCAATAAGAGACTACAAACACAAAACATTTAAGACTTGAATCAGCAGCCCCCAATTCTTCTTTAGCACCTAAACTCAATATTTCTTCTTCAGCACTTAAAACTCAGTATTTCTTATTGACCAGACACCTCTGAAGACAGAGCAGCTGGTGAGAAACACTAGACTCAAGAACTTAGTTCATATTGTGGAGAGTTGGATGCCAGCCTATATTTCTGTATTTTATTTTTTCGCAATTTAAAATGCTAAATGTGTTTATGATGTTTACAGTTCATAAGAGATTACACAACAAACTGCAAAAGAAAAACTGTATAGTTTTGAAGTTTGAAGTGCTCAGTGACAGTTTAAATGTAGCCTGAGAACAATATACTACCTGCAAGGAGGTAGCCTCCAAAATCCTAAATTTGAGGAAGAGATGTCTCCATCTTTCTTACACAAGACATTTTTACTACAGTCCCAAAAGTACATAGTCCATTCTATGATCATTAAATATTAAAGTAACAAACCCAAAATTTTAATGGAAATATTCCTGCAAAGAGGGAACACTTGAGACATATGCCCCAAAGCATGTTAAATGTAGAAGCAGCTCAATCCTTTATAGCCTTCCCCAACACTGGTATTATAGACCTCTTAGATCGCAACCATCTTTGCAGCTACAGAACATAAAATAAACAACCATGCTCCACTAGTTTGAAGTAATTTCTCTCTTGGTCATTTAGAAGTTATGAAAGAACGCAAAATAAAGATAAAAGAAAAGCAAAATGCAAGTAGGATGCAAAACAAACAAGTTTTCCTGTAACACTTGCCAATAATTCCTATTTCTACCCATAAAAAGACCACTACCTTAACAGTTAGGAGTGAACATTTAGTTTCTCTTCAACTTTGAGTTATAACTTGGAGTCAAAGCTTAGATTTCTGGTCTAAAACTTCAAGCAAATTATCTCTAGAACTGAAGTAATCCATCATCAACAAAGTTGAAGCCCACGGACAAGAGACATGTCTTGTTAAGTGACAGTCATCGCCCAACACCCTGCAGTACCCAACAGCACCAAGACAGCTGTGGGCTTTAGTCCATGGCTCAGTCATTGCTGGCACGCTTGGACCTGTGTTGGAGGGGGCCCCACCAAGGACCCTTGGGCAGATAGATCCTCTCCTCCTGGTCAAATCAAAAATACTGCTTAGGCTCAACACAGAACTGCACAAATGCTACTGTCAGGGTGACAGAAGGAATGGAAACTCATGGCCAGGAGGAGGGCAGGGAGAGTGGAACCAGGGCTTTCAACAGCTGCCTCATGTCCCGCAAGTTACTCTGCAGCCTGCACATCAACGTCTTTAGGACCACTCTATTATTGTTCTTAGTCAAAAGAAACAGTAACAAAATTGACCTAAATCTACTAATTGATGATGAGTAAACAGTCTCATTAACTTTGAGGAACAAGGCTATATAGCAGATAGGACTTGAACCATGATTAGGAAGCAAAAAACAACAGCAATCCACTAAATCCTATTAAGTGCATAGATTTTAGACTGGTTTCACAATTTTGATTACCAGTTTGATTATTATTTTTGCCTGTTTTCTTGAAGCAAGAGAATCACAGAATCACAGACCGGTTTTGGTTGGAACAGAGCTTTAAAGATCATCTAGTCCCACCCCCCCTGCCACGTGCAGGGACATCTTTCACTAGACCAGGTTGCTTAAAGCCCTGTCCAACCTGGCCTTGAACAATTCCAGGGATGGGGCATCCACGGCTTCTCTGGACAACGTGTTGCAGTGTCTGACCACCCTCATAGTAAAAAATTTCTTCCTTTTGAGCAATCAAAATCTACCCTCTTTCAGCTTAACACCATTGTCCCTTATCCTGTCACTACAGGCCTCAGTAAAAAGTCTCTCTCTCTGTCTTTCTTATAAGCCCCCTTCATATATTGAAAGGCTGCAATAAGGTCTCCCCAGAGCCTTCTCCTCTCCAGGCTGAGCAATCCCAATTCTCTCAATGAGCACAGTGTGGACACAGATATATGACATAAAGGCATCTTCAGCTATTCCTCTCATAAGTCATATTAATTAAATTATAACACTGCTTCCACAGAAAACTATTAGTATAGCTAAAATGCCATAACTTACATGTAGATAAGGCCTAAGCCAACTATTCTGCATGATATGCAACTCCAGTAAAATAAGCAAACCCCAGGAAATTTCCCACTTGATGGATCTGCTGGCTAATGACCACTTTTCATCAGAGTCAGAAAAGAAACTGATGGTCTGCATTACCTAAAACCAGTTTAAATTCTTCAGTGAATCAGTAGTTCTCTGGAGGCATGCAAGGAGTAAAGTCAACATAACTGGATATTTAGCCAAAAAGCTTTGCAATGTACAGGGGAAGATCAAAGCCATTTTCAGTGCATCACTCTTAGCTGTAGGTAGAGGAGACAGCAAAGCAAATTCAGTAATAGATTTTTTTGTAAATGTACTGCATAAATTGCTTGACTTCACAGCACAGATTCCTCTGACACTTAATTCAGTCTTAAAATCCTATCAGGCTGAAAGTACAGCACATAAGTAATAATAGCTATGCAGAACTCTTTCAAAAAAAAGATTCAAAAATTGGCATCAATTTTAAATCTCCTGCCATCTCAAATATGACTAATATAAAAAAATATAATTACAGTAAAATTGACCAACTTAAATATTTGCAAAACAAAAAAAACCCAAACAAAACCCAAGTCTGCATATGCTCTCTTGTCTTAATATTCTGATTTGGTAAGATATTTATGCACATAACTTTAAACCTTTAAGTAGTTCCATCAACTTAACAGGGAATACTCATCTGCTTAAAGTTAGGCAGTTGCTTAAATACGTTGTGAAATATGAATCTAAATTCAGATCTGATAAATTCAAAGTAGCAGCAGTCAAAGTAACACCTCATTACAGCTTTAAGACGATGCTCTTTTCCTTTAGCAAGTGATTTTACTTGCATACTGGCACTGGAGGCAACAGCAGACTATCTGCTGGTGTGACCCTGTGATGACAAAGCAGTACTGCTATGGGGAAGCAAAACCTGGTTTTGCTATCAATTGTGAAACCAGAAAAAGAAGAAATATATGATTAACAACAAGCCTTCTTTTTAAATTCATACAGGTTCCATAGCTCTTGCATGTCTCTCTTCACCAAGTACTTTTCCTTCTCCCAACATTGTTCAGCTTTCACATGGTGATTCATTCTATCCAAGGTCTATCTTGTAAGGCTATTCTGAAAACAAGTTCTGACAACTCAAAAGTGTACATTAAAAGCTAGACTGATAATCACCACCCTGATATCCCTTCCCTGTACTACTGAAAAGCCGATCTACAAAACACAAAGCCTCTTCAGAAACTGGTGACACATGAAAGGAGGACTGCAGGAGAATGGAACTGAGAGAGAAAATCACATTTGGGGATACTCTGGCACAGTAGGTTATATCCCACCGTATGTGAATCTAAATAAGACAGGTGGATGCCATCGTAAAAAAGGCTACAGAAAACAGAAAGGCATGGAGAGCAGAAGGAGAAAAATAAGAGATGCAGACCTGGAGTTTAAAATTAGGTACTCGGGGAACTTGAGAAAAAAAACCCCACGTCTTGTACTTGATGTCAGGACACATTCTTCAGCACTTCTACTGAAGGGTCCAGAGGAGACTGCTTAGCTAGAGAAACTGCTGAAGAAGCTTAAGGTGATCTTCAGTATCCTCTGCACCTACTGCATTGCTGATATCCAGAGAAGAGGGTAAAAGCACAACTAGACAATGAAGAAAAGGAGGTTTCAAAGCCTGAACCAGGAAGTGTTCAAGCAGTGAAATGTAACAAATAGTCTCTGCTTTAAAATGTGAGCTATTTACCTGCTGAGACTGAGGTTAGCATGATGGATAAAAAGAGCTTTAAACTAAGGGCAAAGGTTTAATTTTTGTATCCTGCTTAACACCTAGAAGGAAAAAAAATCACCTAAAGGGTGACAGAGTAACCAAAAACAATAACGAGAAAGAAAAAGCTAACATAATGAGAGGAGTCAGGCAGATGACAAGATTCAAGGAAAAGGACTGCTGTAGGTATGAAATCAAATGAGGTTGATGTGAAGCAGTTCAACTGATTGTAAACTATGGAAGAAGAGAATCCAGACTCCTTTTATTTGCTGTCAGAATTTTGTTGTCTTCAGATATGAGAAAACATTTTCAGCAGTACTTACACAACTGAAATGAATCTGTCTTAAGTGCTGAAGTTCTTCCTTAAAATTAAGGTAGGATCCTAAAATCAATCAGACGCTATTTTACTAAATGTATTTCTTAAGTACAATCAAATGGATTTATAGCTTCTTGGTTGTCTAGCACATAAAAGAACATTTATCCCCAGTGGTCTTTACACTTGCCTAAACCAAGCTTTTTTAATTAAGCATGTGCAAATTGGAACTTACTGTGCTTGTACACATCTGTGTATATTATGAACACATCTGCAACGTATATGACTATTACTCTTTCAAAGTAACTTAACATAGACTGCAAGTAACAGGAGAGCTTACACTTTCATGAGCATGTAACACAACCATAAAACCACCATTTCACATCACTTTTATGCTATAAATAAAAAGCTGTATGAATTTTTTCCCAAGTGCTTGAAGCACAAGTCTCAAAACCCCAGTAGAAATATCCACTTAAGATCTACATGAATATAACTTCTGTTTCATCTTCATGCTAAAATCACAATTTTTCACCTCCTCTGGACATCCACAAATCTCTATCCAATCACTGTAAGATAATATGGTAAAAGTCCTCAGTAGAAAATTAGGCTTTTGTAAAGAAACTTGTCTTCATTTTCCCAAGTACTGAAAACGTTTCAAAACCCAGATTAAAACTACATGCAATAGTTACATCTTTCGAATATCTTTAATTCTTTTAATTCAGTTACACGCATATATTTATAACTTGCTTTCAAATTGTAATAAACCAAATCTCTAACGTACCACAACTAAAGAATCTTTGAAGTATGTACTGTGAGAAATGATATAAAGATAACAGATAAAGTATTGCAAATACATATTTGCATATAAAATAGATCAGGATAGCATTATACTAAATTAGATAGTATTACTACAGCAAAAAATCTATTACTTTTCCAGCTACCAGCCCAGCAAGCTTGACGTGGGAAATGAATATCAATCTGTATTTCTTCCTTTCTCATTTTCATTCCTAGAACCTAAAATAAAGTCTCCTTGTCAAATCTCAGCAGCAGCTATAAAACTTGTTGCTTTCAGTGGCTTTACAAGGTATTTGAAACTGACTGCGCTTTTGCAAGTAATTAGACCTTAATGTGCAATTCTATTTATAGACGAAGAAGAAAATTTGTGAAGAATTTTTAGTATTCATTTACAAAATCCAACCCCTTTACTAAAACTTCTGAATAATAAAACTGTAAAATAAGTTTTCAGTAATTTAATCTAATCTGTCTTTCTAGAAATACAGAGCAGACCCACTCCACAAAAGCTGAGCCATCTTAATTTGTCCATGTTAGTGTAGAATCACTCAGAATTTCAGGATGTTCATTTAGTTTCCTCCTACAGGTACTTAGTGTAACACTAAAAATCAGGAAAACATCTTAACTGTAAGAAAATATGATTTTTAACCTGCGTCTCATGGTACTTTATGTAAGTAATTTAATTAATATGACTTTATGTAAGTATAGTATAATTATCATGACTTTGTTTTAGAAATACGTATTGTTAGGGTAATGCAAATGTTGCACCATTGTAAAGGTCTTCTAACACATCTTGGCACTGGAAAAGCAATCAGAAAGATTTGGAACAACCTAAAAGTTAATGCATTTAAATGATGAATATATATTAAGTGCAGGATTCCCAATGTGAGGTGATAAACTACCTAAAAAGCATGGGAAAGCAATAGTAATGGCCTCATTCGGTCTTCACTGTTTGCCTTGCTTAGGTCAGGGGTTTTTGTGGCACTCAACAGAAGTATAGGTGTACTGCACTGTTAGTGCAGTTTGAATGTTTACTATATGTGAGGCCTATTTGTTAATAAAATGCCTGTTCCAAAACAATGTTGCATTTCAGAGTATGCTGTCATTTGAATTTTTTCTTAAAAGGAAAAGCCTTTTAAATTTGCTATAGCTTATATGTAGAAATCGGTATCAAACTTTTAATTAGTTTAAAGTAGTAATTTCAAGTATTCTAATCTTTGTTTCTATATCCTGAGATGCTATTAAGGACAGGTTTGAAGGTCTCAGTGTTTTGCAATGCCCCTTAGAGATGCTTAGAGTCTAGTCTGTACCAGCTATGAGTTTTATGCAAAGACCCAAACACTTATCAATCTAATTTTTCTCAGGTGAAGAACCTTTTGCAACAAATCAACATTATAAAGATTAATTTAGTATCTTTATTGCTTAAGGGTTGCAAAATACTTCTACTTGTTGAAATAAAAAACTACTTCTACTTGTCAAAATAAACAGTATAGCATTTTACTCTGTCTTTAGAATTATATTTTCAGTTGTTTTTGCAATAAAACTTTATGAG
>VYZV01044515.1:343-22720 GCA_013401275.1 Pandion haliaetus
ATGCCTTTTTGGTATCAAGAATACCATTTGTTACTGTCTTTCACGTTTCTGTGGAGTTCTAGTGTTGGTGTCTTGTGTTTTGAAATACAGTGTAGCTAGATATACTGCTCAGTTCAAACAGTCCCAAACTTCTAGTTTTTTCTTGAGCTTTATCAGCTGTTTCCATCATAACAATATTAACTCAGTTTAATCCCCTCACCCCCCAAGTTTGGCTGCTTCTCAGAATCTCCAGGTTTTGTTATAAATACCTATTACATCTGTTTATGGGAGGTACAGACCTCAGTACTAACCCGTTTGCTATGCGTTTCCTGTTCAGACACATTATTTTCATACATAGTTTTAAATGTTTAGACTGAATTTAAAAAGTGGCCTTGCCATCCCTGTTGATGGTCCTAATACCAGCTCCCACTGCCAAGGATTAATACATGATTTTTGTAAGATGCATTAGAATTCAGACAGGAGTAAGGGGGAAGCTTCATTTGAAATTCTTAGAATAAAAGGACAAACTTTATGTTGAAAACAAATGGCAGGTGTTTTATTCAAACTAGAAATTCTTGATTATACTGGCTGAAAGCTACAACCTTGTGAAGTTGTAACTTGGTTGAACATGAGTGGTCTTATAATGGTACTTGAACTACAGAACAAGTTCCAAGATTTTGACAGCGTTTTATGCATGAAAGGAAATTTCCAGTGGTGCTTTGCTTCTGTATAATTCTGCAATAGTTTAGTAGGTGCTTGCTGATACTAAAACAACAGTTTAATGCTGAATGTCAATTATCTGGTCTTTTAAAGAGCAAGCACTGTGCTAAACTAAAAAAAAATAGCTTCATGTGTTTTGCCAGTAAATTTCTTAGAGCACACTGTAATTGTTTTGGATTTACATTATTAAATGACAAACAACAAGGAGGTAGATGTCTTTTCACTACTGCTATAGGGGATGCTTACTAAATGTCTCTGGTTTAACACTCATTGAAGTATCACTTTCACATATGGAAATTTCTCTCCTTAGCTTTAGACTGTAAGCAAAAGAAGTCAAGGTCAAGATCTGGAAGCAAGAAAAAAATGCTGCCATTACCTCATAGTGCTGACGAAGTTTACATACTCAGATGCAGGTACATAGAGTTATTTTAATTGAAAGAACACGTTCCTAAGAGCTTGATATTTATAATCATAAGAAGATTTAAGATTGTATCCTGTAAATGTGTTTGTGATTAAATTGAACAATAAGCGGGGGAAGCAGTTGCCTATTTTCATTAATTTGAACAAGAGGACTTGAATCAGTGATACTCAGGTATTAGGTTACCAACTGTTTCTCTAGCTAAAAATCTTACAGATCATGTCTGAGTAATATTCAAAAGAAGTCCTTCAAAAGAAACTTTACATAAGAACAACAGGTTGTTATTGCTAGTGTTAAAACTGTAAGAGTGTAAGTTGTGTAAACTGTGGGGGTTTTGTGCTCATAGTTACTATAAATGAAATCAATTACTAAGATTTTCAGCTAAAATACGTAGAAACAAACTTCAAGAAAATTAAGACTTTCCACTTAAATGTCTTTATTTTATGATTTTTCAGTAGAGCTAGATATATCTTGACGGATTAATCTTAATATTTGCATAGGTTTTGTGGTCTGGTCTTTCGAGGACCTTTGTCTGTTCAAGAAGACTGGATAAAGCACTTGCAGCGACACATTGTCAACGCAAATCTTCCACGGACTGGAGCTGGCATGGTTGAAGTCACATCGCTACTTAAAAAGCCTGCTTCAATTACTGAAACTTCATTTTCTTTACTGATGGCAGAAGCAGCATCATAGAACAAGGAAACATTTTAAATTTTAATTGGATGTAAATTTGAAATACTTTGTCATTTTTTAAAATAAATTGCTACACTAAATTATGTTTATAAATGCTAAAGACAAAAATAGAGGAAGTGGGTTACAGTAACATCAAAATAAATTGAATACTTAACAGTTACAGTAAGTAGTCTTTATATTTTATATAGGGTGGAAGATGTGTTTTTAAGGTTTATTATGTTTTTGTCAGTTACTGTGTTCACTATCAATACAAGACCATTACATGTATGGCAGCCATTTTTAAATTGTTGCACATGGGTACTTAAAAGACAGATTTTAATAAAACAAAGAAACCATGTTCTCTTCAGTGTTACCCAAATCAAGGCTCTGTTTATTCCAAAAAGAATTACATAGTATAATAAGATATTATTATATTTTGTTTGTATGTATGTAGTGTTTTGTATAATACCAAGAACTGCTAATACAATTTACTCAACTTAGGGCATTAAATATCATGTACTTCATAGTTCAAGAGACTGTTTCATTCAGATAGGGCAATTAGTACTATTCTATCTAGGTGTGTAAGTGTTTTTTTTAAATCACATGAGGCTTTTTGTACTAAAAAGTGGAGGGAAACTTGTTTAAACAAATTTCTAAGAGAAATATGTACATAATACTGGAAATTTGTGGTAAGGAAATATTCTTTACTTCAGTTGCATTTCTCACTGACAATAAAGTGGTGCATCCATGCTACCTCCTACTTGTCAACAAAGATGGTATTTACCCTTATGTTTTTGTATCATAGTAAATTCAATCCAATTTTCTTTATTACAAAGCATCTTTTTGTTAACAAGTTTGTTTCTTTATGATGATTTACTTAAAGTCTGACTTGCTTACAGAAGTTTGCCTCTCTACTATTTTATTTAACACTGTAGAAATGTACTAATAAGCATTGCTCACTACACGGTTAGAGTAGACTTTTCATTTATAATTCTGTTTAAAAGATTGATCATTTTAGAAAATTTGAAAGCAGATTGAAATGTTTCTACATATGAAGAGAATGTTTACAACTTAAATTCTAGAGCTTGTTTTGGATGTGATTATATGTATGAAAACTGTAACACTATGCTCATGCTAAGGACCTACTTACAGAATTACTGAAATAAATGTGCTGTGAGGATGGAAATATGGTGCAGGTGTCTTGGTCATGATGAATTGCGTTTGTTCATTTAAACTGTCTTCAGAACATGATTTTTTTTTTTAATCAAATCAGATTCCTCTACAAATCAATTTTGTATGCAAAGTAACATTTCATTTTACTCATATAGGGTAACAGATACTGTAGTTAAGCCAAGGATATGCATTGATATTTTCTTTATATGTAAATAAAGTTAAAAGCAGTTAAAACAAGAGGAGTATTTTGGTAGAGTATATACATACCTCACTGCCAGTGAATTTGCTTTCCTATGGTATATCTCCTTACCAGAAAAATCTCTAAATAAAAAGGTTTAAAGAAAATCTAAATGTCTATAATGTGAAGCATTTATTTGCATTGTGTGAATTAAGTTTGTGAAATCGATTTGTCTTGCTTGAGATTAGAATCTTCTCATGATCTTAAGTAAAAGTACATTTACTTGCAATAAACTGACTTGTTCACAGACGCATTACATTTGATTGGTGGAAAGTATGAATAAATGTCTGTCTTCCTCTATGTGCGCAGTTCAGAGTTAACACATGAGGCTTGTTAATGTTCTGATAAAATAGATGGGCTAAAATAGCACAGCAGTGCAGGACAGAGTCCTGAGACAAGGCCATCCTAGCTCTGTCATTGAATTAGTGCTATCGGGTGTTTTACTGCACAAATTGCTACAGATAACCTTAGCTTTATTGTCAAAATTTATTCCCTTTTTTTAACTGGAAAATCTACATCAGTACATTTAAAGGCTGGAGAAAAAATATACTTTAGAGATTTTGGGAAAGATTACTGGGATGTTGAAGTGTATTACAGACAAATTATGTGTATGCAGACTAACAAATTTCTAAATCTGTGGATGATTGTGGGATTTTTTTAATAGATTGTGAAAATGGAAGATTCACAGCAATGTGTTGAAACAGAATAGGGGGAAGTGATCAAATCACCTTGAATGTTTATAATGCTTTAACAGAGTGCTTGTTTACCCTTCTCACCAAAAAAGGTGCTTGCGAGAGCACCATATTTTGTGGCTGTTTTAACAGATGAAAAAATCAATTAAGTGCAAATGCTATTTATCTAGTATTGTTAAGAATGCTCGTAAGGTGAAGCCATACTGTGCAGATTTTTGCAGTAGCAAAAACTATTAGGTTCATAATAATAAAAGACCTAGTTAATTCTATTTAATTTATTAAACCCCAATAGTGAGCTGCTTTGTGTAACACTAAAATGCAAGGTTGTGCCTGAAGAGCAGGGAGCTCTAGGCCTGATTAGTTTTGAAAATGAGATTATTTGCATGAGGAGCAGCAGTTTTCAGTGGCGGGCTTTCTGAGGGGGTGCACTGGAGCTGTGTGCCTTGCTTGCATCAGGTCCTTGACAATATAGTTTGAAATATATACAGAAGTTCTAGAACTCTTCTGATTATTAAATTAATTGCATATATGGTTGATATGGACTGAATGATTTTTTTTTTTTTTAAATGATAATTGAGCACCCTTAAGCTTTCTTTAGCCTCTAGTCCTCAAGTGCGGCTATTTGTTTTCTTGGTTTCTCTTGGCGGGAAATACAGATCTTCTGTCACTACCTACAATGAGATATAAATCTCCCTTTCCCGAGTTACAGAGATTCTAAATAATCTGGTAGAAGAGAGTTAATTAAATCAGTCACTTTATTATATGAATCTCATGTTTTGAAATGTGTGGCTTGAGAGGCTCTATGGCAGTCTGTGCTAAAGAGCTGGACTTCCAGAATTGCACATACGAACACGAGTGTTAGTCTGTTCATGTTGGCTAGATTGCTTTGGGGTAAAGGCTGCAGTGGTGTAGTGATTTTTGTTCGGTTGATTTTGGTTCCTTATCACAATCTTACGTACTTCTGGAGTTACCCTAGTTTCTGGTAAAGGTCCCTTTAAGTAGCAGCCTCTGGAAAATCACGAAGGAATTTTCAGAATGCTTAGAGAAGCCTGGGAAATTGTAGAAGACCGCTTCTCACTTTAAGACGATTGCCCATATCCCCTAGTCCCAGTGATATTTCCAAGTCATCTTAAAAAATTAAAACTCCATTCACATTCCTTGAAAAGGGGTTTCTGCCAGACCTTGGAAAGGCAATTTTAAAGTGCCTGTGGTAGCTGCTGCCAAGTGGTAGTGTGTTCAGGCTATACGCATGGAAAATGGGAGATGGAGGCAAGTGGATAACAAATGTTGGCTCACAAAGTCCCTGGGCATTTATTCCTGTTTGCCGTATACTGCTTCATATGGATTGTGTGATTTTTATTAGGTGGACTGCTCCCACAAGCTGAGGCAGTCCAGCTCTGCCCACAGATCCAACTTGTGCTTCCTCAGGGCTCACTTTATGCAGCCAGTGGTTTCGGGAAATGAGCTACTGACTCTTTTCCATGGGAGAAAAAGCACAGACCAGACAATAGTTAACACTAGCCGTTGGGGAGGGAGAGCGAGCACCTAATGTGCCCAAGATGGGGATTATAACAGTTGGGGTTTATGTCCTGGGCCCAACTTCTCATGTTTGAGCTACGTGCCTGTTCAAAGTCCTACCTTTTCAGCCACGCTCAGGGAAATCACCAAGGTCTTTGAGGTAAGTGAATCACAAGAGGAACATGAGTCATAAATTGGGGCTCAGAGATGTGCACCCATCCAAAGTTTCAAAAGGTCAGCATCACGGGACTCAGACGGGGAGATCTGTTCCTGCAAAGCTATTTTGACTCCAATGCTTTCTCTGGGCCAGTTGTGCTTCTAAGTTTCCTGTGTGTCAGTAGTGCTTTAAAGAGGGGTTATTCGTTAAATCTTCTACCTGATTCTGAAAACCTACAGAAGATAAATGTTGGCTGAACAAATGTGGAAATATTAACAGCGAGTAACAAGTACTTGCTTTTAACTAAATGGTAAGGGCTGTGAACGAGACCTGTTTAGTTGAGCATTATGGTGAACAGACTTTTCCACTTTTTACCACAGTAGTTAATGGCCTGGATGCTTAAACATCAGTTTCATATTTTAAAAAAATGGTTTGTATAGTTTTGACTTTGTTTTTTTAAAAAAAATCTTTTCAGGGTGGTACTTACTTTAAAAAACTGACTGCATTATGATTTCAGATATTTCAATCCACCATGCTTTGTAGGTGCTGTTGCCTGATACATGGGTAGCAATTTTGATGTAATGGAAACATTTGGCCATAGTGCCAGGTCTGTAATCTCTTGCAATAAAATGTTCCTTTTTAACACCGCAGGCTTCTTGGTGTTCTTTCAGAGCTGAGCTGCGTGGCATGGGTCGCTTAAGCTGGGGACTTCCACCTGAACCTGAATAGTTGCATGGCAAGGCAAAGAAGGCAGTTTCACTGGCTGTAGCCTTCTGAAAATTCGGAGAGGTGAGGCAGGGAGAGGGTATTTACATTCCAGTATTGGGAGACCAAGAATGAGGATTGGTGGCAGAGGGAGCATCACCAGAGCCAGGGGCCCAAATCTGAAGCAGAATCAGAAATAACGATGGCTCTCCTCTGCGTGTATCCTGCCACTTCTTGCTCTGCACAATCTAGTTTCGCCAATACCTTCTCTCCCAGTTAGAAGCTGTTTTTCCCTACAGCACTAGCTGCGCAGTGGCTTCCACATGTACCTGGACCCAGAGTGCTCTGAAAAACCCAGCCTACCTGGTGCTCTGCAATTCCCCAGTCTCCTGCTGTAGCATGAAAGGATTCATTGCCATATCACAACCATTCACACACACACACACACAGAACAAGATGCAGAGGTTGATCAAATTTAGCATGAAAGAGTGCTGGGGGTTTTGTTTGTTTGTTTAAACAAGGGCTGTAGTGGGGGTGTTGCTAAGGTTGATACCCTGGCACTGCTCGTTCTCATTTCTAGTTGCACTATAGGCTGATAAACGTTATTTAAAAAAGCATAACAAGAAATCTCTACCTTTAGTGCCCTATTCTATTAAGATTTGAACATAAGTCAGCTAACAGCCTTTTCATAAAACTTATTCATACTCAAGGGCATCAAGTAGAAAAACCTTGTGGTCCAAGTAGCTGGTGTCTGCTTTCCCTTTGGGCCAGTGATTCGAGCTCAGGCAGCAAAGTGCAGGTAGCTGCAGCGTGCTGGAACGGGAGGTGGAGGGGTCTGTGCGGGGTGTCGCTGCTTGTGAAGGCGGTTTGCACGTGTTGCCTGAAGACTGACGTGCTGTTATTTTGACTAGAAATAAAAATGGGAATAAGTGGATCCCTGTAAGGATGGGGTTTTTTTCCTAGGTGGAGGCAAAGTTTGTTATAAAAGCCCTGAAAGACCTTTCTTGTGCAGGCTCTTTTTATTACGATTAAAACCCAAGCAAATAGCATCCTTGGTAACTGTGAGCCCAGAGACCACAGAATTACAATTCTTGCTGACCAGTGGGGGAACGAAGGGAGTGCTGGAGCTTTCTCACAGCTTCCAAAGTGCTTGTACCCTACATATTGTACAAATTGCAACACTGTTCGGCTTTCTAGCCTATATTTTCCCTTAAGAGTACTATTTTTAACTCTTTAAGATCTGAGGCTTACATACCAAGTGATGATGATAATCCCTCTGCTTTTGTGTCAGAGACCTGCAACATGAAACATGCTGTCCCGGTTTCAGCTGGGATAGAGTTAACTGTCTTCCTAGCAGCTGGTATAGTGCTATGTTTTTGAGCTAGGTATGAGAAGAATGTTGATAACACACTGATGTTTTCAGTTGTTGCTAAGTAATGTTCAGTCTAAAGTTAAGGATTTTTCAGCCTCCTGCCCAGCCAGCAAGAAGGCTGGAGGGGCTCAAGAAGCTGGGAAGGGACACAGCCAGGACAGCTGACCCAAAGTGGCCAATGCAGTATTCCATACTGTGTGATGTATATAAATTGGGGGAGGTGGGGGGCATGGGGGATTGCTGCTCGGGCACTAACGGGGTGTCAGTCAGCAGGTGGTGAGCAATTGCATTGTGCATCACTTGTATATTCCAATCCTTTTGTTATTACTGTTGTCATTTTGTTAGTGTTATCATCATTACTATTTTCTTCTTTTCTGTTCTATTAAACCGTTCTTATCTCAACCCACGAGTTTTACTTCTTTTCCTGATTTTCTCCCCCATTTCACTGGGTGGGGAGGGGGAAGTGAGTGAGCAGCTGCATGGTGCTCAGTTGCTGGTTGGGGTTAAACCACGACACGTGCTTACATCTGTTTACGGTGAGGGTTCCTAAATATAATCTACCACTTTAAAAAAATCTGTTTATTGAAAACTGGAAACTTCATGTCTAAACATTTGATTATGTATCTTTAAGCTAGCAGCAGCTGTGAATCATGTTTGTAGCTCTGTGAAACTCATCCAAATCTATCCTCACTGCTGTAGCAACATGCTGAAGCTCTGAATCCCATTGTGCTCTTTGAAATGGCTTCAGAAAAGTGACTGATAAAGCAGAATGCAAGCTAACACCATTAACCTGTGTTTTAACCAAATAAGGAATTGCGTGTCACCCAGGTACAAGTCTTGCTGACAAGGAATAATTCTTTCATCTGTTTCTTCCCTGAAAAAACAATTGTGTGAAAGTAGGAGAAAGAAAATAGCCTTATTTGGATAAACAAGCAGGAAACCAAATCTTTTAAAAACAAACAAACAAAAACCCCATAGGTTGAAACAGAAACTGCAAACAGGAGAAGACAGTACAAGCCTGAGGTTGACACTTGTTTTGTAGTCCCTGAAATCCAGCTGATGGCTGCATTTGCTGTGCCTCCAAATCTTCAGGGGTGCATTTGGGTTCCTGGCACCGAGGAGGTTAGGGCAAATATTATCCTTAGCTGAACAGCCAAGGAATACATTTTAACCCCAAACTGTTAAAGAAATAAGCAGTGACAGGGAAAAGAGGCTTTAAATCCAATTTCTTGTGTTGGAAGTCAACTGTACCCATTCCCTTTGCCATCTGGAGTACGTTTGCTGATGCCTTTTAAGTGCTGCGTATAAATCCATAGGCACTTGGTCCAATCATGAAGGAGCATGAGCTGCTTTTCCCACATATGGCCTCAGTCACTAATTTGGTACCGAAATCTGAATTTTCCAGGTTCTGTTCATGTAGGGATTACCATTCACTGCCTCCAAAAAATCTCTCCCCTTTACTGTTTTATAACGTTCTCTTCTCATTTAAATAACTTCCACTACTAAACCCAGTGTTCTCTGACTGCAGCTGACCACGAGTGCTAATAAACAACTAAAGACCCTGACCCAGAATGTGAGTGTTCTTCCAGGATCCCAAACTCATTTCTTTGCCCTCAGGCCCAGGTTCCCATCTGGGGACAGTACTTAGCCGCGTCTCGCTGGGCTGCTAACCTGACCGTTTTCATTATCTTCATTCCTAGCTTGGTTTGTTTTCCCTTTCCTCAGTTTTTGCTTATATCCACATTTGCTTTTTCTTCTTCATTTTTCATCTCTCTTGTCCTTTAGGACTTTATTTTACCGCTGGCTACCAGTGATGAAGCTTTTTTGGGAAAGTCCTATAAGCTATATCACTGTGAACACAGGTAGACTACTGCTTAGTATTCTTAAAAGCATAGCTAATGGCCTGACTTCTGATTTATTTGATAAGGAGACAGTAGATGTCTGGACCTAAGTGGTGGTGGGAGGAGATCTTTAGATTTCAGAGTGACTTGGAAGAGAAATTGCACAGAACATAAATCCCAAGTTATACAGTTGGTACCAACCCAGGACTCTGGAGTTGACTCTGCTGTTGGGACCTGAACTCTTGCTTCATGTGTTACCTTACGTAGCATGAGCCCATCTGGGAAAGTGAACATTTTGTACCATCCTTCTGTTTTGTCTGCATAAAGGTGGATTACTGGTTTTTCTTTTTTTTTCTTCTTTTTTTTTTCCCCCTATTTTTCTTTTTTTTTTTTTTCTGATGAGCAAAGTGAAACAGGGATATCTATTAAAAACTGGTAAAAACATATTGGAGATAAGAATTTCAGCCCATTTATGAGTAAATTATGAATGTGATAGCATGAAATTCTTAGCAAATTAAACTGTGATTTCAGATTTAGATATAGAAATGCACCAAGAGTATGTGAGCAGCCCCCTCCGCTGCCAGCAGCAAACAGAATCAGCAACCTACAGGTTTCTGTAATTTCCTGCAATATGCAGCAGCTGGCACAGGATTTCATAAAAGGTGGGGAGAAGAGAGGGAAGCCCTGTTTTCCAGTTGCTCCTGCTGTAACATGCATTGTGTGCTGGGCTGTGGAAGTTGTATGATGGTCTAGACTACGTTTTCTTCATGTTACCTTAGAAATTAAAAGCTGCAATTGTTATGCAAGAGTATCTACAGTCTAGATGTGTATGACACCTGCTACTGTAGCAGCCAGGTTTACAGTGGACACATCTTTTATCTTTTTCTCTTTTGAAGCAGTAGGTGCTTATCTTACTGTCGTCTTCCAGATTTTAGATGGTGTCCCTACCTTAACAGACTGAAAATATCAATCCTGTCTATCTAGTGCTAGGCACTTAGCTAGAGTCCTGGTCTTGGAGAGATCCCTGGATGGCCAGTGAGAGCTCCCCATCCTCAAGCAGTCAAGGCTGATTTTGAATTTAGGTGCTTTATTTCAGCTTTCTGCCTCTGAGAATTTGACTGAAGCTGGCAAACCTGTTCTGCTGTTGCTGTTGTTACTGTGCACAGAGAGAAAGCTCTGACCGGTTTGGGACCACAATAAAAATTCCACAGTTACTGAAAATCGAACCAGATGTATTCAGAGCTTCAACTGCTTTGTACTCCAGCTGCCAGCAAACAGCAGCACGTCCTGCCCACAGCTAGCACTGGTGTTCGCTGCTGTCGTGGGGAGCTCGTTTATTGTCAGAGAAAATCTGAGGGCTTTCCTTACTTTCTCTCTCAGTGCCTCTCCCCTGCCCCCAGGAGTGTGTTAGTTGTGTCACTTTGAACTAGAAAGGTTCTCGTTAGAAGTCTGTGTTAATTCCAGAAGACTTGCAAAGGTGAGATTCCTTACCCCTCTTCACCCTGCGGATCTGAACTACTTCCCCACCTGAAGGTGGTCTCTGCCTGCGCAGCTTAACAAGGTCCATGTCCAGTTCTGCACCTAGGAACTAAATCAAATTAAATAATCAGTATAAATGTAGCCTTTCACCATATCAGTACTTTGCTTTGGTTAACAGTCAAAATTATTTTGATCTTACTCAACAGGGAAGCTATGAAACAGCAAGGCAGTATGAAATCATCGTGGTGTTTTAGGTATGGTTAGTGCTGTAACTGGAAAATGGAGAATGGCAAAGCCGTGGCCAAGGGCAGCAGTGCTGCTGTGGACACACCGAATGAAGCCACATCCAAGTCCTTAAGCTTTCCTGAATGTTAAGTTCTCCATTAAAGTCCATGTGTTCTTTGACCTGATTAGTGCTGGGAACTAATTGGATAGGATAGAAGAACTGTGCCTACTGCTAAAAAAATTGCTCAAAAAACCCTGGTATAAGTCATCAGAAGCTAGTGAAATGCATCTCCTTTAAAATACCTATTTGAGAAGTTAATAGGTTGAGAATAAGAAATGCAAAATATAGTATCTTTGAAAAACAGGTGCAGCTGACATCTGACATGGAAAAATACATTGATACTTCAAGATCAGATATTATGTAAGACACTAGCAAAAGTGATCCAACTGCTTCAGGGAGCCTTAACAGATGTATCTGCTGTTTCTAAAAATGCATATAAACCTGAATATTTTGTTGTCTCTCTCCCACACAAAAAATGGCTTATGCTATAGAATGGGAAATGCAAGATAAAAAGGAGAGAGTTATCCCACTGCAGTATTTCATTTGGATTGTGCAAGATAAGTCATTTCCCATAAAATGGGAGGGGGAGCAAGCTGTGGAACCCACGTGTGCTGCAGCAAGGCTGGTAATTAGAATGTAGCCAGGCAAAATCACAAGGGGGTGTGTAATAAAAGAAAGCTTTAATGTGATTTAAATACCGTGACGGAGTTGCATTCAGTGACAGCCTGGTCACCCAGTGCAGTGCGACATCCTCCTCTATAGAGATGTGGTCCTGCAAGAGGCTTCCGCACTGGCCATCTGGCTCGGCTGCGGGAGCGCAGCGCAGTGAGGGACCCGTAGCCCGGTGGGACGCACCGAATTTGCTTTAACGTAGGCACGGCTTCTTCTCGTAACAAAAGCTTGAATATGGCCCTAATTTTCCCTCATGTGGGAGCACATCATTTAAAAGAGATTAAAACCAAAGGTATAGTGTACTTTGGAGGCACGCCTATAAATCTCCTTCACGTACTTGTATTGCTCACTCGGGCACTGGGTGAGGTGTGCGCTGGGCTGTAGAGAAGCATTACACTCTTGCTCAAGAAAGTTGGTAAAGGTGTAACACGCATCCGCAGTTACAGAAGCCTGGCGGTGGCAAGGACACGTGAGCTGGGCTTTCTTTCTCCACAGCTTCCATCTGGCAGAGTACGTCTCCTTTTAAGTCCTTTAAAAAGGCACCGGTTTTCCTGTTGCCTGTATTTTAACTCTACCTTTTTGGTAATTGTCTGGTTTCTTCTCATCAGTGTGTGACTAATGGGGGGTGATTTTTTTGCTTCCACTGCTAAGCTTCCTGTGCCATCTACAAGTTCCCCAAGTCTGGCATGGGTGCATGTTGCTGTCCTCTAAAGCATAATGGAATTATTTACCTTTTGCTGGTCCTCAAACAGAGACGATCGCTAACAGCAGGAAGGGCAACTCCTTCTTCTGAAGTCCCAGCCCAAGCTGCCCTGTACTCCTCCCCGCACGCAACTTCTTTGAGAATGGATCTCAGTCACTTCTCTCTCAGTTTTTATTGTCGACACTTGTCTTGACTCTGATGGGAACTGTCCCCTTATATCTTCCTCCCTCTGACAGAATTATGTTTAAAAAATTGGCTTTTTTTCCTTGCATGCCATAAATACATAGGCATAATATTGCCTGTATTTGTAAGGCTCTATTTGGGCCACACAGTTTTGTTAGTCAAAATCATTCTGTGAAGTAAACAAGTAGCTGGATACTTTATAGACATAACAAGTTTATAAACAGTTTCTATAAGCTAAATATTTTTAATTTAAATTGAAATATTTAAATTAAGGGTTTTTTTTTCAGAAAGTAGGTGGATTTTGGATTGTTCACCCATGTAAAGGACAAACTACAGGGACGAAAGGCACCATTTAAAGGCAAATGAGATACTAGAGTTGCAGAAATCTTAATACTTTACCTGAACAGAGAGGACTACCCAAATATGTCAGTAAAGCAGACATTAGCTAATGCTGGAGCTCTCTAGAAAGATCTTCTCAGCTCTGCTGTGAACACTCAGTACCGAGAACAGTTATTCCAGCAAAAACTTTTGACTTGTGTCTTCTGCTTGCTTGTTTGCAGCACAAACAAGACAAAAAGAAGTTGTTTCCTGCCCCACTTGGGCTGATGCAGCAAAAGCTTTCACCACGTGAAATTCCTGAAGGTAACAAGTCTCGGTCACAGATTATGTTCCGATGATGAAGAAGTCTGGGAAGTGAATTGGTCAGGCAGGATCAATGGCCAAAAGACTCGGTGATACCTCCATGAAGGGCTACCTATGTATTCCCTTGCGCTAAGGCAATAGTAGGCAGAGCAGAGACAAGGACCTGAAATTCTGCAAGACTGGCGATGCTTGCGGAGCAGAAGGTACACCGTTTGTCCTCCTCTTGTTCACCCCAAATCCCATTTGTGAAATGAACTATTCTGGAACAAACGTGTGGAGCCTGGTGGAGTTTAATGGGTGGCCATGCTACTGCTGCTGCTTGGAACGTGAGCTTGTTTTCCTCATTTTAGGTTGTGCTTTTTCCTTTAACCTACATTTCACTGGTTTTGTATGTTGGTTTTCAAGCATAATGAATACTCTGAAATGAATAGCATCAAGGAGGGAATCAGATTAGCTCTTTAATCTCTACAGTGTGTGGCCTGGAGTAAATGAGAGGGCTGACAGTGTGTTAGAGCTGTGTGTCTCAGCTGATGGAGATACCGGCTTTCCCTCCCTCTCTCTGTGCACCTGAGATGTTCAGTTATTTCCCAAGAGTCACTCATCACACTGGATGTTATGCTGCTGTTCTTAAAGCAAGTTGGTAGAGAACTACTTTTCAGAAGTTTTCTTTATACTCCAAGAGGATGGAGGCAGGCAATGATACAAATATCAACTGTGAGAACAAAAAAGGATAATCTGGAAAAATGTCAGTGATGGATAATCAGTCTCCAGGGCACTGGATTTCTAATTGTCCCAGTCTGTGTTTAAACATGTCGTCAGGATTAAGGGAAAAACATCTGATTTCTAGAATATTCCAATAAAATAATTTACAGACCTCAAGGTATTTTCCAGCACCTGTATATAACCAGGGTAGATGAATCATTAAGAGATGATGCAGATACAGTAATTTGGATGCTGGCTCTAACAGTTTCATTGGGACAGAGACTGTATCAGGCTGATGCAGGTATGGGCTCTATCTGCAACATACTGAGCAACAACTGTGGCAAAACCAGAAAGCAACAGCTGACCACCCATAACTCATTTACTGTGTTCTGCAATAAGCCTTACAGAAAAATTTATGGAGCAGATGGGCAAGAAATGTTCATGGCCTTACGTGCCTGCGACATTTCGTAAGCAGATACAAGTGAACGTATCTCAAGAATACCTCACTGAGGCTCTTGGGTCGTGTAAAAACATAAAATGGGCCTGCTGGAGAGGATTCTTGAGCTTTGAAATGAAACCATCATGGATGCAATTAAAAATAATACTTGTCACTGTTACAGATGTAGCACTTGTTTGTCTGATACACCTTATAGAAGATCATGATGATGTAATTAGAACACCTGGTGCTCCAAGTGAGACTAAATTAAGAGTGCCCCGTATGGGGTTAGGAATAGGGGAGTTCTTAGCAGGGATTGTCACTAGCCAATGGCAGCATTAACGTTTTACACTTCACTTCAAAGCAGGATGCCAGTAGGATCACACTAATGCGTCACCTGTGATTCTGTGGATGGACTCCTGGGCCATGATCCTGAATCACATCAAAACTGCGTTTGGGCTAACTGGTGGAGATGTAAGGGAGCGGGATGAGTGGGGCTTTCCTTCCTTTCTGGATCCGTTTGCGAGGGCAGGTTGCAATGCAGCACCAGCGCTGCTGCAAGAAACCTGCCTGGCGTTCCGTGGGCCAAGGACAGGCGCAGGCCAGCAGGACGCCGGTAAATCTGCGCCGTGACTCCTCAGCACACGTATTTCTCTTTACTGAAGAGGACTCATGAGAACCAGATGTAGGTTTGTGGCAGTTTTAGTGTTGCAGGCTAGAGAAGACGGCTGTGCTGGGGCCTCTGGGTGCGCACCCTCCTTGTGCCTGGCTTCGAGCGTCTGCAGGCTGGGGCTGCATCTCTGGGCTTGAGGGCACCTGAGCTGCTGTGGCTTCCTTTAGTGTTTGCAATCGCTGTGAACCTTCATAATAAAAAAACCCTCCTTATGACTCAAAATAGCATGAGACCTTGTTTTTTTCCTCTCTTGCACAATTTCAGATTAAAAATACCATGAGAAGAAAGGCTGTTACTTTTTCTGTACATTTAATGTATTTTTGATCGATACAAAAATTAAATGAAACCATGAGCTTATATATATACACACACACACTTACACACCCATTCACACATGCACACAAAGTGCAGATAATTTACAGTAGCATTTTCCCACTGACTGAAGTGGGCATAAAAATCCCAGACGTTTATTACTTTTGAGTGAAGGTCTAAGGTTACCTTGATGGATTGTGACCCATGTTATTCCCCAGAACAAGCTATTCATTCACTGTTTTCATTTCTAACTCTAGTAACTCCACAGTTTTTTATTGTTTCTAAAATCAGTGCAAAGGAGAGACAAAGTTAATTCTGGAAGTAGTGGTTTCCCTTCATTTGCGCACAGAGTCAGCTCTGTGATGACCGTGCTCGGAAATGCCCTGCTCCTTTCTCCCACCTCCTGTCTCTTTAGAGTATCAGCTCTTCGAGAAGGGAAGCATGTGAGTTTTGTATCTGCTTAGCTTTTGGCACTAGGGATTTCATTTGAAGTTTCTTCTTGGTAATACAAATAAATAGCAATAATCAGAATGATGGTTTGTACTAGGCAACAATAAATGAGCCGCACAAGCAGCATGCCAGGGTGAGGCTGGTTAACTCATGAGGCGAGGAGGGGACAGAAGTTGTCACAGGGGTATTCTCAGCCAGTTTTGTGCCACAATTTAATTCTTGTGTGAGAACAGTATGAGAAGATTCATTTCATTTAGTATATTTGAGACTATTAGCTATGACAAGCAAGATACAGTAAATTTTACAGTGTACAGAGCATAGAAGTGTGATACGAGAATCCTGTTGCTGGTGTATGAGAAGAAAAGGCCTGAAGCCCCGTTTTATTATTCCGTAAATATGCTGTGCTAGAGGCTTTTAAAGCAAGATGAAAGTAGAGGGGTTTTTTTAATGTTCATTACAAAGGAGTCCTTCTCACACTAGGACGGGTGAATTCCCTTCTCCGACTGTGACTTTGTGTGGCCACTTGTCTGGAGACTCCCCAGAGGTCAGCCCTAATAAAAGGTTATCAAATACCGAGAAATTATGGACTTCTCGGTAATCAAAGTCTGCTCATAAGAAGTGCCAGGCAATTTCTTTACCTTCTAGAAACAATAGAGCAAAAATTGAATAAAGGAGGACATTCTTTTCAATAGAAATATGTAGTAGAAAATCATTATAAATAACATTATTAACATTATGAAGATTATTTAAAGATTGGCAAAAATGTAGCATTGAGGTGCCAAATTTTCCTAATCAAAAAAAGGACTTCAGCTGATATCATTGGTGATACGAAAATGATGCACATGAACTACTGTGTGGAAAGCTTCCCTGCAAATCTATGCATACGGCTGGACGTTTGACATGTTCAGTTCTATACTCAATATTGGACAACTAATTCCTGGCCTAGTGTAAGCTGCTTATGAAACTAATGATGGTTAAAAGGTACAAGAAAGCAGTAAGTTCATATTAGGAAACCCTTCTTAACATCGATCCTTCCTAACATCAAAGGCAATTTACAGTAACAGACGAAAATTGATCAGGGGAGTAATTGAAAATTGTAGCTAAGTGTGGTTCGAAAAGTGGGAAGAGATTTAGGCTATTTTTCTGAACTAGGTTTTTTTTTCCTTTTAAAATTTTTTTTTCTTTTCTTTTTTTTATTTTTTTTTAGCGTATTGCTTATTTACTGGGGCAAAGCCCTGGCCACTATGATATGTATCTAGGGAGGAGGACTCACATTTCACCTTAGGGGATCGATACGCAGACCTGGGATCGCCTGGGTGATCCGGTTATGGACACACTTTAAACATTTTGGTGTGGTGTATGCGAGAGTCGTCCAACCTACTGAAACTCCTCCACCTGGCACCCAGCATCTCGGCCCTCACCGAGCCGCAGGGCAGAGGTAGGGGAGTAACGCCGGGCCCTGGGAGCTGGGCTGTGCCTGGGTGAGATGGGGCAGCCGAGCCGCACACGGTGTCCAGCCGACGCGAAGCACCTGCCCAGGAAGGACCAAGCCGAAAGGAGACAGCAGAGGAGGGCCCCCTCCGGCACCGCAGCTCCAACGCTTCCCTCGGAGGTGAGAGATGGAGGTTCAAATCCCTTCAGGCAGAGAAGGGATTGAACATGGATCTTCCACATCCTGGGTCACTGCCCTAATTACTGGGTTAGTGGATAAAAAGGGAGTGACAGCAGCTGCAGTGAATCCGACCTCTTATTTCTTTTGTGGGCTTGGTTGGGTTTTTTTCTGTTGCAAGTGCCCGAAATGAAACATTTTGGATGAAACAAAGCACTTTCCTCACTGCAAGGTTTATGGGATTTGTTTTGTTTCAGCAAAGAAAACTGGAAAATATTATTTCAGATAGATCTAAACGTGGGGTTTTTGCTCATTTTAGTTTCATTTGGTTGCTTTACAGCAGAATCAATTATTTGCACAAACCTATTTGTAAATGTTAAAAACCACAATTTGGGCTTTGTCGGAGGACAGCTGCCTACAAAATCTCAGCCCATACTGGTGGGCTGCAATCCTCCCAGTGAAAATAGCCCCAGTACAACAGAGCTCACTGAGGCGGTACAGTAGGCTCAGACCTGAGAGTAGACAAGTATGTGTACGCACTATTGAAATATTGAACACTGTAAAATAGATATTTACATTGATTTAGAAACTTTAGTAAAAAAGTGGCAGTTGATACCTTTCATTAAAAACAAGGGGCAGCTGGTCCCATAGTGAGTATCTTTGGGAAGTGCAGTTAGGTACAAGTTGGAGTGGTCTTTCCCGGGGAAGGATAACGACTTGGTACATGCCTTCCATTTTGGATGACTGTGTTTGGATGCTTTCTTGGTGGCTGGATGAGCCAGCAGGTCGTAACGGTACTAAGCCTTAGTTTTTGGTACTCACTGGAAGGAGGTGAGGTGTGCCGTGAGGACAGAGGGGGTCAACGTCTCCAGGCAGAGGGAAGCTGAACCCCGTTGTGAAGTCTCTGCTAAGTGAAAGGGAACTATGAACAGCTTTGCCATACTGTTTAAATATTCAGGATTGTGTTTCATTTTTACTACTCATCTGCTGGTTGGGAGTGGGTCACCGCAGCCAGCATAGTTGCAGGAAGCAAATGTACATGCTTACTCTACTTCTATTATTCCCTTCTTTGGGCCATTGTGGATTCCAATACGTCTGTTAATCGTATTTTATAAATGACATAAATGTACATGGAACATTACAACAGGGAAAATATGACAACAGTAATACTACAGAGCATAATCCCTGCCTCAGGAGCTTGCTATCCAAAGGCCTGAACATGTTCTTTGTACTTAGGAGGGAGTAGTGTGGAGATGTTATCTGCGCTTGGCTTAACACGAGATTTGGGGTTCGGAGGAATGGGCGGGAAGAGGAGCTGAGAACTGAACTGAGCCTCTCCAGGGACAAGACATCTGGGTTTGAGCATCACCCACAAGGTTCTGGTGCTCTGAAAAACTCTTCTGTGAGATGGATAGGGGGGGATTTCAGCTCTTCATTCTAGCTAATGGAAAACATCCAGGGGTTTTGTTTTGGATAAACAAAACAAAAAGATGCAAGAGTTTACATTTCATTTAATTCAAAATGGTAATTAAAAAAGCAAAACCCAAAGCACAGTCAGCAATTCACATAGCCTTGCTTAACACTTCTCAGGTGCGGCACACTTACTCTCACAGGATCAGGCCCTGAGGGGATGCCAAGAAGAGAAATCCTTGAAAGCAACATATGGAAATTGAACATGAAGTAAAAGCTCGAGTGGAGGTAGGTGGGTTCGGGAGCCGTCTGCAGGAGAGGGAGCCAAGGCTATGCAGTGGGAAGCGTGCAGAAAATGAAAATATGTAGAAACTGAAATGTATTCAGCTGCAGTCACGTTAGCATAATCCGCGCAGTCATTTCCCCTTGACGAGTGTATGTAGCACATCACAGAGCTGGGCCTGTTGTCAGGGGAAGGTAAAGGCAATACATATGTGTGCATGTCATGGACAGAACAATGATGCGAGGGGTACGAGGCACGTATGGGGAGAAGCCACTGAGCAGAAGGCTACAAAAGATGAAAATACATTCAAGAAGGAATGGTATTTTTGTGATAAAACTGACCAGTTGTTCACAATTAAAAGAAATGTTTCCCCAAGGTCACTTGAATTTTTTTCACCGGGATCACAAAGCTGTTCTAATCTCCACTGGTATTAGATCTTGAATTAAATGTGTGCTGGCATCTGCCAGGGTAAGTATCTCTGTTTTCTCCTCCCAGCCCTCACATGAAACTTGGTTAATCTGGAAGGAGTTAAGTTCCGGAAGGCTCCAAGCCCTGCAGAAGGGGTTTGGGCAGCAGTGAAACATCTCCTGCAAGCATGTGGTATCCCACAGAAAGCCAGCATCTGTCTGATCCCAATTCCCATTAGACCTTGCGCTGGTAAATGCCCCACCGGCTTCCTGATGTGCCTAAGTGTCGGTGAGGTTTGAGCTCCGTCAGTCAGCCACAGGGACACGGAAAGCGACGGCTGCTTTATCCAGGTGGAATGATCTGCTCAGGAAGGACAGGCCACGCCACGCTTTGGCTCCCTAAGACCGAAAAAGTCAATCTTTGAGCTATTGCTTTTTGCCCCAAAGTTAAACATTTTCCAAGAAAGCTGCCACACTCGTGTCTCTTCCTGTTTAAACTTATATATGGCATTGCTTATGGCAAACAGCCCATAGAATTCTGCAAATCCTCAAGTATCAATCTCCCTCTGCCCAAAATTTCAATTGGACTTGCACTACTTTTTTATCCATTAACGCCTCAGAATGTATGAGCGCTGCTGTACAAACATAAAATTTCACCTTGTGTTATGGGATTTTTGTTAATTAGGATGTATCATTATTACCTAACATCCTCCTCCGCCCAGAGCATTTGTTGTGACACAGGAGGGGTGTGTGATTAGCTCAAGCGTCACGGGCTTGTTCAAGCTGTTCCGCTTTCCTGCAGGTAGGAGTTAATCCTGGCCCCTGTTCGGTTACATCTCCTGGCAGCCCTTCCGCTTCTGGTGTTACTCGCTCTCCGGAGGCTGGTGGATGGGTGTGGAGTTTAGTGTCGACTGACCTACACGTTTATTCTTCTGTGGCAAGTGTTTAAAACCTGGAGGGGCTGTCACGGGCCTCCTCGGTTAAAGGGGCAGTTGGAGTCCCCGCCACATCTGGGCTGTGGTTTCTTAGGATTAACCCAGGCATCGACTGCTCGTTGCTTATGAGGGGAAAAGCTGAGAAAGGCTGTTTTGTTGTTTGTTTGTGTCCAGTATTTTTTTGCAAGCAAATTGTCAGGATAGGCAGCACATCTTTGGTACTTTGTCTCTTTATCAGAGTCCAAGACAGCTGATGACATTATATTGGGCACTCATTTTAGATCTGCTGAGCCCACAGAAATCAATAGTTTTCCATTATCGGGTCCGGCTGGGTCACTGGTCTGTCAATGAGCTGTTACAATCGCTGTACAAGGGTGAACCTGACCAGTCAATTGCTGCTGACAAGAGGAAAACACGCTGACAGCCACTGGAACAA
Source organism: Pandion haliaetus (assembly GCA_013401275.1). Taxonomy (NCBI): domain Eukaryota; kingdom Metazoa; phylum Chordata; class Aves; order Accipitriformes; family Pandionidae; genus Pandion; species Pandion haliaetus. Next base: position 21,447 of record VYZV01044515.1, read on the forward strand.
GCCAGAACACAGATTTGCACTTCGGTTTGCCATCCAAGGAGGCTGGGAGCGGGGCCATTTCCAAGATGTAGGGCACGCACAGTGGGAGAAGAGGCCCCCTCCATCCCTCCCTCCCTCCCTCCCTCCCTCCGGCGCAGCAGGCTGGCCTTCCCTGCTCGGGGAATTCAGGTTCGCTTCCATAGTCCCAAACCCCAGAGAACTCACTAATTGGGGATGAAGGAACCACCTTCCTCGGCGCTGCATTTTTCCAGCCGAAAAGGGACGTGTTAAAGGGGGATGCTTCTGCCAGCAGGACCAGTCCTCTTTCTGCGGTGGCCGTTGCTGGGGGATGCTGGGTTCGGGGGCTCCTCATGCGTGGCAGGAGACTGCGCTACGCCGGGCAGGAACGCAACAGGGTTAACTTCAGTTCTTGTCTGTCTGTCTGTGTTTTAATACTGACTTCCTATCTAACTTGAGAGCTGAGCAAAAATAAATATTTAGAAATTATCCCAATATTATGATTTTTAATTTTCAACTTTATTAACTTCTTTCAAGTGTTAAATCCTGACCGTTTTATTTACGCCTCTGGTCGTCTGTTTGATTCTCGCAGAAGTCAATATTCACTTGTGTTCCATCATCAAACAAAAACCTGGTAATCAACTTTATCACTGGAAGCCAACTAGCTGGGTTTTAAAAAATACACTACCCAAAAGAAAGATCATTTTCTTTAAATGAGAGGAGAGGGAAGTCTTTTTAACAGAGGAGAGCAAACCTTCCTTTACTGGTAATTAGAAGCACCAGCCTTATATGACTCGCAGCATTTGGTAGCTCAAGCCGCGTCAGATCTCTTACAGCATTAATTAAAAAGAATTTATGTTTTTTTAATAAAATGCTTCATGTTTTAGCCCCTTTTCTTCCTCCTACCAAATGTGATTATGGGGGCTGAAGGGAATTCAGGTTAATATGTTGACACACTTAACAATGCGGGGTCATGTTGCACAATCCGCTTGGCTGGTTCGGTGCAGCGCAGCCCCTGACAGGTCCTAATCAACCGCTGCCCTAAAGGCAGAGGCAAGGAGAGGATTTTAATTACTGCTCTATACGCGAGTTTGCCAGCATTAAATTGAGACATAATTAGGCCTCCGAATTTTAATAATTGTCCTAGCTAATTGGGCAGACAAGTACGCTCTGCAGCGTGGCGTGATTAGATAATTAGTGTTTCCAAATGACAAAATTGGGCTCTTGATTGCGGATTCCAGATGCGGGGCGGGGGAGGGGGGAAGCGGGCGGTTCCC
>VYZV01044517.1:23555-35331 GCA_013401275.1 Pandion haliaetus
AAAAAACCATAATTCTAAATTGACTGAGTTTGTAAGAAGCATCCCACCCACGTGTTTTGACATGGTGTCCCTTAGCTTGCGCTAAATACTTGAGCAGAAGCAGCATTGTCAAGAACATCATTTCCATCTTCTGTTCTATGTTGTACAACTGCTTTCTAGGTGCTTCTTTATATTTAGGAAATAGCTGATGGCTCTGCAAGTAATCACACTTTGCATTTTCCCCGGCATTATTCTGTGGTACCTTTCTTTTAGCTCTGTTCTGACAATTAAAAAGTTACATGCTATTATCTCAGACTGTTTCACACACTTTTAGGGTGGCCTGGCAACAAATGATGCTCAAGTCCTGTGAGGATAATCTTAATTTTATCTTCACATAAATATTACAGAAAAAAGTTCAAGGTACATGTAAGGTTAGGGTGCAGGAGTCCAGGATGGCCTCGGTTTTATTTAATTCAGGCCCCTCTTAATTTTTCTGTAAGCTTGAAAAAAATCTCAGCAAATACTTTTTCCTAATCATTTGAAAATATAATTGCTTGTTTTGTAGGTGTTTAAATGTTATCGAGAATACACGTAAATAGAAGGAGGAGGAGGGAGGGGGTATCTATTTGTAAGATGAGGAAAAGAACCACTGCCTATTGTTTGACCTGAACAGCTCCCTGATTGACTGGGAGAAGGAATATCTCCATGGGAACAGATGAATGTCGGGTTTTCATGTGGTGAAATCCCCAATCGAGCTCACAGTGGCTTCACTAACATGGCACTCTAAATTGGTTGTTTGCATGCTGTTTCTTACCTTCCACTAAACTAAATAAGAATACTTCTTCCAAAGTTACTATCCCCTAAAATATAATAACGAAATAAAAATGCAGGACAAATAACAACCTAAATTAATGGTTTTGGTTTGGAGCGCTTTATTTATTTATTTTGGTTTTTAAGTAAAGCAGGCAAAATAATTAAATGAGATTAAGCGTTTAGTATGGAACAGTCTTTTCAACGTGCTCCTTTTTGCAGATCTGGGTGATACGGGAGGTATTGACATGCCTCCTCACCACAGAAGGCGGCTGTTAGTTTGGTGGAATTTGGAGAACTCCTGAATCTATTGTGTCTATGGGTTTGCTACAGCCATNGAGTGATTCCTAAATATTAAAGCCCCAGTGGTCTTATCTGGACCAGCTGCTTATAATGTCTGTGAGGAATGTGGCACATCAAGTGTGTGAACACTGCAGCTATTGTATCCTAACAGGCTGATTGAACCCTGGATAATTGGCATGTAACCTTCTCTATTAATAGTGCAGACAGATATGTGAATTAGCTGAATGCCTCAGACATATGCCATGCATTAACCAAAAGGGCTTACAATTCTCATAACAACTTGGCTAACTATTACACCAGTAATTATTCTTTACAACTGGATAATATTAGAGAAAAATCAATAAATAATTTGTAGTTTCGGGACAGATTATGAATAATCAGTCGCACTGTAACATAATGACCAGAGGTTGGATTGTAAGGAAGATTCAGGACTGATAGTCTGGTACTTTGATGTTTTTAAGGGGGTCAGAGTGTGATTCTCTGTCTTTGTTTAGCGCTTGTAACTTGAAGGAATCGATAAGCATGTGAAACATTTAGAATAATTTCAGGATTGCTATTCTTTCTGTTGTACAAGAGATGTACAGTCGGGGCCATTGTCTTTGGAAAGACAATAGATTATTTTCCTTTGTGTAATATGATGTAGAGGGGTAAGTAGGATTCCTTAATTTTTATTTTTTGCATTACATTGTCTTACTGTTCTGAACTTCTCATCCTTCCATTTCAGTTGTTCATCTAAGATGAAATGGCAAAAAAGCACCTTTTACTTTTTAATTAGGCTATTCTTTTGCTGAAGTGATAGAGTGTATGATTCAACTCTGAGTGATCTTGAAAGAATGCAGCATTACAACACTTTAAAAGCAGTGAAATATCAACTACAGGCAGAGAATATTTAAATATGGGAGCCCCTAGAGCTGCATAACCTGTCTGGGAGTGTGTGTTTGGTGTAACAAGCTGCAGCAAACAAAATAATGCGACAGAGCTATGGGGCTTTTTGTTATTCGAAAACCTTTTGCGAAGGACTTTTCCTTAGAAAACCTTCTTACAAATTAGCAGGAGATAATTGGATATTTTAGGATAGAAATGCAAGTCTAGGTGTTCCAACACTTATGACGATTTTGCTGTTGTTTTGCCTAAAGAAATGGAGATGCATGCAGTCTCTTTTGCAAATGCTTTAGTCATTTAAATGCTACTCTTAGTAATTGCCATGTCAAGTTGGAATCAAATAAATACAGACATAGAAAGTATTTTAAACAGCTACAAATACTACACAAAGAGAGACTCTTTCATTTCTGAGGTAGTTTTATTTACATTTGCCATATCCCACAGAGGCTGAGTTGAAAACAAGGTATTGGGAAGATATTACAGTATTAGGGCCAGAACTCCAATAGCTCCCTGATAAAAAGCAAACACTTAATCTCATAGTATTCTTTGGCATTAATCTATCTTCATGCAGATAAGAATTTCTTTCTTGCCCTTGTCCCATAGTCTCCTGCGTGGGAGCTTCCCATCATCAGTTTACAAAGACCATAACACTTTCTTCCACCTGCTGCACCTCGTTCTCTAATTACCTGGCTTCTCTTTTTAAGATCCTACCAGTATCTCTTCTTTATGGGCTTTTCAGCCACAATATAGCGATTAGACCAAGACTCATCTTTCAGGTTTAAGATGAAATTCCTTTTTTTTCAGGCCTCCAACTACTAAACCCCTGCATAATCTCAGCTACTGCCAGCCTTAGAGAAAGCCCCTAGTTCATGAATGTGCCCAGTAACGTGATTTGCACCGAGCAGTTGTAAATGGTTGTAATATGCATCATGTCTAGACAAACTGAAAATCAGATCATTGGTCTGAACTGTGGTGGTTTGGTCTTGCTCATGCCAGTTCAACAGTATTTATGAGGAAACTGAGGTAGCATAAACATTGTAAAACTAACTTGGCAGTAATGTTATAAAACAGCTGAGGAGCCAGCAGGGGAGAGGGCTGAAGTATGCTCTTTTGCGTGCATTAATTTTGCTACTCATCTTTTTCATTTCCTGTCTTCCCAACGGAAAGCTAACAAGAGAGAAAGCCCTAATGGGCAACAGTGTGACCATGCAGTCCCCAGAACAAGATCTGAACCAGCACCCCACAGCTCAGCTCCTAGTTCTGGGAAGAATCAGATTTGAATTGAGCTTTGCTACTCAGCCCCCTCTCTGACGGCCACAGCGGTGTTGCCTGCCCACCCTGCAAAGGCTTGGCTTGGAGGCCCATCCGTGGCTGTTTTACAACGAGCTAATTTCCTATCAGCAGTAGGACGTCAGCAAATCAGCATGGTGGAGGTCCCGCTGCCTTTGCAGTTTCCCTTTGGAGCTCTTGGGACCCACGAGAACAAAGCAAAAGAAGCAGCCCAAATTATTGCACCCTTTACTCTTGAAAATGGGGATCATGCCTGGTTTCTGAAGGTGACTTTACAGGGTTTGAATCTCTGCCAAACATGGTAGCTGTAGCCCTAATGTAGAATTCCAATTCAATGGATTGACATCTAGTTCAAAAGGCATTTTATTCTGATTTGTTGGGAAGTCAGAACAATTTGGTATGGTCCTCCACTAGCTCTTGCGACCATAGTAATAATTTATATAAAGATATTTTTCTCTATACCCTGGCAGATTTTGGGGGAGTGCATGCCTAAGAAGACTTTAAATTGTGTTTGCTTGAACTCAAATAGGTATTTTTTTGTTTGATAGCTATTTATATTTTCATATGTCTAAACTGTGTGATCTATAAAATGTATATAAACTTGTATTGTAAGAAACATATATTAAAATGTACATTCTTTTCTGTCCTGTCTATATTAGGTACATTTTAACTGTCTCTATGTACACAAAATGTACAACTATATAAGCCTGGATTTATGTCGTTCTCTGCAAAGACGCAGAAAGACATATATACTGCTTCAGAAGTTCTCTGGCTGTATCCATTTGTCAGGTTTCATATTTTCTTCGGTGGCAGACATGCCACAGTCAGCAGTGAGGAAAAGACTAGCAGAAACTGGCAGATAGATGACCTTAACTGGGATCAATACAAAAAGCTTCAGGAGCTTATGAAATAAAATACTTTGAAGTAAAATGCAAAATTGGATTTCACAAGCCATCATAACTGTTTGTCACTTTGGGGAGGGAAGAGAAAGACCTATGTGCTGTATTTAAAGTGTTCACATAGGAACAGGACTTGAATGAACTGAGTTTAAAGCTTGCTCTGAAGATCGCACTGCCCGTGAGCAAATTACTTCAAAGTCCCCTTGCTTAAGGGAAAAAAAAAAAAAGTCCAAGTAATAAACTGGTTGATTTTGTGCGTCGCTGATGATGGCCAGTGCCAGAAGTGTACACTGAACTGAGAATTCATATATTTTATAGCTCCAGCTTCCCCAAGATTTGGGGCTGTAATTCATAGCTGCATATGGGTTTAAGCAGGACAGCTGAGGCACTTGCACCTACCTGTGGCCATCCATCTCCCATTGGGATGCTCATGGTCCCCCACCAGGGACAGCTGCATGGGCATGGATCTGCCCTGCTGCTTCTTCCCTAACACCTGATGGATTGTGGGTGGAAAATTAATCATGTGGGTCAGGTTTCTCTAGATGAGAACTTGAGTTAGAACCCGGTATCATAAAAGATGTCTGTACCTTCTTTCAGTCCTACCAACATTAATTACTGCCAAATTGCATCTCAATTTTGGCTGCCCCATTGCTGCTATTCTGACATGATCAGGTTTATTGGGGCTATTTTCACTTGATTATTAAATCAAAGTGTATATTGCCATTCAGGGCTTTGAATGACTGCTAAGCACTGACTTCTGAGACAAGAAGCCTTTACTTCTAAGATGAGGGGTGGTTTGGTCTTTTCACCTGTACTTAGCATCTGGGAGGGCTGGGTTCGCCAGGCTAGGTTAACCTGATGGGACTCAATAGTTTGAAATTGTTAGAACTTTCTTGGCTGGTGGGTGAGGAAGCATTTGACTGAGGGTCTTGCAAAGCATGGAGCTGCTCAATCAAAAGTTTTTGGCATTTATACAGCAAAGTAAGAAAATATGTTTCTGGTTTGGTCCTCAATGCCCACCCACCATCACATTCTTCTCTCCTGCTCCTGAGAAGGATTAGGTGAGGGGAACAGGAATCTGTCTTTGATTTAGGCTCCTTAGGCTCTCTTTTTAAAGTACTGAGCAATGCTTTTCAGCTTTTCTTAATCCTGGGAACACCTAACCTTGCGGGGAGAGAAGTCCAAACCTGGTAAAAGTTAAAATAAACTTTGGATATATCTCCTATTTTTTTTTTTTTTTTCATTTTCTACCTTTGGTTTGTACTCATGGGGAAGGTTTCCTTTGTTTCATTTGGCAACAACCTTGTGAACTGCCACCTTCTTGATATTTAAAAGAGCAGAAGTAGTGTGTGGCCCTATGGCTTGAGAAAAATGGAACTGATGCTACCGAAACTGCCTGCATGGGTAATGCAGATGGTTTTTCCCAGGTGGAAAGAGTTATTAATGCAGATTTGGCTTCTGCATTTAATCCAGATGGTAATAGTTAATAGTGGCCACTGCAATTAACCACAATGCAGAGTAAATGTTTCAATTTGATGTTGACATAGAAAAAAGCACAAGCTTGCGCAAGGTGTGGATCTGTCTCAATTCAGCTGAAAGGACGGTGAGATACTGGTGACAAAATACTTGTACTGCACATGGGAACTTTGTGGACTAACTGAAGAGAGGGCTAGAATTTTTGACCCAGGTGATGTTTTGTGAACATATACTGTTTAATGCCAAGGTACCGCTTGCAGAATAACCAACGACTTTGTGGCTAAGGCTCTTTCTCAGGATGGGGGAGCAGCAAGTTTTGAGCCTCTGATTTGGATTTCTCTGGAATGGAACATTGCTCAGAAGCAGGCAGGGGCTGGACCCACATGTCAAGTCAGCATTAGGACATATGTGTAGAGTGGTAGCATCCAGTTAGCTTAGTGGACAGGAGATACTTCATATCCAATTTCCTCCTAAAAATGAAGAACCACAACAATGAGGGATAATCAAGACCCTATCTTTGTAATTCAGCATCAAAATCAGAAGGGAGACCAGGAATTCTCACTATTAGCTTCTTAGAGTAGTAATCCCAATGTTTATGGAGATTGAGAAAGGTATTGATTTGTCACAGGCCATAAGGTTTCCTGTGTGCCTGACTTTTCCTTTAATTCCCCTGAGTTTGACAACATTGACTTAATCAATTTAAGGACCTATGATGAAGGATAAAACATCACCATCTGCTAATGCAAACATTTATAACTTACAAAAAGCACATCAACTTAAGATAGTGGGATAGAGAATAAAATCTTCATGTACCTGTTTAACACGGTGAAAGAAAAACTAATTCAGAGTTCTTTTAAAGCACATACAAGATTAGCTGAGGAAGAAGATCAATGCATAGAGAGAATGTCCTGGATTACAAACAGATTTTGGTTTATGAGGAAATGATACAACTTGGTAGGCAACAGGATGCAGTATGCTTAAAATATGTGTTTTAGTTAAGATGTCTTTGTCAATATTGTTGAAGTCTGTATTCCACACACAGTCGCAGACACACGAGTTGTACTCACCTTTCCTTACAGACATGATGAGTCACAGAGCAGTTTGTGTCTTCCTCCACATAGACAATGTACCAATAGCAACATTTTGTAGAATGACAAAAAAGTGAATCACTCGACAGCTTGGTTTCATCAGAGATAAGATTCTGGACCCTTAGACTTATTATTTGGTCTGGTGCATTTTGAAAATGGACTCCTTTGATGTGTTTTGTGTTGCAGCTACCACCCCAATTTCTGCAAATCCCAATAAACAAGGTGTTCTCTCAGTCTCTGTTGGTACTAACGCAATGGCTAGGCAACATCTGACAAATATTGTTGCAATCATTTAAGAATATGCTCCCACACCTGAAATTAGTATCTTGAAATATATGCACCTTTCACAGCTTTTCAGTGGCTTAGCTTAATCCCACTTTAACTGGTAGTTTGAGATAAGGCCCTGCCCTACCTCAAACTGGATACACTAAGCATGGACATACATCCTTCCAGCTGTGGGGCAATAATGTCCCATCAAAGCCAGCCCACTTTGAGCTGATGCTGCTGAGGTACCTGCACTCTTTCTCCCCTACCTTGCTGGGAGGGGGGGGACCTTGTACACTGGGCAGTTACAAACAGCTGGAAGCAGTAACTTCTTAAACTGCTACAGCTGTATCTGCCTTGAGCATCAGCCCACAGCCTAGGTCTATATTGCAGTTGAAGGCATGATTGCAGGCTGTGTTGACATATCTAACCCTCACTTAAATTAGCTAATTTAGGTACTGATAACTGTAAAGCTCTGAAAGGTGGACTTCAGGCACTTGTAGAGTCTGAGCTTGAAGCAGAGCTGCTATAGCTACTTGTTATCTGCCATCTTGATTTCCCATGGTGTTGCATAGACTACAATATGCAGCAAGTAAAGTGCAATTTAACATTACACTTAAGCCAGCCTAATGGCTAACTGGCATGAAAAAGAATAGTCTGTTAGACTGGTCTAACTGCTACATCAGACTTCAAGCTTAACCATTTGGTTTGAATGTCCCCAATTTTGTAAACCCCGCATCATTTACACTTTCTGAAGCTCACCTTCACAAACAAATGTGCAAACATAGAGAAAGCTGGTTTGTGTGTAGCCTGTGAGTAGCAGGTAGGAATTGTTTACACTGATAACCATGATTAACATTGTACTCTTTTCTATGAATAAGTATGTGTGAAGGTTGAACCATGCTGAGTTTTAGGCTTGTTAGTGAAAGAGCACAGTCCCTGTTAAAGCTCTGATTTTTGAGGCTATTGTTTTTAATAAAAGCAAATGTTTTTGTCAAAGATGATGTATTGCAGCATATTCCTTTTAGGTCTCTAGTGTACTGACTATTCCATTTTTTCAGCATCTCAGTCTACACAGGACACAACCTCAAAATCATTGAGGCCAACAGGATTTTTTCTTTTTATTTCAGTGAATGTGGATCAGGCGTACGGAAAGCTGCACATGAGATCCTGGGAAAGGGCAATGTATCCAAATGAGAGGTTTGTTAATGTAATATAGACATAAAGCCCAGATTTAAGCAGTTCAGTAGCAGAAGCCTGTGGTGTAACTGCAGGAATTCTTGATACCTTTACTTCCTGCACCTCTTAAACACACAACGAAGCAGGAGGGAAATCGTTCATGATAATTAACTGGTTAAAATAAGAGTGAAGAAATCTAATATCATCAGGGTTCACCAGTTATTGAATAGTGCATAGGCCTCATGCTGATTCTATGTAAAGAATTAATTTCAGCTGGAGAAAATAGCCATCTTCTAATTCAGTATGGACTGGGCCCTCCTTATATAGATGGATGGTTAGCAATGTTGGGGGGGATTCTCAGGGTATGGTTTGATGATATGTTTGCTTCAAGGAGTAAATATACTTTAAAGGGTAATTTGGATTATTTGGGTTACAACACAATTTTATAGGCATTTTAATCTATATAAATTAGAGTGGTGAAGTCTGGCCATGGCAGGAAAGGGTGGAGGGGAGGGGGTGAAAAAGGGGTAGGAATGTCTTGCCAATGCCACTGCTGAAGAAAACATACAGCATAACCCTCTATATCAAATATACTGATATGAAAGTATCATTTAACCTGGGCAAGTTGTTTGGGTTTTCTTGGGTTGGGGGTTTTTTTTGGACAGAAAGGGAATTTTAATGTAATGTTATGTTATCTTACATAAGATAAAGATTAACATAATATAGTGTAAGAACATGGGCAACCCTTCCCCTGAACTTTGGAGGACAAATAATTTTATTTGTGATTCAGTATCTATAAAGCTGAAGATTTGGTAATAGGCAGGTACGTGGAAAGAAGAAAAGTAGGCGTGAGCACCCGTGGGCAAGCTTCCTTTGAGTAAATCTTAAGCAAAGTCCTAGCAAAAGACAAAAAGATATTGAAATGGAATTCATAAAGTCCAACAATAAAAATACATTTAAGATTCGGAACGGATTGTCAGCTGGTATAATTCAGTCCTCTGCGGGCTGTGAGAGAGCAGCGTTACCAGATGAGTGTGTTTCTCACACAGTATATAAAGGGTGCTTTACTCAAATGTTTTTTTAATCAGTCCATTTTTAAACAATGTAAGCTGACAGCAGCCCTTTAATATGCATCGCCAAGGCTTTCTGAATTGTAAGTAGAAAGGACGAGCAGATTTCCCTGAATTTAGGAGCATGGTCTGGAATTTCATAGGTGGAGAGAAAAGGCTGCTTTGCTTTGAAGTTTTCTGCTTTATATGCTAAACAGTGCTGTTGACTGATTTACTGCAATTTCACATTCAGGGGGCGGGGAAAAAGGAAAGCAGTGACTTTTTGTTGAGTGTGATGAGGAATTATCGACAGATAGGGATACAAGTTCCACTTGCTTGCAAATTTGCTTTCAAACACAACAAGTTAATACAAGCAAGGGCTTGTAACAGTGCAATGCAACATTTAGTAAAGACCTGCCACATCTGGCAAACTTAAAACATTACCTGGTTTTCCACAGGGCTTAAAAAAGGCTGTGCTATTGAGGAAAATGCATAGTTTGCAGTTTGCATAAACATATTTTTTATTTTACTGGAAATGCTTAGTGTACCACACTCTTTCACTGGTATTAGAAAAGCTCTTTTACCCTATCTTTCTACTGAATGTTTAAGATTCCTGGAATATTTTGTTTCCACTAGAACATTTAACCAGCCTGATTATGCGTCAGTGGCAGGGACGCATCCTCAATAATAAATTCATATGCATGTGGTGAAAGGAACTGTAGCATATGTGGAGTTCCAAGACCAAAAACCTTTGTAACAAAGAAATTCCTACTAAGTGACCTACTAAATTGTGTTCTAAACACTTTGGTTAGAAATTATATCTTCCCAGTTTTCAGGAATAAATGTCAGACTTAATGTGAAAATACTGAAGCACATTGTACAATCTCATGTCAGCATGTGCAATTTTAAGTGTGGTAAAAAAAAATCAGTGATATCAAGCTATGAGCAAGAATTCAATAGAGGTTTTGTTTTAGTGTCTCTGAAAGGAAACTCTCCTCCAGGAGAACACATCTTCCTTCAATAGCATATCATTACTTACTTCTTTACATGCTATGGAAAGATGTTTCTTTGAATCTTTATGTGTGGAAAGAGGCAGAAAAAAGTGTATGATAAAAGAGTCTGGTAAATATAGCATAAGCCTCTGAATGCAGAAAGGCAGTGAATACTTATATGCTAAATGTGTAACAAAGGGAAACATGCCTTATCACATCAAAATACTATGTTTTGTTAGTGTGTATTTATGTTCTGTAATGACATTTATATGGGGAAGGAAATGCTTCCTCCTTCTTTGGCAGTAGCCAATAAGGCAAATTTCATTAACTTAATTCCCAAAAGTGGCATTTGCTCATGTATAGTCCTGCGTAACCGAACCATTCTGTGCCTTAGTTTCCTGTCCATCAATTATACTTGTTGAATTCTCAAGCATATTATTAAGTAATTTATATGTTTTTAAAGCACTTGGATATCTCATAAAAATGATTGCATAAAAGTGCATTTATATTAGTACACCTTAATAAAAACAGATCATGCCAGGCACAATTAAACTCTTTTTTATGTCCCACCATGCAAATCTTCCTGTACAGCTTGAAGTTTAACTTTCAAAGCTCAGCTGAGTTTATTCAACTGATTACTATCTAATCCACCCACCCATCATCCCACACTCCCTCAAAAAAATGTTAAAATCCTGCCCAGAGTGATATTTTTATTTTTAAACTTGAATGTCTAAGCATTCCTCACAGATGTGAGAAAACTTGAGCCTTAATCATTACAGTAAACCATGCTATCATTAGACAGAACACAGTCTTTAGCAAAAATGTAGATTTTCATGAATAAATTGGCTGGTATCTACTAGTCAGTACTGTGGAAAGCCACATTTGAATACCTGGCAGTCTTACATCTGCAAATATTGTATGTCTCTGCGATGCATTGCTTGCTTATTATGCTGGGAAACAGGAGCCACCGTCTTCTCTTCCTGCTCCAGCTCCAGCTCCAGTTGTTGCAACACACTGGATCATTTCCTAACTTTCCAAAAGGAAGGCAGGTATTGCATCCAAATGAAAGCTCAATGCACAGAGGCTTTTGCTTGGACAATTGTTTGTGGATCTCAATAATAGACACAGTAGGTCTTTGTGATCTGGCCTGTGCTGAAGCATGGGGGCAGAGATGCACTGGAGACAGAGTTGGGAGGAGTACAAGATGTATGTGCCATTTCTTGTTCACTCTGCACACTCAGGTGACCCTCCTGGCTCCTATTATTCCCTTTACTGTCTTTGTCAGCTTCTTACTCTCAGGGTAAAAACATTTGGCTCTTGTTTGACTCACAATTGTCCAAGTCCATGTCCAGTGCCCTTTGGGAGTTCACTTGCTCTCTCAATGCTGAAAAGAGGATTCCCAAAAGAGAGGAAATTTCTTTCTGCTTAAAATGTCTGGTCTAGCTTGTTGAAACACCAGTCTTACCAAAAAGCAGACTTTCTTGGCAGTGGAGGAAAGGGCTGGCATTATTCCTGCTGCAGGTCACGCTAGAATCTGTTGGAGGGTTTGCTGCACATGCTTTATT
>VYZV01044517.1:35388-57942 GCA_013401275.1 Pandion haliaetus
CAAGCTTGTTTGTAGGAAATATTTTATTACATTGAACTATTTAATTCCCTGGGCTGGTGTAAACAAGTATAACTTGTTGGTACTCAGTGAAGCCATGAATATTTATGCCTGCAGAGCATCTTCTCCATTATTTTTAATCTAACTACATTAATAATTCTAATTAAATATTAGTACATGACACTATATAGCAAGGCTGGCCAATTCCTTTTGGAATTGTATCTGTCAAAGTAAGGTGGTGTACTGATATAAAGGCTACTACTACACGATGTGTGAAGTTTTAGTTATAATTGTATCATTCTGGGGTACAATCAGAATGGTGTTTATTGTGCACAACACAGACTTGCATTATAGTGGCNGGCTCCTGAGCACCCTTACATCTCAAGTTTTGTGGTTTGTGAGATCCACAGACTCTTGCGGGTTTTAGTGTGAGCAAAGAATGATTCCCAAGAAGATCAACCCAGAAGGAATTCTTTAGGGCAGCACTCAGTGGAAAATACTACTCACAAAGCCACAGCAAGTACTCCTTAGACAAAACACCTATTTTTATGCATAGATGTAGCTGTTGGGTGAGACTCTCTCTCTTTGAGTCCATAAAAGTCTGATCTATTTTACATGACAAAGGCTAATTTGCACAGGTTGGGGAGAAGGAAGACTCTTCCAAAGGATCAATACTTTGTTATTTGTAATAACATCCACTAGGTTATCATTAGTCTTCAGATACTGCACACATGGGTGTATCAAAAGAAGATTAATCACATCTGATTATATACAGTTTTAGGATCAGTTCCAATAAACCCAATTACAGTGTTTCATAATGAATAAGACCTCTCTGAACTCTATGTACCCCTCCTAGGATGCAGACTTGCATGGTTCTGAGCACCTCTGGTGAGATAGGCAACAGTCTCTGTTAAATCCTGAAGTCTGAGAAAATCAGGCCTCCCATGAGTTAATTATGGGGGATTAACGACCTATATGAAAAATAACAGATGTGGCTAAACAATAAGTTTGCAAGCAGCAATATGACCAATCAATATAAACCTGTGTTTAGCAGGCAATTATGCACCAAACATGTCAGGAAGATTAAAAAAAACCAAAACTCTTCATACTTAAAAACATATTTGAAATGCTGGGTGTATGCAAAACATCCAATTACAAAAACAGCATGCTAGAACTGCTGAGATAACTTCTCATTCTTGTTATTATACAAGGTGATTTTTAAAAGGTTTGCTTATTTTCATAGTTTCTTTTCACTCAAACTAGAACAAAATGGACCCCGGGTAATAGAACTGCCTTAAATAGTTACTTTGTTGGCAAAGCATAATTTAAAGTCCATTTTAAATCTATATACTGGAGTGATTAATCTAAGCTGGAAAGGATGGGAAAAAATAAACACTATGATAAGTAGATATGATATCAGGAGCTGGCTGTGCTTGAAATTTCTCTTGATTATTGCTGCTAATGCTTGAGACAGACAGGAACTGCAAATAAATAAATACATTCTGTTAATATTTGCTGAAATTTTTGAACACATTCCCTTTGGCTCTACTTGTATCCTGTCTCTCTTTTGCTTTCTGAGAATATATGTGTGATTGAGTTAGGGAACAAATGTTTGGAGAAAAAGTTCAAAGTTTCTAAAACTGGCACACATTAGTATTTGTGTCAGAGAGATTTGCGCACTTTGACCCCAACTCAGAAAAATCATTCCTGTTCAGGATAGCACTAGGACATCAGGTAAAACCCTATCTGCACCAAAAGCCAAAGGGTATTTGGATGGGGACAGAACTTCTCCCATGGCCCTGAAACTTTTGTGCATATTTGGGGTTTTAATCCTCCCACAAAGTCTAGAAAAGTCAATGAAATCAGTCCCCTTGGATTTTAATGGACTTTCAATGAGGCTCCCAGACAACAAACAGAAAAGGTTTTATGTGACTTTGTTCCAGTACTGCAAACTCAAGGATTCAAAATTTGTAAATCAGATCCTGCGGAATTGTGGCAAAATTATATTTAACATGATAAATTTGGGATGTTTTTATTGTCTTTTTGTATCTTGAACCCTTGTCTCATATTTTCCAGCTGGTCTGCTTTGAGGGCTAGAGACTTGCTTCATATTTATATCAGGGAAACTGAAAGTCTCAAATGATCACATGGCTCCTGAAGCATGGGGCTTACCAAAGTCACTAACTGCCACATAATTTTGAATGAAATGTTGGTGATTTAGCAAAATAACTGCTAACTGTATTTCAAATATCAAATGCTGCAGATTATGATCATTTGGCAAAGATCTTACTTTTTTGATGCAAGTTCTCCAAAACACTTTAGTATATCACGTTTGACTAGCAAACCAAAACATTGTAGGAAAACTTGTCTCCAGATAGGTATTTTGCCAAAAAACAAAGAGTTTAATGTGAATTGATGTTTATACTTAAGGATATTCTCTACCCTGCAGCTGGGAGGTGTGATATGAAAGCTCCTAAATAAGTGTCCATCATGCTCCTATGCGTACACTGGTAAATTCTCTGAATTTCATGCCACCTTAGCTTTGCTATTTACTTGGGCTAGCTAAAATACATACCCACTGCAGCCTCACCTCTGAACTCAGTTCTTATATGTGCCAGCCCATAACACACTCTTACTGTTGCAGGTTTGCTTTTAGAGTAGGATACTAGTAACTACAATAAAGGGCAAAATTTGGCTTTGTATAGATACATAGACTGTATGGCCATCGCAGCAGTATCACCTCTCTTTATTCAACTTTTTCTGACACGCACCCATGATTTGGGATTTTGCATCTATTTTTACACTCAGAACTTCTCATCTGAAGGATGTGACAAAGTATTTTCTAGAAGCCTGACCTAGAGATCGAGGAGGCACAGAGCACCCACTTCACTCACCACCTGTATTGTTTCCTTTACAGGCCTTGAGCTTCAAGGGTGTCCACATCACCTACAGCCACCCAAGTTCAGGCTGCCTCTAGTTTTCATCTGCTTCTGTTTTAGGGAATGACCATGGAAATGATGGATGGCCTGTGTGGTAGAAACTGGATTAGGTGCAGCCCATCCACGTGAGAAAATGGAGCATCTTTGAGTCTGTGTTAAGTGCAGATCCAGTGGGGATAGTTGGAAACTTTGAATAGCCTTGAGCGTATCCTTGCTGACTCAGGAGAACCAATTAAAAAATATTTCCATTCAAGTAGATGCATCTTACGTTGCATTCAGAAGGTCATAAATTTCCTGATTAAGCTATCTGCTTGTTATAAACTAGACTCAGGTGTTAGGTATGTTCCAAGAGGGCAAAACTGTAATTCTGGCTTGTGACAATATACTGTATTGCTACAAGTAGCTCCAATTCTGTGAGTGAAAAACAACAGATCAGCCATTAAGTTATTCACCTATTTGCTAAAAACATTAATGAAATGTTTTCCTCAGGAGCAGGAAAAACCAAACCAAACAAACACAGACCATACTACAGTTTCAGTGAGTTTCAGAGCTTATTATGGCCTTTGATTTGTAAGTTTTAGCAGGTTCTGGAACAATGTCAGAAGAAAAACTGGTAGCAGCTTGCTGTTACAGCATAAGAATACCATAGTATTCTCATTTTTATTCTCAGTATTCTCAGTTTTATTTCAGAGGATTTAGTCTTCTATTTTGTGGCTTTATGACACCAATGGGTTTTATTATTTGCAATTTGCAGACTCACAAACCCGTAAAATATATTGTGCTTACATTTTGGAATTAAAAACATTTTCACAAATAAATCTAAGCAGATTGGAAATAATACAAAACTCTGTTCATTTTACTAGAAGAATTTGAACAGAAACTGGGCACGATTTCAAAGTCAAAACACAACACAAAACTTATTTGGGTTTGCAGTGCTGCAGAGATGCAACCAGTTGTCATTTATTCACCGATCATTAAATCAGAGCAGATTCGTATTACTTAAGAGGCAAGATGAAATCAGCATTTCTCTCCTGTGGTCCATTTTCTGTTTATTGCTCTTATCTTCTGTACAAGTGGATAAGGGAAAAAAATAGAGCGAGAACATAAGTAATTACAAGGTCTAAATGCTCTTGCTTGCCAGTATTAAGCTAGATCTATTCTGCATGGAAAGAGACACTGAATAAGAGAAAACTACATTTTTCTTCATATGAATCATCCTATCTAGTTCCAATAAAATTCCCATGGAAACTTCAGGGCCATCCAGCAGACCCTGCAGTATTTGTCAAAGGGAAGTGTTGTGGTTTCAGATTTGCCTTGGGTTCCTATTGTGCCATCCGTAACTCCAATAAATACAGTAAGTCCTGTAGTCCACTCAGGCATGGAAAACAATCCAAAATGTTGTGTTTCTTGGTGTAATGGTAGGTGGTTCCCTCCTAGAAGACTAGCAGTGACACTAGATGCAGAAGCTAAAGAGCTGATAATGAAAGTATTGGCTGCATAAACCCTGCTAGGTTCAACCATTATTTCCCAGGTTCCCAGAATCTATATACTGAAGATCCTACTAAGTATTTTTTTAAATTAGCATATATATTGACTTTGATGGGATCAGATCTGCCCCACATGCAGCTTTCATACCAGCACAAACATATCAGTTTATCAGTTTACTGCTATAAGCTCTAATGGGGAACTGCACTGGGGTAAAGGCACTCTGCGTTGCTCGTGTATTGTGATTCTCCTTCCTACTGAGCTATTGTAAGTTGAAGCGAGGCGGAGTTGTTACTATATAAGTTTTTGATGCTACAACTGCTGACTTTTGCTAATGTAGCTACTATAGTTACTGACTCATCAGTGAGGTAACTGTGCTGACAGAGGATAGCAAGGTGGATACAGTTTCTTCTAGTCAACTAGGTCTTTGAATATGACTTGCATTTTTTTTCCCTGTAAGCCTTAGCAAGAAAACCAGAACATTTCATTGGTAGCCCTTGCTCAAGCAGGGCTGAGTCTCCTGCCATAAAGTCTGTTGGCTGGGTCAAGCATTTTGATTAATTGTGATATAGTAGGGGAAAAAAAAAAAAAGGGTCCCATAGAGTTTCTGACTAATTTTATTTCTGTAATAGGGCAGTAGTAAAAATGTTATTGAACTCTGAGCTACGGGGAGGGTAATACCAGTCACCAAGCAACTAACGTAGGAAAAAGTATGAATGTTAGTAGGAAAACAAGGATATTAGTAAAGCCAAACAAAGCAAAAGCATAAAAAATCAGGACGCCAGCTAGTTCTCGTTGTTCCAAAAACACAAATCACTTCAAAACAAATTCCAAAACAAACAACACTTTTCACTTAAAAAATCCAAAACAACACATCAACATTCTAGTAATTCCTGCCATTGAATGTTTGACTCTTAAACAGCACATATTTTAGGAGGAAATATTTAAGCTATATAAATAAAAGGCATCCAAGAATCTTTGTTCTCCTCTGAAATGCAAGGCCAATAACTTATCTCTTATTAACAAGTTCATCTTTTGTTTCCCCAAGGTGCTTTTTTTTTTTTCTGTGTGCGCTCTTGGCAAAATTGTTTGGAACAAAAAGAAAGCAGCTTCCCCTCCCGTTGTTTTGCTGCCTTTGCAAGCATTTATTTTCATGGAGACAAAGCTGGGTTTCCTCTGTGGCGGTGTTGTGTTGCATGAAATGTCCCAACATTCCTATGAATGGAGGCTTCTAAAGACAGGCTGTTCTGTTTTGAACTTGTTATGACAAAAATAGCCAAAAAAAAGCCAGCTTGTCAAATTAGGAATTACATGAGGTCAGCAAATTTGGGAACAACCACAACTGAAGAAGAGAGAAAGAGAGAGACCTAATTACGACTTGGGGGGAGGGAGAAAGGGTGGACCTTTCTGAAGCAAACCCAGGGACGCTTTTGATCTCTGAGCACGGTAGGGCACTCAGGATGAGTCTCCCACTAATTTTGGTGGCAAATGATCGGGCCCTAATATGCCTAAAAATAGCACTAATGCTGGCCAGCATTCCAGCTTGCTCTCTGCACACCATATGATTATTTCTGCCAAATGCATAAACAACTTGAATTTTGAGGTTTAGCACTGCCCTAAAATCCTGTGCCCTCTTCTGACTTTCCTGGGGTTTTATACACTACCTGTCACTATGACATCTAAAGTTAACTTCTGCAAAAGTCCGGCTCTAAGAAATCTCTGGAAAGGGAACTCTGCCCTTGTATAGAAGTTTGACATCGCAGCACAATAATTTTACCACTTGGACCTTTGTCCGGCCTCAGATGTTATCAAGCACAGGGGTTTCTTTCAACTTGGTACAGGAGTAAGGACGAACTGCAAAATTCACATCTAGACCCAAGTAGTAAGTCCAGAAGTGGTTTTGGTTTGTGCCAAAGTCTAATATCATTTGTATATGTAATTATAGAAAGAAGTAGATAGTCTAGTGTAGTCTAGGAGACTGCAGATAGAGCAGTAAGCCAAAACTCCTGTATTCTGATCTTAACGCAGAGACTCAGTTTGCTTATCTTGAACAATATAGATAATAATCGTGCTGACCGGCAGTGGCATAGGCAGGCGTCAGCAGGCATCTAGCTCAGTCCTGGCAGAGGCCGGGGGAAGCTGCCGGGAGATGCTCTCCCTCCACCTGTCAATTTTGCAATGCTTGATGAATTGCTGGATTTTTTTTTTTTCGAGCTCCATCTTTCAGTCCCATGATTAAGTGTAAAATTTTACACCCCTAATAAGAAAAGGTTATCTGCATCTGTTATTTCAGAGGGAAGCCAAAGTTGAGATTTTTATGCAGCCAACACCTTAAAAACAAATGAATAATCATATTTTCTAAGAACCTTATGATTCCTAAGACAGCTGGGGGTGTGAGGGTAAAGGACGTCCTGACTTCTGAACACTTGGGAATGGCATTCCCAATTGTTTAGACTAAGACAGATAGAGCGCATTAAAACATAAGGCAGGAGATTGTTTAGTCCTCTGTTGCATCTCCCAGAGGGTGCATCACAGAAGAGTGCTGTTCTTGCTTCTTTCCTTTGGTCATATGCAGATGCAGAATCCAAAACACCATCTAAAAATTAACCAACTATTTATTCAAACCAAATTCAACCAACTAATTGTTCCCAAGCTTTTCCCTTCACTATTCATTATTTGGTATGTACAATCAGTGCCCTAGGAGCTAGGTCATATGACATGCCTTTTTTGGGGGCCTGGATAATTAGAGTGTGAAAGTATAATAAATAGTAAATACCAAATTTACTTGGCAGCAGTTATAGACACAACCATCCTCTCTCCCCATCCCCTAATATCTCTGCTAATAAAAACTCATTCATGCCAGTGCTCACAAATAGCAAATGAAATGGGGCACAACACTGAATGTAAAAAGCAAATGTTCTTTGCAAATGTTTGCAAATACTACCTTGTAGACTGCATTAGTTCTGTTAGCCATGTGCAATACCCAGGGATGTGAAGGTGACAGATATCTCACTGGTGTTTGCAGTAGGACGTAAATAAACCATAATAAATGTGGCACCTTTGAAGTGTTATGTCTGGAAGTAGCTAGCATATTTTCACATACATTTTCAAACTTGTAGTTAAAACATATTCCAACCTTACATTGTCTCTGACCAGTGAGTTAAAAGTCCAACATTCTGATTTGTTAATTTTTAACCTGGGTATGTAAAAATGTTCTGACTTTTTAAAATGAAGATGTAAAATTAGCAAACCTTTCCCTCTCACACACATTTCTACACTTGCCTCTAAAACACACAGTTAAGCACCACTTGAACAATACAGTAATAACTAAACTAGATAACCTATCTGGATTTAATCCAGCCTGAACAAAGACAGCAGTTCAAGTTGAAACTGAAAGCCAAAATTTAATATATGAACTGGTAAAAACAGCATTCCGTGTAACTTTAACAGAATCACAAAAGTTTAACGATTGTGTGGGGTTTCTCTGTGAATTTTAACCTTCTATTTATTGCAAACAGAAC
Organism: Pandion haliaetus; assembly: GCA_013401275.1. Taxonomy (NCBI): domain Eukaryota; kingdom Metazoa; phylum Chordata; class Aves; order Accipitriformes; family Pandionidae; genus Pandion; species Pandion haliaetus. The sequence continues at coordinate 43,331 of VYZV01044517.1, forward strand.
AGAAACATTTTCAAATAGCAGCTGAAGAAGTTTACAAATTATATTACATGAAAGTGTCTAATCTGGGAAGAAGGAAGTTCTACCTCAGATACATGTTTTATGCAACAGAGCTGTTTACTTTATTTGTAAACCCTTCAGAATACTGTCCAAAGTTCATTCTTTGTTCAAGGTAAGAATGTAATTGCACTGCCTGGAACGCAATATAAGTAATAAAGTTAGGATTCACTAGAGAAAGACAATTTGGAATTAAGAAAAAGCAATTTAAACAATCTGAATGCCTCTCCTTCCTCCCCTCCTTCTTAATGACTCTCTCTCGTCCCCTTAAGAAATCTTTGAAGTAAGCCAAAAAGCAAGAGCAAGTCTGTTAAAGGTCATGTGTATCTCAGCTCCGTTTCCCCTTGGTGCAATATGCCTTTGATAATCCCAGGAGTATACACTGTTGTTTTACATTTTCATCCAAGTTTCATTTTTAGGGAAGACACAGCAATGTCCTAGCTTTATATACAACCTTTGATATGTGTTTAATATTGTTAATTATACTCTTGTTCAGACTTTCAAAAGCAAAGCCTATCAGTGGAAGTTCAATGGAGATTTATTTGCAAGCACAGGGCGTACTTACAGAGAAATAAAATTAGGGAAATAGGAAGGCATATTGAATATAGGCACTCTTTCTGCAAAGATAAATGATTTAGTAATGAATAGATTCTTCAGGCCATAAAAAATCCATTTATTTTCTTTTGAATTTCAACTAGAGGTCTTGCACTTTCCCACTCAGTTATAATCAGTTAAAATTAGAATACAGAGAATGAAACCAGTGTATAGGCAGACCAGACAACAACCATAATGTATAATAATAGAAGTTAAATTAACAGACATTTTAAAAGAGGCAGTATTTCCACAGAAAGGTACTTGTTTATTACCATTCAACATGGAATGAAGATGTGATCTAAAACACACACTGCTTTTACAAATTATCTGCCTCATAACAACATGCTGCCAAATTTTAGTCAACTCATTAAAATGAAGGATCCACTTGACCTCTTCTGTAATTGTGGAAATGAACCAGAAATATGATTAGTCCAGTAACTTCAAGGGTTGCTCCACATTAAGCTTGCCTTATCAAGGAATCTGATCTTGTAGCAGAGTGAATGCACCAAGTGTTGCCTTCTGCTTCACTCATGTTTTCCTGCATTTTATCTGCATGGGAAGAAGAAAGCTGACACACACCTGGCTGTGGAGCACAACAGACTCCCCTCGCTTTGTGCCACACTTCTTCCCTTGTTTTCAGAGGGGATGGACACGTCAGAGGGGTAGACATGGGAGCTTCTCCAGGCTGTAGCCCCACGACAAAGATTTCTGGCCCCAGGAACAGTCACTGGCCATGTGGCTGCTCAAAGGCAGAGTGCTTGGGGCAGGTCTGTTGAGACAGTTCTGTGGCCCAAAAGCTAAACAGCCTGGGCAAGCAAAATGGCCTTGTTTGGACTGAGACAGTATTGACTGCATTGAAACAGTATTGTCTGGACTGAAAATATGCTAAGCAGTGATCAGCTACTGCTGTAGCACCATTTCCCCTTCCCCCTTTCATTTCTGTGGTTCCCAGGGTCTGGCTGAATGAGATACTTTTTTTTTTTTTCCTTTTAAATATCAGCTGGGAGCGGGTCCAGTATTGCTACCTTTGGGCTGTGGGGACTTTTACTATTGAAAAAGTCCCACTGAAGTCAATGGCCAGAGCTATTTGCACGATTAAGGGCTTAGTGAAACAACGGAGAGAGATTGGAGAAATACAAGGAGAACTGGCTGTTTAATTTTTGTGTTACCTGTAGCCTTCATATTTTTGGCATTAATGCAGGTAAATGTGTCAGGAGTTGGGTAAATGTGTTGAAATTAGCTGGATGATTACAGAACAGTGAGATGGGAGCCAGTTCTGCAATAGCTTCATTCCCAATGCTGCTGCTGTTTCTCCTTGATATGAAGAGATAAAATACAGTTGCCTCCAGGTCCAGTCAGACCTTACCACCTCCCGTCTGCTCCAGCTGCTGAATTTACCACATTATTTTCATTAGAAAATAAGATTTTCCTTAAAACACCTTTCTGAACACCAGGGTGGCTCAGGAATTAACAGGTGCTGAGATTTTCATGTGGCTGTGGCCAGGCACATAGCTGGGAGCGATGGCTGGATCTGCCAGCCCAGGCTTAGTCTTCCTTGCTCATCTTCAGGCTCCGAGTGTGCAGTAAAGTCAAGTGAAGGGACTCTCTGCTGTAAATGTCACTTTGACAATTCCAGTGTTTATTAACAAGCACGATTCAGGCAAAAACTGGAGTTTGATCTTCAAAGTATTTTCTAACTTAATGCCTATAAAAGTTATGAATAGTTCTATGATGCTTTGAAAATATACAGGTTTCAGCATTTTTGACTGTGCAGCTTAATAACTGGAAAGTCTGTATCCCAATCAACTACCCTGAAACGCTGAAATATCTGGATCCCATTTATCTAATGATAATCCATATAGTTTAGAAATTAGAATAGAAACAGAAATAGAAAGGAGTAGAAATTAGCTTGAATAAAGGCTAAGAAAAAACTTTAGTCGTGATTTTATCCTGTTATTGTTTTCTCTTTCCTCATGTTGCTCATCAGAGCTGTAAGCGAGCTTCATTCCCAAACAGATACTGCACTGGGCACACATCTGGAAGCTGAGTGCTGCAGGAGGCATCCTGTTTGTTTATTACAGCTGTGCTTGAAAAACACATTCAAGCCAAAAGGATCTCAAGGTTTGATCCATACTTATTATCTATAATTTGACCCATGGAATTTCTGTATATTCTGAAGCCCAGGAATTTTAATCTAACAGTTTACATGTTTAAAGACAAGAGCTTTTGGTTACACACTGTAGCTGCTCAGTAGATGACTATAAATCTAAGCAAATTGTTAAAGACTGAAACTCCAGAAGGCAGGAGGAATGATGCAAACAGAAGGTCCTGTTCTGACTCAGTCACTTACCAACTTGTGTTACATTTTTATTGCAGGTCAAAAGTCGACAGAGTATGCAAATTTAAAAAAAAAAGGTTCTTGTTTTGGAAAAATACACCATTTTAGTATTTATAATTACACACTAAGGGGCTTTTATGCTCAGCCTCATTTATCTTGGATTTTTGCATAATTTGAACTAAAAGTGGCTATATATGTAGAGCTCATTTATTCAAATTATACAGGGTTAGTGTTTTCCCTCTCTTCAACATGGTGTGCATTTTGGGATAAGTGCCAGGTTCAAGAAGGGAGGAGTATAAAAAGAAGAGACTGGAAAAAGACCACAGAGATACTTGTTCCACTTTTAAAATGGCTTCCAAACCCTCATGAAAAATTAGATGTGTAAGTTAAATCTTCTCCCCTCTGTAAGACAAATACATTCTCTGCAGATCTCAATAAATCCAACTGACATTTGCAGTATTACTCGTGCCATCTAAGGTGTACAGAAAATTGCTGTTCTCACCTGTATAATTTAATAGAAGGTGGGTTTTCTGCGTCCTCAGACACCAAGTCTTCCTTTCTCACTTGCCATTCTTTAAAATGATGTATGTCAAATATATTAGCTTAAGAATTGACTTACCTTGGCTGTGTGCACAATGTTACGGATTTTACTGTAGGAATTACTCACTGGGCATTCTGTTGTAAATAACGCTGTGAATAGATCTTATCATCCATCACAATCCAGGCAAAACATGTTTACAGTGTGGTTATCCAGTAAATGAAGTGTTTTGTATTCAGTTTTGCACTATACTAATGAACACTTAACATGGTTCAAATTAAAGGTATGAAATTCCTGCTGAACTAAAATCTCCAATGCAGCAGAATTACTGTGCCAGACAGGATGGTGTCAGTCCTTCAAGGAGGAAGGTGGTATAGGACAGTCTTTAAGAGACTTAATTATTCCCCAGTGTAACAATTGTAGCTTGTATTGAAGTTGTTCTGTCCCCTCATGTTCAAAATAGGATCTTCGCTGCCTTCCTGCAGGTTACTCGGGGGGGGGCTTTGGCACAAATATGTCTATTGAGAAAATTGAAATGAAAATGCGTGTTTTCTGTGAAAGCTCTGGCAGCTCACAGCTAAGTGGGAAGCAGGTTTTTCACTCCCAAATGCAAACTGGGTGGAGAACATTTTAATATATTTGCAGACCTTAATGATCTATACTTAAAAAGTGAATTTGCTACATTCTCCACTGGTGTAAATGAACAATCACCCATTAAGTGCAGCATAATTTTATGCCAACATGATGATCTACTTTGAAACCCATAAAAAAGCACATCCCATCAGCACATAAAAGAGGACTTGTGCTTCTGTGGGCACAATGCAGGTTGCTTAAATGGAGTCATTTTTGTGAGCCTAAATTTCCAAAATGTTCTTCTGTAAGCAGGGACGGATGCAGCCCAGATGTGAGCTGGACAGTTGAACATCATTCCTGCCTTCCTTGCCCTCAGTCGCTGCAGCTCGCGTGGCCGGGAGACGCGTGCCCTTTGCCGCCCTGACCTGGGCCAGCAGTGGCTGTGGCTCCCAAAGGGGCTGCTCTGGCCACGGTGCACCGGACCCCGACCCAGCCGTGGGTCAGCCTGGAGAGAGCCCTGTCCCACCACCACCTAGTGGGCCTCCAGGCTTCCCTGGTAGCTCCCATATCCCACTCCTTTCCCAGAAATCTGGCCCTATTCTGAGTCTTGCTCCCCTTCCCCAGTCTGTGCTGGTGACTGAATTCTCCTTGAAATAGAAAGTGTAATTGTCACTACTGTGGTTTTTACACAAAATGGTAGTTTCCAAACTTTCAGCTTGTGATTCCTGTTCCAGGCTTGTGTGCCCATTTCCTTCTGCACTTCCACGTCGTCATCCCAGCTGGGTCACAAGCTCATCTTCGGGAACTGCTGATTTAACTTATCCACATAAATCCATTGCCAAGCTCCAGTGAAGTGCTCTGATTAGCAGGATTTATTTTTCTTTTATAATAATGTATTTGTTATGGACAGAACAGAAGTTGATCTTCCATTCCTTAGGAAACAAAGATGCAGTGTGCCTTTTGTAATGAGATGGCCTCAAGGAATGAGTAATAGGGAAAAAAAAAGAAAAAAAAAAAAGCAGAGATCTACTTTTTATGACATCAAACACTAAACTGTGCTGTACAGCAAATCTTTCAACAGCCCCTGCTATGCTTGTTCCATCTCCATGATGGGCCCTGTTGTTGCCCCAAGGAAATCTGTAGAAAACTCCCATTAGAAAGTTGCTTTAGTTTGCTGAAGGGCAAGTGCTGTATCTATACATGTTATGTTTTGAACCATTCTCTCTCCGTGGCTTGAAAAAGAGCGTCACTGCTTCCACATGTAAAATATGAACTCCCAGTGATACTCTTCCCAAATGCTAATGCACAGCTGTGGAGTTTGGATATTCCAGAGCTGACTCATTCTGCAACACAGCAGATTCACAGAGATGAAGTGGAGGAGGGGCAGTGCAAAATAGCTCTTTCAGGAATTAAAAGAACTCCTAAACCCCAAAGTATTACTATTCCATTACAGTATTTCTTTCATTGAAAAGTTTGGGTTTTAATGACCCCTAATTGATTTTTCTTTTTTTTTTGGCTTTGCTTTGTTTCAACATAAAATCTATGTCACTCTGGTGCAGCCTGCCAGTCTTTTGTCTGATGTTACAAACAAATCCAGCCAAACATTAAGATTCATAAGGGGGATGGGGGGGAAGCACAGCTTCTTAAAGCCACATCAAGTATGTTAGAGACAAAACATTTAATTTAAATGGTAGAAAGTAACACAAAACAGCTTCAAACCTAGTAAGCAGAGTTAGCTAAGTAGAAACACATGTTCTTTTGACATTTGTTTTCATGACAATTAGAAGCAACTAGTTTTCAGCTAACATTCTTGTTCATCCCTTTGAGGCTTTGGCTAATACATTAATTTAGAATTACTGCAGAACAGGTGCCGATTGGAACAGTATAGGTAATTACATGCAACTTTGTAGCATGTAAGGCAAATAAGCCAAGCCTGGTTCAGGCACGTACATAACCATATATTCGATGAGTCAAGCAAATGAGGAACACAAAACGCTTTCATTTTTATGTTGCTTTAACCTCAGTGTATGTTTTGTTCTAATGTGTTTTGCATGCTCTGATCATCCTGATCACATGCATGTGTATCATTCACTTGCAGAGCATATAGTTTCTTCCCCCCATTTGAAGACAAAGCCCTGTGACAGTGTGCAGAGACAAGAACAGATTTTTTAACTTAATGTCATTAGCTGGTTGGGTTTGGTTGCAACAGTTTCAATATCACCTCAGAGCCACTGAGAGGATTAACTTGTCAATAGGCTCTTCCTACTTTTTTTTTTATTTTCTCTTAGCCAAGAAGCGAATCCTCGCTTTAATGAAGTCAGTGGAAGTTTCAAGACTGATTTCAACAGGGACAAGATTTCATGTGCAGTGAGAGACACAGCTGAGGTTTTAAAAGGACAGATGGGTCTGACATACCCTGCTGACTGCAGGGTGGTGATGAGGGGATGGAGGACCATGCCCTCTCAGGTAAGTAGGTACATAACTCTCAGGCTTCTGTTGTGGGATGACTGTAAAAGTCCGAAAGAACCAAAATTGCCTCAAAGCTGTTCAGTAACATGGGCTACCCTGAAATTTGTTGCTCCAGGAATAAAGGACCACATTTTGGCCAAGGCTAGGCCACTTTTCTCCCAAATAAGGGTGGGACTGGATTGAGAAGACAAGGGGAGAGCCCTGAATGATTTGGCTTGCCATTCCTGGGTGCCTAAACCAGGTAGGAATGACACTGCCAGCAGAAATGTCAACACATTCACACCCCAGTCCCTCCTGGGGTGGAGCGGTGTCAACATGCCTTCCCTTTGGTCTGACTGACACAGGTGTAATCCTACAGACTATTTTCCCTGTTTGGCATCCCATTCCTTCCTGTTGCCTTTGGCAACTGTGTGCCTTATCGATGCTGGTACTGGTCCTAAGCAGAGTGACTTGGTAAAAGTCTAACAGGGAGCGAAGAATTGGCAGGTTGTGTCCCACAGCATATGGAACAGAGAGACGTCACTGGGAACATTAATAGAAATTGTATTAGCACCTCTGAATCTAATTTTCAGAAGAGCCATGAGAACTAGAAGTACACACTGGTGTTGCTATCAAGGGATTTGTTCTAGTCAGTAAGATTTTCAAGAAACGCAAGTGACCTATTATTGTTAGCCAATTAATAATTATTTTCTTTGTGTTTGTTTTAACAGGTTTACCATGCTACTGGAAGACAGGGGTAATCTTAAAGTCTTGCTAATGAGTTAGGAAATGCAGAAACACCACACCCTGCACTTCATTTATTTCAGTCATTCAATGGATTTGTATGTGATGAAGAAAGCAGACGGTGTCATATGACAAAGCCTGTATGGATCTAGCCTGCATTAAATGGATATATATGACCTTGGTCTTCATCAAAGACCAACAGAAAGCTTGGTTTATTATCCTGAAATTTTCAAAATACCATTTCAGCATCCATATATGCTTTTGGCATACAAACATCAGTATATGCAGAGCTGGGTTTTCTCCCATATAGCTTAAAAATACTACAGCAGGACGTCACAGTCTTCCCAATATTGCTGTGTATATGGCAGGGCTCCTGCTAGTGCAGCAGATGGGTGAGGACTGCATCCCTCCTCAATTCTCACTGATGCCATTGCAAACCCAAACAAACCAGGTCATTTGTGCTGGTGTCAGCTACTGCCATGCCTCCACATTAGAGGTGTGCATTTGCAGTGGTGTGCATAAATTTTAATACTAGTACAGATTTAATCCAACTATGTTAATGAATTTCACTTCATGTAGTAAAATAGGTAAAACCTTGCTAGAAGTATACGACTGAACTACGGTGTCATAAATTGATTTAGTGCAAGCATGATTTCACAGACAATGAAGGTTCTTCTGTTCAGTCTGTATCAGGATTCCAGCAGTTGCTCACCCTCTGACTTGGCTGACTCTTGCCCATTGTTAAAATGTTTTTGGTTTTACTTTTCTTTCTTTGTTCTCACTTCTTCACAATAATGTATATGCATACACATTATATATACTGTATAAATAAATACAGCAGTACTTTTTCACTTCTAGGAGAAGAGTGTAGTACTGCCCAGACAAGCTGTATCTATCTCAGGAGGGGTTTGCCGCTATAACCAGCATGGTATAGTGACATGGCAGACTATTTCTCTACTACAGACTCGGTCTGAGGTGTGGCAGGAAGCGTAAGTAGTTCAGCGGATGGCTCCCTCCCCAGCTGCAGCGAGCCAGTGTACAGCATGCTCTTGGGGACAAAACGTTGTCATTGCCACAAAACATAAAGCTGATCCTACCCCACTCTGCTCATCAGAGTCCCAGCAACAGTTTTTGCAACAGCAGGGTGTTCGCTTCATATTAAAATCAAATTATTTTATTTTGATGACCTTTACCTCCAGTTGGATCTGGCCTGGTGTATTCTCACTAGCAGGAGCATTGGCTACACCAGCAGAGAAGCTGTCCTGTAATTCCAGTTTGCTAAGCCTGCAAATGGCTTCAGAATCAGCCAGAGTGAATGTTGGTATATGTAAACGCTACTATTGTCACGCTGTTAAACTACGCCTTGTATCTGACGATCCCAAGTAGTTTATCAACAATGAATGATGCTATCACAACATCACTGTGAATCTTGTAAATAACCAAGATAAGATAATGCAAAAGAATAGAAGGAGCTTTATACCAACTCTGTGCTTTTTAAGAAGCTGTAATAAATTGTGTATCACAGCATGCAAAAACACTGCACAAATGCCGTTTCTTTGCCAACGCTACATTTTGTGCATATGATTTTGATTTAATGTCACTTATTTCTGAAGTCTATTAAACCAATTGTCTTAATCTCACTTATTCGGCAGTGTATTTGCTCTGTGTAGCAACAGTATTAATAAAAATCCCTCTATAAACACATACCAGCTGGAGCAATCCCCACAAGAACTGAGAAGGGTGACCCACATGTGCAGCGTTATCCATATTCTTTTTATTAGAGATAAACATTTTGTCTGGTCCTTCTCAGGAATGCCTTCTCCTGGATGCCCTGCTTTCTCCTGTCCTACAGAGCCAGCAGCTGCAGCAAATCAGGCAGTTTTCATCCTACTTCCCACCCCATGGGGAAGGGGAAATTTCTCTTCCCTCCCCTTTTCTCTCTGTTCAGCCGGAGGTGATAATCCCCTCGGAATGCAGCATTTAGCACTTGTCAGGTATATGGTAATTGCTACATTCCCAGGGGATTAAATCCGTGGAATCTAATTACAGTGGACTGAAACCTCCCTATAAGAGAGGAGCTGTGCTATATAAGAGGAGTGAAAGGCTGTGTCAGACTAATAGGGAACTGAGAGAAGGTGAGGTCTTTGCCTCTTTCCTAGCCAACATATGCAATATGGTGGTCCTTCTGTCTGTCCTTTTGGGAGTCTAGGTATGGGAAAGGCTATTGGTAGTACTGAGCTCTGGCTGTGATTCCTGTAAAGGTCTGGAAGTCCCTGGTCAGGGTAGACTCGTATTAGGGTCTGAAAGACCCTTTAAATCAGGGCTTCACCTTATGGCTATAGAAATGGTTGGAATATGAAGGCTAAGGTTCTTTTTGCCCTAGACAGGAATACAGGGCTGAGCTGGTGCCAGGCAGGCAGGAGTGGGATGAGGTGGAGAGGTAGAAGCAGCCCCTCGGCAGCAGCAGGACAGGCTTCAGGCAAGTTAAACAGCAGTAGAGCCTCAACCCGGGAGCAGCGTGTCCACGCATCATCAGGGACATCCCGCATCCTCAGGCACCCCGTCCTATGAAGTCACGCAGTCACATGATGTCACCGCACAACTTCCCTTGGAAGGGTGTTCCATGTGGCCCTAATGGCTACAAACGTCTCTATTTCTCCCTAAGTACACCCATCATGATCATTTTTATCTCCACTTGTTCTCACAACAACTTTGGATTGTGCTTCTCTAAACTCCTGCTTAATTGTATGTCCCCTTGTATGTGTTTACCCTTGCATTTGAGGTGGGCAGTAGCTCTTAGGTTTAGCCTTGCTAGTGAGGTTTTTCATTCCTTGAATAATATGGATGCAATCCAAACCCCACTGAAGTCAACTGGAATTTTACAGTTGACTCATAGGTCTCGATCAAACACAATTTTACTAAATCAGATTGGAGTATACATCCACAAACATACCCATATACACTCGACTACCTATGTCCATAAAAATTATTATGATGGATAATCTAAAATAGCTTCAGTTGCCACTAATGTGTCACCTAGAATCATTTTAGTTCATTTTGATTTGAAGTCAGCAGAACATATTGCAGAGGAGGAAAAGAAAATTCAAAAGTATGTAATACATATATGCTGATCTACAGATGACACCAGAAGAAAATGAAGGAGACAGGAAGAGGTTTCTTTATAAGAGGAAAGATCTCGCTACATATACAAAAATGAAGTGGGTTATGTGAAGATAACAGGTAAGATTCTTGCTCTGTTTTATTTACATCAAAAAAGAACAGATGCACTGCAAACTCATCTATATAAGCTATTTTGTTGCATTCAGTTTTCCAGTGTATAATTATAATTGGAGAGTGAAAAAAATAGATATTACACCTTGATATCTCAAATCAAACCCCTTTGCAATTGTGTGTCTGCCTATTCTAAGGAAAGGGCTCTGTCTTTGATTGCCTAACCTAATCTTCTGAAAACATGAGTTTCAAGGAGATGAGTTTCTCCTCTGTTAAAATCTGCACCTGCTGACTCTGTAACTGACAAAACACAAGTGGAAAGATTTAAAAATGTTACTGTCTATCTGCTTTATTTGTATAATACTACCAAGACTGCGTGGCCAAACAACAGTATTAGAAATGAAGTCATAGGACTGACTTTCTAAAGGCTTAGGTTTTAAAAATAATGTCTCAGTTTTATTTGTTTGTGATTTTTGAGACTTCATGTATTCTCAGTTTATATTTCATCAGTTCTTTGCATCTTCAGTTTCTGCATATATAAAGTTGACTTGTAATGCTTAATAAATGAATCCTTAAAAATGTGCTCTGAAATTCTTGGGTGGAAGTCGTATACATGTGTAGAGTATTAATCCGTATTATTAATGCTATGACTAAGAAGCATGCATAATTAGAATTTGGAAACATAACTGGACAGTATGTATATAGTCTATTATAGATGTCTCTCCAGCAGGGAAATTATTTCTAACTATGCCACTGATTTATTTTCTCATTTGGGGTAAATTATATCTGATGCTTGATAGTTTACTCAAAAATAAATGGGGAATACTAATTCTGCCTATCTTTTCTGGAAATGCTTTTCTTCTGATATGGGAAATGTTGAGTGTTCAAGTCCCAGTAATCATAGTTAAACATTTTACCAATAAAATATTTGTATGAGAAATAGACTGATAATTCTTTATTCACTTATACATAAATCACAAAAAAAACCCCAAACCTGACCCTGGCATACCTCTCAGCTAAGCAGCACAAATAATTTTACATCTATTTGCTCCATCCTTTTTTTGCAATTTTGTTCAACCTTTCTTCATTTTGCCTGTGTATATTTGGAACAACATTTTGGTAGGCAGTAGTGTCCTTTTGTGGCTTCTTTTTTCATATTTTCCCTTTTGTGTTTTCCTGTGGTCACCCTCTATTACAGCATACAGTAATTTTAGACAAGAGAAGGCACGCAAAACAAAGATGCTTGTTCAAACACAGGCAGAAAAGCAAGAGTGTGTTGCAACCCAATCTCCATTAGTCCACAACTGACAAATTACATTGCAGTCACCTAAAATTTCCTCTGCTATTGCACTAAACATTTGCATGTTATTTACAAGCTGTTGCATTCGACTCCAGAAGTGGCAGCACTTCCCTCAATGAAAAATTCACTGTACAGTTTTAAAAAATGCATTAAGTCAGTTCACGTTTAATTTAATCTTTGCTCAGAGTTTGACTGGGTGTAAAAAACAAGCAAGGAGTTGAAGAGCTAGTCCAATATCTGTAAAGAGTGGCTTTGTCAAGAAAAATGCCTATGTAAACAGAAAAGGCTCTTTGTGGTGATGCCTGTCAGTTAATATAAACTCATGTGTCCTAGAGAGCTGGCTGGGGGGGGAAGTGTTAAATGGGGCTGGCACAGGGGGAATGGACCACAGGTGAGAAGAATGATCTGATGGGCTCAATAAAGAGAAAAGGTGTTTCTGTCTGGGGATGGGCTATTGTGCTCCCAGGAGGAATGTCAGCTGCTGTGGTAAGCCTGTGCTGGGAGGCCTCAGGAGGAATCTGGGCCGTGGCAGGTGGCATCGCCCAAGGTTTTTGAGGAAGGTGGTGATATGAAAAGACACGTGCTACTTTCTCTCCATCAGCCTGCTTCTGTTCTGCAGGCCAAATCTTCCCCCCCCCGCCGGCTATAAAATTTTTCTGTGCTTTATCAATATCCCCCTTGGCTGCCTGTAGGCCATGTGCAGCTCTAGCCTGGTCCTTTCTGTGTTGCCCAGGTTCATGCTGGGCGTGCTGGTGTCTGCCCTGCCAGTCACCCGTCCCCTTCCTGGGAGGGTCACGGTGCTTATTGCAACTGTTCTGGTTTATGGACCTGCTCCTCCGATAGTTATTGACGTAACTGGCTCTGCTTCCAGGGTAAGAGATTTGGTGTTCTCAGTGCCACACACACCCCAACCTATTTCATATTGCTCTTCTGTCAGAAGCCATAGATTTTATGTACTGATTTTGGGACACAGTAAGTCCGTTAAAAACTCCCAGTGAAACAGGCACTGAAACCCACTCTTAATATTGACACCATGCTTAACCTGTGTCCTTACCCCTGTAATCTCTGTAGGGGTCAAATCAGAGCAGTGAGTGTTTTTTTTGTATGTTTCTACAAACCTGCACATTTTTTTCAGTAGTTAGAATTTATTGTAAGGAAGTTGAATAGTTAGTAAATTTGTGAATATCCTCACTTTTTTTTTTTCCGTAGCTGCACAGCTATTAAAAATAGTGGGGTTTTTAGCCAAGTAAGAAAAGGGAAAAACACATTTTGAGAAATTATGATATGACCTTTTTGGAAAACTTCTTTCCAAGCATCCTATTTTCTTAGTTTTATTAACTACTAAGCTATTGGATTTTGTGTTTGTTTGATTTTTCATATTTGTTAGTTATTATTTATTAGTTAGCCATAACATTTATGCAATAGCCACAGAGCCTACTAGTGAAAACCAAATGCATGTGAAGCCAACCCAGATTAATTTTGATTGAAAATTGTCACCTGTGGACAAAATTGGCCTATTAATTAAGTGGCTCCAGCTGCATAAATCTCTACACCTGAAAGCCATCAGTGTGGCTGACAGTGTTAGTGCCTGGTGAGTGAATCTCAGCGAGGTGACCTGGGAGGATGCGGTGATCCAATCCCTCTTCCTTCAGAGCTGCTGTTTTTAGGTCAAAGCTGAGCTTCCGGCTGTGTTTGAGGGGTCAGGGCATCTTAGGAGACATTTCCTCCTTGCTCCATTTTTAGAGGAAGTACAACTTTATTTCTTAGGGTTGTGATGTTTTAATAAGTACTAGTTGTTTTTTTTTTTTCTTCCCAGATTAAACTCAAGCAGTAATCTAGTATCTGATTACAGATAACTGGAAAGTGTGACCCAAAAATCTTGAGCTTGATTGCCAGAGAAATTTGAAGAAGTCCTACCTCAGGTGTAGCTTTGTCTTTCTCGATGAAACACTGTGGAGTACAGTTCTGATTAATATTGGAAACACGTATGGATGAAATTACTGACTGTCTACACACATAAAATGAATTCACTAACTATGAAATTAGCATTTTGCTAGTGAGCTCAGGGTTCCTGTGAATTCAGAAGGCAAAATACACAGCAAACCTTGGCTTAGTCCTCAAACTCTGATTTACATTAAAAATATACATATGCATGCCTATTGGGAAACCTCTTCAGAATCAGCAGTTTAAGGCAAATTTGCAATGCAATATGTAATTTATCTTAGCGAGGCTGCGAGATGACTGGTCATCCTAAATTTAAATCTTGCAGCTGTGTATTGACTCATTCCCAAACTCTTTCTGCCTCAATTTTTCCTTACTTTTTAATGTGGAGATAAGAAAGGCACCTGGAAAAACTGAAGGGAAGGCCCTGCAGTTCTGCCTGTCACAGCTGCACACGGGCAAATGAGCAGGTTTTGGGGGGTTTTATTTTGGGGTGGGTTTTTTTGGTTTCTTTTTTTTTTTTTGCAAATACCGGACAGACATCAGGACTATGGGGTTTATAGACATGATCACTTCATAGGACAGGTAAAAAAAATATTTTACCTAAATCTTCCCTCAGAGACATACTAATACAAGTGATTGGAGCTCTCTGTATACACAGAATTAGCAGGCTTTTAAAGGGAAAATAACATTTGATTAGCAAGAAGTGTACCTGTTATTACAGGTGCTTAATGAACTTTGCTGTGGGTGAGACCCGGTGAATGTAATGGAGATTTTTGCATAGTTATTTTTAGAAGCATCAAATTGATGTCACTGTGACACTGCTTTACTGCTCTTTATGTTGCTTTCCT
>VYZV01044520.1:680-15360 GCA_013401275.1 Pandion haliaetus
CAGAAATTCTGTGGAGTTTATGTCAAGTGTCATCTGAATTGCCCAGAGGTGTCCTGGGTACTTCAAATGTCATTATCCACTTGACTTTGGCTACCACTTAAGGAGCATGTGGGCGTTCCCTAGGTCATGAGTCATATATACCAGCTCACAGGGACAACTCAGTATCCTAGCACCTCTGAAAAGCCAGGGAATACCTGTGCTCATGTGAACTGAACAGAGCTTCCAATGTTCATGTCATTCAGCAATAATTTTAAGGCTGAAGCTTCTGGTCATTAACCATTCAGATGGTATTGCTCTGTAATATTAAGAGAATCAGTAGATAGAGCTGGCTACTTGCAAGCCACGAAGGAAAAAATCTCTTTATAATAGCAAATTTTAAAATGTGAAGAGTCAACTGAAAGTCATGGCTCCTTTGATTGTTTTCTAATGCTGCTATCAAAGTAGCTTTAGAAGTTGAAGGAAAGAAGCACTGAGAGTTGAACTTGATGATCCTTATAGGTCTCTTCCAACCTGAGATATTCTATGATTCTGTGAAGTATCTATATGTGATAGGTTTAACATAACAAGATGCTCATTTGTAAATGGAGGACAATAACTTTTTTTTTTTAATTTGAAGTTGATGAAGTTTAGATGAAACTTGGGTGTGTGTGGTCATATAAACATTGAAGTGTAGAACCTCGGATCAAAGGACTTGATGCCAAATATTAATTAACTTTGGTGAGGCAGGTTTCTGCCTGAGGCTTTTTGTTAATAAAAGACACCAAATCACTTCTGTGCCCTTGCTGCTTTTTACTTTTTTCTTCCACACCCTCCCTTCAAGGCTCAAAAAGGACAGAATATCACAAAACAGCTATAAACTCTGCTATGAAGTAGCAGAATGTTGGTGTGGTCACATAACCCTGAACTATTTTCTCTAGATTTAGACCCTGTATAGACTACTACAACATGCACTTTCTCATGCTGTGACTGTTAAAAGAAGAATGACAAGTTGAAAGAATACACAAAGAAAGAAACAAATTTTTAGTGGAGAAGAGGAATGAATGCTATTTATGTCTCATTTCACTGCTGTGGCAAGAGTAAATGAGTTTTAACAGAGACATAATTACAACTTACATATTCTTCTGGGATCTTTGGGGTATGGTTTCTGAAGGACCAATACAGATACTCGAAAAACTTGAGGTCTGATCCTAACCAACAGTCTGGAAGCTGGCATTCCAAATGCTTGAAGTCATCAGCAGGATCAGTGCCCAATCAACACAGGTTTCTCAGTGAAGTCTCTCTGTTTTACTGTTGTGAAAGGGATCATGTTTTCTTTTCCATATACAATATAATTTTTTTGGCATACACAATCAAACTGAGAAATTAACATCCACATGATGGCCTCAGTAAACATAGCTGGATCCTGCTGCACTGTGAATGGGAAACCATAGAACCACATTTTAATACAGGTTATCTATTTATGAAAGCGTTCTGTGACCCGTGATATATTCAAAGCTCTAGTTCATGCTAAAGAAGCCCAGCAGAGGTAAAGGAAGTACAAATTCCGTAGTCACAATCCAATGTACTTTACAGAATGATTGTACAAGTAATACCTTGTTTTACAGTATTCCCAAGAGAACTGTATCACAGAATAATTTGCATGACCGAAATGAAAAAATTTTTGAGGAAACGTCATTGAAACTCTACAGCCTATCTGTTTCAAATAAGACATGGCAAAACCTATTTTACTTTTTAAATCCTGTTATAAAAGTCTTAATAGGTATAAAGACTTTGGAGTGCAACCAATGCTAATTATTGATTATAAGTGGCACATAGTTAAAAAAGGAAACATTTTCAATGCAAACTGGCAGAAGCACTGTTTGTTTTAGCACTGTAACAAACGCAGTTCAGAAACCCTTGCGGGCTTGTGAAGAGTTTTATTTTTTCTTTTCCAGAGTGCAAGCACAGTGGCAGGAGTTCATTAATTCAAGCAAAAAATAAAGTTTGCCTTTTAGACCTACATATATGATGATCTGCCTTTGCCTACCAAGAACTCATGCGAGGCATACTTTCTTCTCTCTGGTAACAGTAAGCATACGGAGCAATTGAAGGTTGTTAAGAAGTACAGTAATTCCCTCTAAACCACATATTTCTGTACTAACATTGGCAGGGAGATTGACATTTGAGAGGACTGGCTAAGGAAGCTTTGTGACAGAACTTTCAAAAAATACAAATTGAATATTACGGAGACAATTTCTGAAAATGAATTCTAGTTTAGGACTTCACTCCGGTGAAGTCAAAGAGCCTTCATAACTGGTGAAAGCAGATGCAGCAAAACTTGAAAACTTTTACTGGGGAATGTAGTTGGGCTGATGGCAGTCAATGGACTCAGTTGCAGTAGCATTTGCTTTTAGTTTTAAGCTCTATCATAACAGATAGGTGATGTCTCTCTAGTATCTTCTACACGGCAAACCTTCAAGAGCAAAAACTGTAAGGAGAGGTTAAGTTGAAAACAAACAAATGTATGGTATCAAATGTGAACCAAACTGTGGATTTCTAACTAAATTGTTTGTTATCAACATCAAACCCAATCCATTCTTTATAAATAAAGCAGAATTTAGACTATATATTACCCACTGAATTTATATACCAGATGGACTTACCTTCATTACCTTATCATCTGTTTCCCCTTCTGTCCCACCTTTTGTCACAGTTGCCTATGCTTTATAAATTTGCGATTAGATTTAGACCCTACAGGTGGATATATATTAAAGAACCTGGACACAGCAACTTGGTTTAGGCAAAAAATTTTCATTGTTCATAACTGTAATTTGTTCAAGGCAAATGTCCATTATTATTATTTGATTCTGGTAATCCAGAGAACCCATATTAATGCTTTTAGTGCTAGGTTGCAGAAAGACCAGGGAAGAGAGGAATGGTTTCCTGGACTGGCAGAGGACAGACGGCTGGAACATTCTGGCACCACTGGGTTCTTGCCCATTCCAGGCCTGACAGCACTGACATCTAGACACCACTTCCCTAACAGTTGCCACGTGTTGAACAAATATTGGTAGCGAAATCTTTTTGCTAGGTTTCAGTGCTAAGGAGAAAAGCTGAAGCAAGTATGTTATAATATTAGAATATAACTTTATAACTATGCATTATAGATATATATATAAAATGTGTATATGTAGATTCCTAACTAACTCTATACTTTCTGCTTTCATCCAGAAATAGAAATTGTACAGAAGAAATACCCCTACTGTGAGTGGAAATTAGAACATGCTGGAAATATTTTAATGTATTACTGAATGATCTTTATACCAGAAAGGTCAGACTAATGGTCTGAAATTCTGGAAAACTTGTGTGAATTTTTAAAGTTTGTTCACGTTAACTCTGTACTTATATATATGTTGTATAAAATCACAGAGTATGTCTGAGGAATGTGCTTCCACGTTATGAAACTGAGTCTAAGAAAACTGGAGTCTTGAAAACCTTTGTTTATTTATACAATTAGAAAATATACAAACTTATATTATGAAGGATTTTTTTCTTAAAACAATAAATGAAGACTCTTATAACTGTCTAAATGGGGCATAGATCAACAACTTGATAAGATTAGTTAGAAACTTATTAATAGTCTCAAAATATTATTAATATATTGTGAGAGTATATTCCGAATTACCAACACAAACTTCTTACTGCCATTCTTATCTATTTATTATTAACCACTGACGCAAACATAACACTAGATGAATCACTGGCACCATACCTGTGTGGTGTGTAAATTGGTTTAACTCCATGGGCATCAGCCAAGTCAGACTGATTTACCTCAACTGCAAATTTGCCTTATGGTTTGTATTTCAGACACTGTTTTGCTTATCAAATATGCAAAGAAACATTTAACCTTTTAATAAAAAGGGACATGGAAACAACAGCTAGCTTCATTGGTGCAATAAAAAGACTATTTAGGTAATCAGCAAAGAAGCAATTCTTTTCAAAGAGTTAAGTTAAAAATGCAGTCTATTTTCTGGAATGTTGCTTAATTCCTGCCCCTTATCTTAGCATTGGCTGCATAATCCTCACTACATGATGCTGTTAAATACTCTGTTCCTTCACTTGTTTTGAGACATCTGTAGATGCCTTTGCATGGGTGAAAATAGTCACAAAGAAAAACAGCATATACTTGTAATTCACACAGAAAAGCCCACAGTATTTAGCTGTGTATGTCAATCTCTTTTCATTCTAATGAGATATTTTATGCAAGTATCTGTCCTTTTTATTTCCCAGTATGATATATAAACCAACCACAAAATCACCACCTATCAAGTATAACCAGCAAGTACAAGTTTCCTTACAACAGACTGAGTACTTTCACAATGCCAGCCATGAATTTGGAATAATGCCAGAAAAACACCAGTGGGTGCCTTAAACCTCTTAAGTGAAAAATATGTTAGCCATTAAAAGGCCTCATGATTATCCATACTATATCTTTAAAAATACTCTGTTATGTTCCTAGGCATGAAGTTTACCGAACTCCAAATAACACATTATCCAAGGTTCAAGCAACCAAGGGGATACTAAGCAGACATTTGATCAAGGATGCTGAATACTGTACTTCTGTACATTTCTAAACTCATATTATAAATGGTCTCTGCTAATAAAATGAGCATGAGGAAGATACTGTTTGCTTATCCTCTGCAGTCTGAGAACGTACTTAGGCTGAAGTTGAAGGCTAAGGGATTTAAAATTTTCCTCTCTCCTGGGCTGCATTGGCTCTCCTTGGATTAGAATCTTGACTGCAGGAAATGTAAAGCATCAACGAAAACTAAGGAAGATATCTCTGTAGATGACATCCTTATTATTAAACTGCTCCTACTTTCAAGTCACTCTTCAGGTTCAAATGAAGCAATTAATGAGGCCACTAGACAATGCATAGTCTTGAGTTGTCAGTGGCCAGGTTTTATTTAATAGCTTATTTCCAGTCAGCTAACTGGGGGACAGATGGTGGCTGATAGGTAATTTCTACAGAGTATTATAAGAGTTAGTCACTTAACATGGATTTCAAAAATCTCTTATTTTTGGAAAACATAACAGTTCTATATTGTCCAACAGAACTGGTGCCATTGTATAGAAGTTAGCAGTACCTTCTCTTTTCCTCCAGGGCATTGTTTTACTTTTCACTAATCCAAATAGAAGTTGCGTGGCAAAAGCCATAAACATAATCTCTTAGGTGTGACCTTGAAGAAGTAACCCAATTAAATCAATTTGATATTTATTCAGCCTTGGTGCTCATGTAGCATCATTTGTTATGTAAGCCTCTCAGACTTCTGGGCCAACTTAATCCATTTCATTCTAATGCTTTTCTCCTGTCTTTATTTCCATACATCTTCATTACCAGCACTCCAGTTCAAGCTGCTGCTGAAGGGTTAAGCAGGAGATATTTATTAAATGTAAACTCAAACAAATGTTAGCACAGAGCAGCTACTGGAAGTACAGAGATAAAAGGCCATTTGCTGGCTTAATTAAAATTAATCAGAAATAATGGACTGTCTTGAGCAGGAATAATACAAACACATAGCACTAATCTCACAAACTCAAATTATACAATAATTTGAGACTCCAAGTCTCATTGATTTAATACAGTATTTAGTGATAGAAGGTTTAAAAGAGATCAGAATGAGTTCTCTTACATGATAAAATTCGTAACTCGCTGATTCAAATTCCTACTGTAATGTTTTAAAGCAATTCATAATTAGAGTTTCCTTCTGACATTGATATCACTTAGAAAGGCTTTCGTAATGTGATCTTAATGGGCTATTAATACCAGGACAAGATTAAGGGATTTGTTCTATGCTTCAGGAGTGCATGTAGCTGCTGCTAAGATGAATGGAAAGTATCTATTCATATTGATCACTATATGACATGTTCTTTGAGGTTCACACCCATCTTCCCATACACTGTTTGGGAAAAACTAACTGCCTAAGAAGGACTGACAATTCTTAATTGGTTGAATCCTTTTTCTGATCTTTCTTATAACTTTTCCCTCTATTTTCTACCTCACTTTTCAAATACTTATATTAAAAGAAGTAACTTTTTTGGCTTTTTTCTTTTTTTTTTGTTTGTTTGAGAAAAAAACAAAGCAAAACTTGTCTTTGCTAAAATGTTGCTGTCCTAGTCTATCTTGTCGTTGAGATATTGGGTCCTGTGTACTGAGTACAGTATAGGCACCTAAAGATATCGTTAGCAAGAAAAGTTTAGTTGTACATGTCTTGCAAAACACATTCAGTTCTTAAGACTTTTTACACCAGTGTACTTCAGAAAATTAAGTTAACTAGATTACTTTTACCTTATTATATGGCTGTGTAAACACCTTAGTTCAGATTTAAAATAATCTTAATTCAGTTTATCTTAATTTACCTTGGAAGTAGATTATGTTAAATCAGATTTAGGCCACTTTAATTTATGGGAGAGTATTCACATAATTGTTTATGTGTTTTAACTAACACAATTTAAATTCACACTTTTAGACCATTTAAATTACTTT
Source organism: Pandion haliaetus (assembly GCA_013401275.1). Lineage (NCBI taxonomy): Eukaryota > Metazoa > Chordata > Aves > Accipitriformes > Pandionidae > Pandion > Pandion haliaetus. The sequence goes on from VYZV01044520.1 coordinate 7,207, forward strand.
TTCCCCTGTGTCCTAATGTAGACAGACCCTTCCTCTTCCTCCAAGGCTGTTCTTTTAAAAGCTCCTGGTGTCTCTCATACGCCTATAGGATTGGGCAGAGTTCATTGCATTTCTGCCAACCTAATTTATAAGCCTATCTGTTTCTGTTTGCTCCCTCCTATCATGCAACAAATAATTCATGTAAGTACAGGATCTCTCCTCCTTCTGGATTATTTCTGTTCCTTCATGAAGACTCCCTGTTACTAGGGCATTTGTAAGGAACAGTTACAGCCCTTAGGATATCACAGGCTGGCTGTCATGTTCCTGTTATTTAAGAGTTTGAGCCTATTTAAGATAGTTTAGAAGAAAAGTCACTGCTGATACTATAACTTTGTCTTTGATGCTCTTAATGAAATTCTAACAAAAACATTTGCTGACAGCAGTCATGCTAATTTGGGTGTATCGTACTTTCTTCATAAACGCAGGTCAGCTCATTGGTGTACTGGCCAAACCATGCCCTCTTTAACACAGAACATTGGCAGGGACCTCCCAGATCATCAAGTTCACCCATGGTATCACAGGCATTAAAGTTGGATGAGTTGTTTGTCCCCACTATTCCTTGTAGAAGTCCATTACAGAAATTCAGTGCTCTGATAGATAGATATCTTCTAATATCCTGGCTAAAAATATTGAACAGATAATGTGCCTTTTGTATTGTTCTTTGTGGACTATACATCTCTTTATCCCAAGATAATTCATGGAGAATCATCCCCAATTAACCTACATTTTACTGCAGTAAGCAGTAAAGTAAGTGAGATTACGATTGCAATAGCCATTCTAGGTGTGTGTTCCAGTTTTAGTTAATCTTTCTTTTTCCATTCATTCACAAAAATGAAGATTTTGGTTAGCTATTTCAAAAACATTGTTACTACCTTATCTTTACTGATGCACAGCATTTGGCTACCTCTAGGATCAGGGTGTCCCCTTTTTTTAGGCTTCTATGGGCACAAACCTCTTCATAAAAGAAGCTAAAAGTATTTTTATCTTGCATTCAGTAGGCCTGCAATGGCTTGGTGCTTGATCCAGCCAAAGCACAAAAGAAATCAGAAACTTCTTTATATTGCCAACTGCATAGTTGTTGATTACAGGCTGAGCCTGAATATTTCTTAAATTCAGGACAGGCATGAAACAATCTCCAAATATTGGTATTGTTCCAAGATACAAGATGTAATACAGAAGGTTAGTCTAGCAATGAAGCAAAGAAAGAGGACTATTTAGATGCCTTTTTCTCGTGCATTTTTGGCACTCATATGTGAATGTAGAAGTCTGGAAAAACAATACAGTGATTTATCCAAAGAAGAGTTAGGAAAAGAATGCACAGTAGCTACTTTTGAAATAAGTATTTATCCTATTAAAAACTTTCTATATAATAAAACAGCACTCAGTTTACATTACTAGCCCATACTGAAAAGTCACCTGCAATCTCTTCTAAATCTTAAAGAAACATTGCAAAAGCTGGGATGTCTAAATTTTTATATAAATATACTTGCAAGCTCCATTTAAACCTTTTACATACATACAAACAGAATATTTGCTAAAGAATAATTCTGATGCCCTTTCTTGGGAGAAAAATAAAACAAATAAACATATAAAATAAAATACAAAAGTCACAACCTTACACTGTTGTTCAACACCACATTAATAAAGAAGCTTAGCTTAACCTCCACAAGAAACACAGTATATGAAAACTGAGTAGTGCACTTCCCAGGAATGAAAAAAGTTGCATAAGGGACACAAATTCAGGCCAACACTGGAAAGTCAAATTATGCCACTGGAAAAGGAAATCATTTGTCTCCTTAACATTCCCATCATACCAGGTCAGGCCCCTGTAACAATAGAATTCTACAGCAGAACATATTTTGTCGCACAAGTGTCAAATCCTTATGTATAGCATGAAACTATGGTTCCTTTGTTTTATACTAGAAATTGGCTTCAGATCAGAAAAAAATAACATGCTTTATTCACTTACCTCCATTCAAATTTAGCCACTCTGGTTTTAATCTGAGTTAGATATGATGAAAAGTGCCCATTTTTAGATTCCCTTTTGTAATTAAAAATGGGAATCTCTATTTCTGTTGATTGGTATCTGCATAGCTGATAAGATTTCCTCTCTCTTAGGTTCATAGCTAAATGCAGAAGAGTTGATCATCTTCAGGTAAAGGACTTCAAATTTTCTGGATAGGACTTGTAATACTGAAATCCTCATCTATAGTGGAGGTGCCCCATGCTACCACCATCCTAAGACTAATAGCCTATATTTAACTGAAGTCTACAAGACTTCCATATCTCAAAGGTTTCATGATGTAAATTAAACATCTTTAAGTTATTGCTAACTGATAAAACACAAAATATGTAAATGAGGGATAAAAAGAAGCAGGTGTTTTGGTGGTTTTGTGTTGCTTTTTTTTTTCCTTGGGTAAGTCAAGGCAGCTGATAATGCTATTCCTTTCAGAGCACCTTCACATCATTTCATTCTGCATCTCTGCCTTTAGGTTGCCCAAAGCAGAGCCCTCACAAAAACACTGTGGCTAGTATGGAAACATGAGAGTACCCAAAAGATAAACAAGACTCATGATTAGAATACTAATTAAAACAAATAGTTCCATGATAAAGGCAGTGATGCCTGGAACGGGTTCTGGAATGATGTTCTGAATTGTTCAGTCATAACACACTTTGAACTCCTTTTCTAAAGAGTAGAAAGAAATATATGTCCATTCCTAAATATCCCAGGATGCTATCAGAGTCTAATATCCTTTACATTGCTTAACAGCATTATGAAACTATAACCTTTTATTGTTACTCAATTTTAGCTTTGAACTGTTTTTCTGTCCACTACTAAGAACCCCTTCCCTTCTCCTCTGAAACATAACATACACTTTGTTCTTATCTACACCTTCTTAATGTTCTTGCTCCACATTTCCTAAAAGTCTTTATAAAATAAACCTATTTGTTGTTATTGCTCTATGATATATTCCAAAATTGATATTTTCAGAAAGGTTTCTTTTTTCTTCAGAGACCACTTAAACTTCCTAATTTACAGTATACACTAGATATGATGCCTCATTGTCTCTTCAGGAAAAGTAATTTTCCTTATAAGTATGGCAGTTTTATACTGGAACCTTCATAATAAAAATATTCCAATGCCTCAGGAATGTAAGCTATGCATTTTCCTGTATGTGGTTGGCATTCTTGCTAAAGTGGCAGCTCCTTCCTTAGCCAGACTTTCTTGGTAGATGAGAGTCAGAATAGCTGCACGGAATAATGTGATGGAGAGGATAATGAAGAGGTATAGACTTTCACCACCTTTGAGAGCCAGAAACCTACAGCAATCTTGCACCTGGAGAAGTTGTCTCAGGAGAGCCATTTAAGGAAAATGCGCTGTAATTGTGAGAACAGGAATTGTTCAAAGCTTTATTGCATCTTTCCACTATTTTGGGGCTGTCTTCAATTTTAGCTGGAAGATTGCACATGGGAATCTCTATGCATCTTTCAGAAAAGAAACTGCAAAGTGAATAACCAAGAAAAACAGAAGAATGCTCTCTAGTAACATCATTTGCAAGTCCAAATAGAAAACATCCAAACTGATGGGATTAATGCTTGAAACATTGTTGTGAAGAGCAAGGGCATCTGTTCATACACAAACAATGCAAGTATTACATGAAGGGAAAATATGACTAATGCTGTGTTTCTCCCCTCCTATTATAGTCCCATACTTCCTGCACCCATTTCTCAGCATTTCTCAGTTTGAGTCTCTTTTAATGTTGAAGTCTTTCCCATTTTTTACCATTCTTTTCCTTTCTTGGGCCTTGCACAAATTTTTAAATCCTTTTTTTTTTTTTTTTTTTAATTATTACTACCTTTTTAGCACCTAGGTTATTTCAGAAAGTACAACTGAGCAAGGAAGGAGTGCAGAAAAGCAATACTTGAATGGAAAGTAGGGCTGAACGTTGAACAGAAGCTTCTCAAGAACCCACATTTGCCCTTGTACTGCATCTTTGTCTTTCCTTTATTTTCCACACTCTAAGCTTAGCTGAAGTAAACCAAATAATACTTCTGTTAACTGGCTCTAAGAATAAATAAAAGATTGTGGAAAATGCAGTGTACTACTACAGAAATTTCGGGGAAGATCAGCATATACATGTTTTCTAAAATAACATATTATTCAAGTAGGTAATGGAGACAAAGGATACTCTCCCACAGAATGGACATACTCTCTGTCTCCAGCTGGATGTACCTAGAAATATTACTGAGATTAATATCTGAGTTTAAGCATCTGGGTTATTCTGTGTAGAAAAAAGTACTCTGCAAAACCGAAACTAATTGTAACTTGGAGAGAAGAGATGAGCATTTTCAAAATTTCGTTGTTATAATATTAAAATTTTGAGCTAATAAATCTGTGAGAGACTATGTCTACTCTTTACAAGTTGCCAGGAACTTGTGGAAAAGCAGTGGAAGACTCAAGAAATTCACCTTTGCCATAAACTAGAAAGATGAAGTAACATCTGCATCTAAATGATAATTTAAGGTTCACCTGGTTTGACATAAGAAGGGATTTGGGGTTATTACAGGTTTGTGTGGCACAGGTTTTATTGGTAGCGGGGAGGCGGTCGCAGGGGTGGCTCCTGTGAGAAGCTGCTAGAAGCTCCCCCCTGCTCCAAGTCAGACCTGCCTCTGGCCCAGGCCGACCCCATCAGTGACGGTGGTAGTGCCTCTGGGAGAACATGTTTAAGAAGGGGAACCTGCAGTGGGTAGTAGGATTGGAATGTGAGAGGAACACACTGCAGATACCAAGGTCAGTGAAGAAGGAGGGGGAGGAGGAGCGCCTGAGGAGGCTGATGGCCCTGCAGCCCGTGGTGAGATGGCAGGCTGTCCCCCTGCAGCCCATGGAGGTGAACAGTGGAGCGGAGGCTCCCGAAGATGGCTGTAACTCCATGGGAAAGCCCACACTGGAGCAGTGTGTGACTGGAGAGCAGCCCGCGGAAAGGACCAACGCCAGGGAAGTTCGGGAAGAACTGAAGCCCGCGGAAAGGACCCACGCCAGGGAAGTTTGTGAGGAACTGCAGCCCGCAGAAAGGACCCACGTTGGAGAAGTTGGTGAAGGACTGTCACTGTGGGAGGGACCCCACGGTGGAGCAGGGGACGAGTGAGGAATCCTCCCCCTGAGGAGGAAGGAGTGGCAGAGACAACGTGTGGTGAGCTGACCCTAACTCCAACCCCTGTTCCCCTGTGCCGCTGGGGGGAGGAGGTAGAGCGAACCAGGAGTCGAGTTGAGCTGGGAAGGAGGGAGGAGTTGGGGGGAAGGTGTTCTGAGGTTTGGTTTGGTTGTACTTCCTAATATCTTTGTTTTGATTTGATTTGTAGTAAATGAAATTGATTTTGTTTCTTCCCAAGTTGAGCCTGTTTTTTGCCCATGAGTGATCCCTCCCAGTCCTTATCTTGACCCACGAGCCTGCCTTTATATTTTCTACTCATCCCACCATGGCCGGGGGTGGGGGAGCAAGCGAGCAGCTGCGTGGTGCTTTGTTATCAGCTGGGCTGAAACCACAACAGGGGTGTATTTTAACAAGAGTAGAATCAAAGTTATACTAGTAGTTTCAGACAACCTTTCAGTAAAGATATACCAAGGGAAAAGTTGGGTTTAAAAGTTGGACGTTAAAAAAAAAAAAAAATTCTCAGAGAAATTACACATGAAATTAGCTTCATGAGATTGTTTGGGGTTTTTTCCCCTCTCTTTATTTTTTTTTTTTTTCCTTCAGCTAATGAATCTACATATTAGCTTACAGGCTTCGTTCTGGTTTGAAGCAGAAAAGCCTATCTCCCAAGACATTCAATCCCTTGATGAAGGGCAAAAATATCACTTTTAGTTGGATGTTCCCATAGCTCATGGAGACATGGTCATATGGTAAACTGTCCAAGCTCTTAATCAAAATAATGGATCACCTCATGTTTCCATCCAGAATACAAAGCAGACAGCCAGGCTGAGATTCTCTGCTATGTTAAGAATGGAAGGTACCAGGAGTTCTTCAATTACAATGTAGAAGAGTTTCTATTCTACCAAATCCCCTCCTTTTTCCTTACTAAACCATTTCAGACATAATGTATGCTCTCACTTTTCCTCCCTCTTCTAAAAACTGAAAACAGTAACTTCATCTACTCAGATCTGGTTTTGTCTGTTATGGCTACCCAGTTTATCCACTGATCAAGTAACTGGTATGACACAATTATAAGAGTTCAGCTAATTGTTTACCACAAATAATAAACACATTCCCTTCTCCTTTCCTTTCTTTTTCTAAATTTTACCAAGCAAATGACAAAAATCTGCTACTTATGTTGATTTTTTTGTTTCTTACAAAATTATTTGTGGCCTGCAGAACTGTTCAGTAGTGACTACAGCAAGCCAATAGTTTATGTAATGAAATTAATTCCAAATTTGTATAGAGCTTATAAATAGTTAAAGTATGAATTTATACAAAACATAGTTTGTGAGACATTTAAATTATAAATTCTTATTAGACTGTAATATTTCTGATTCACAACACACCAGCTACTAAAATTCATTTTACAAATTCCTATGAAGTTTTTAAGTGTATGTATTATCATTTTTGCTAAAGATACAGTTGGTTAAGTGAATGTAAAATAAAATGAAATGTTGTTTCTTATTTTAGCTGTATCATGAAAAAAATGTCAAATTTCAAGTTAAATAACTCTACTTTCACAAAAACGTTAAGTTCATATATATTATAGTGTGTTATTTCTAAAGACTTGATTGGTAAAGGTTAGAACAGGAAATGTTCATGAAAACTCAGAAATGAAAATTCTCTCTAAAATCAGAACAGATAATTTTCAGGGTTTTCCCTAATATTACTTCTTTTTTCCTTCTTCTTATAGTCTCTCTCCACTTTATACTTGTTCAGTTTCAGCATCAGAACAGCACTGCCAAAAAAGATGCCTTACTGTTCTAACTAATAACTTGCCTGAGTGTTCATACCGGGATTCTTACAGTGAACTGTAGGAGTGAATTTAGAGAAGCATGTAGAGGGGGAGTGGGTAAGAGAGATGCAGCCCTCCCATTGGCCATGGAGCACACAATAAGACGTGCAGTCCATGCCATATGACAGAGGGAAGGCGCTGTGCAGCATCTGCTCTATGAGCACTGTGGATGCACCTTACCTTGTGTCTACAGCAAAATTCCCACTGATATTAATTACAATATGGTAAAGGCTACTGTGAAAGGACAAGTTATGTCATTATGTCTCTGAAGACTGGTAATGTGCAATTCGGAGTTTTGTTTGTGAAGTACACAGATGAAGTTACTGCTGAGAATGTCCAGCCCACCCTTACAGCTTTTTCATTCTTATGTTTCCTTTCACAGATGAGTATGCTGTCTTTTCACAATCTGTACAAGATGAAGAGGGTGAGAGGGTGACACCATAATGCCACAAATCAATAGACTTCTTGAGCACATGCCAAACTTAAAAAATGTTAAGAACCTCAGTACTACTGATTCAGCGTATGTATTTCTTTATTGTGATAACACTCATTTTCCCCCTCATGAACAGAGGTTCAGGGTCACACATTTCTAACAGCAGAGAGCTTCTAGAGCTCTTTCAATTGAAATAGTCAGTGCCTTGAAAAGTCTGGCACAGCTCTAGAAAAGTTGCTTGCCCAAAAATCAGAAGTATACATCTGGATATTAGCAGGAGGCAAGCCTAGCTTTTGTCAGCTCAATATCTAATCTCAGTCTCTACTGACTGCAAGGTGCCTAAGGAATGCAAGTAACAAAATCCGCTACCTTGGTCCAGCAGCTCTTTATCTGAAATTCTTTCATATATTTCCGTTAAGGCAAAGGAAGTTTGGACACAGAAAAATTATATTTTCTTAGGGAGGATGAGAACAGATTTATGTTCTATCTAGGCTTGTATAGCAAGGTCTTTGAGAAGATTGAAAAAGTCAGTTTATGCACCAAAACTGGATTGAGTTTTCTAGATGCTTATCACCAAGTTCCAGAACCACACCTTGCTGATCCAAATTAGCTACATGAGATGTGCTTACACTTCTTCCACCTATATGAAGATATATCCTAGTTTCCTTCTCTCACAGATTTTTTTTTTTTTT
>VYZV01044522.1:3645-28958 GCA_013401275.1 Pandion haliaetus
AGAAAGTTAAAAGGCCCTCTACAAGGTAATGGCAGGTTTTTTTGTTGTTTTTTTTCTCCAGTTTATAATAACTAAACAAACTTCTTGATAATATTATCTTGATCTTGTTTTGCAGAATATTGTTCTCTTAAACCTCTGTTGCATAATCACTTGCTAGGCATACATAAAAATCCACTACAGGATTTTCTCTTGAGATCTTCATCAAGTAAAGGGCATTAAATTCACCAGTGTTATATGATAAATATGGAGATTTGAATGACACTATATAGAATATGTTCTACCTTCCATATTGCTTAGGTATATAAAACTTCTGACTGTTTGGGAATGCATCTTTTCAGTTAATCTAATCTAAATTAAAAAAAAATACCTATTGATAAGACTTCAGCAGAACCTGCTAAGCAGTATACACACACACTCAGAGATGTCTGTAGATTTAGAGCTGCAAGTTATGAACAATGATTTCAGAAAAAAAATATTAATTCTGCTTTGGGATTGCCTGCATTAAGCTACTAACTTTTTAAGAGAAAACTAAGGGTTTTTTTAAAATGGAGTAGAATGACAAAGATAGAAATCAATTTCATGAATGTAATGTTTATATATAATTACCATTTTACATAATGTGACAGAATAACAATCATTCTGTCATCTTCACAAAAGACCATATTTTTTTCCTAGGAATAATTGATTATTTAGTACTTTTTAATGCAAATAAATATACTAACTGTAATGATACTGAACTGCGTATCTTTGGATTTTGGTAAACAAACCATACTCCATATTATCATGAAGTCTTTGCCCAAGTAATAGCAATAAAAATGTGGAAGGACATCAGGATTTTACAAGACAACTAAACACAGACAAAATAAAAATTAGCCAATAAAATCATTGTTGTCATTTTGTTTGTAGAACCCAAGTTCTGCCAACGAAAGTCCAAGAATTAATTTTATTTGAACAAACACAAGCTGCGGAATAGAAAAAAATGGGAATATATGAAAGACTTAGTTTTACATTGTTTCTTTAAGCATTACAGGGAATGTGCATACCATTTAAAGATTGTTTTTCCTACTTGAAGAGTTACCTATTTAGTATGTTCTACAAAAAAACCCAACCAACCCTAAATTTTCAAGTCCTGTTTTTCAATTAAGTTTACAAATTCCAAATAGTAATGAAAACTGAAGAAACCCAGCAAAGACAGAACAATGTCAAGAACATCATGTAGTGATGACTTATGAAATATTCTCCTAGCCTTCCACAAGTAGCATCCCAGAAAAGTCCTTGAGGCAGAAATGGTTTCCGTGCATTTAGCAAGCCTTACTGGCCTTCTCTTCAGCCTCTCCTTGAATTCATGTGAACCTTCAGTGTCTGCAACAGCTCAAGGACTGGAAACTGGTCTAGTACCTGTTCCACTAAGTCCTCATGCTTGCTTTGAATCTCAGTCTTGGTTTCGTTTGATGCCTCTTACTTCTGGCTTCTCTACTGGCAGAGACAGTGAGCAATCTGTCCTTTACTATTCCTTTCATACCACTCAATTTACAGGCCTCCATAATCTCTCATCTCAATTACGTCTTTTCCAGAGTAAAGCTCTAGCTGCCCTCTAGCTATTCACTGTTTAGAAGCTATCCCACATGTCTGACCATGCTCTGAATCTTTTCCTTTTACACCCTTTGAAGTGAGGGGATCAGAAACACTGTCAGTACTGAAGATACAAAGTCACCTTGGATGCATACAATGGGATTTTTTTCAGTTCTGTTTTCCACTCCTTTCCTAAAAAAACCTCTGACAATTAATAAGCTTTCCTGAATTCTTAAAGCCTGAAATTTTATTTCACAGCTGCAGTAGTAATTTTGTATGTGAAGTCAGGACTGTTCCCTCCCACATGTACCACTTATCTTTCATATACACAGATTTCACCTTCTACTGTATTGCTACCGAATCACTGAACCCTACTGTCAGTCTTCACAGCTCTCCCTTATCTTTACCAACCTGAACAATTCTGTTGAATCAGCAAACTGTCACCTCATGCTTCATTTCCTTTCACAGTTTATTGTGAATGTCTAGAAGAATGAAGTCCCAGCCAAGTGGACTCTATGGGGGTATCCCTTCATTGTGAATTTCAACCAAATTACTCTTCCCTTCTGCTTCCCCCTCTCCCCGCAGAAGAACTGACTGTTCCTTTTTCGTTGTACAGGGTGATAACCTGATTAGCCATCAGGGAAATGAAATTATTTTCGTCTCAGATGAGCAATACAGAAACTATATTAATCTCCAAATTAACATTTTCTGTATTCACAGTCTCTACACACCAGTCCACTATTTCTAAAAATAAACTCATTTTTCAAGGAAAATAAATAATTTTCAATTCTCCACAGACTATTTTATTACCTACTGTAAAAGTGGGATTTTCCTCAGTCCTGATTTTGAGTTTTTTATGTTTCTATCCATACCCTTAGCCAGATCTAAGGTGTGATATTCACAGGTTGAAGAACTGTGGAGAAAAGCAAATCCTAGTAATTAAAAGTGAAAAACAGGAAAGCCAGTTCATTTTGAAATTGTTGCTGACAGAGCAGCTAGTTGTTTGGCTTGCAGAGAAGTAACCACCTTTTAACTTTGCTGGAAGTTCAAGGGCCAAGAAACAAAACTATGTATTTGGTACAATCAGGATCAGCTATCTACCTAAGCATCTCCAGAGTGCCAGTTGTGAAGATGGCAGGTAGCAGGCAGAACAAATTGGCCTCCTGTCCTACAATTCCCAGATATTGTAGCCTTCTCTCCCATGTATTTACCCCAGTGGGTCTTAAGTCTTTAAAATCTGTGAGCCAAACTGACAATTACACATAATCTTCCATTTAGTAAAATGCAGGTTATCTGAGCTTGTCACTATTCAGTGCACCTCCTCACATGCTATAAGGTTGAACTGGCAGATATTCTAAATGGCGGAAATGAAGAACAAAAGGGGAAGAAGTCTAAACACCAAGGAATCCAGACATACCATTGTGAAACAAAACAAAAGAAAAAAAACGAGAAGAAAATTCTTGAAAACATTTGGTAGGCTACAATTAAAAAAAAAAAAAAAAAATCAAACCACCAGAAGAAAAAAAAACAGGAAAAAACCCCCAGCCCAACACCAAAAAACCCCAAGAAGCATTTACTTGCTTCTACCCCTTCATGGCTTATCACTATGGCTGGCATTAGTGAAGTAATTCACTATCTCTACCTTTGCCACCAGCATCTCTTTAAGTAGTCTGTGGTGGGTTGACCCCAGGTAGCAGCTAAGCACCCACACAGCCGCCCACTCACTTGCCCCACCAGCAGGACAGGGGAGAGAATAGGAAGAACAAAAGCAAAAGAACCTTCAAGATAAAGACAGTTTAATAAGTGAAGCAAAGACAAAGGTAAAACCAAAACAAATAATGCAAAGGCAACCACTCACCACCTCCTGCAACTAGACTGATGCCCAGCCAGTCTCCGAGCAATGGCTGCTTCCCCCAGAAAACCCTCCCCACAATTTTTACTGCTGGGTATGGTGTTACATGGCATGAAAAATCCCTTTGGTCGGTTCAGGTCAGCTGTCCTGGCTGTGTCCCCTTCCAACTTCTTGCCCACTCCCAGCCTACTCGTTGAGAGAGGGAAGAGAAGGGAAAAAGAGAAAGCCTTGATGGTATGCAAGCACTGCTCAGCAATAACAAAAACACTGGTGTGTTATTGACATTTTTTTAGTCACAAACCAAAATACAGCATCATACTGGCTGATATGAAGAAAAATAACTCCACCCCAGCCTGACCCAGTACATAGTCTCTTGGATGACACAGCACAATTTGTAATCTTGAGTTAGGTATTTATAAAAGAGGTCTTCACCACCCAGAATGCAAGCAGCAAGAAGTGTGTTCAAATTATATTGGAGGATGATGTTTCAGAAGTCCCATCTTGAAGTAGAAGACTGAATATGTAAGAGATCATGGTGCCAGATGAAAACAAAGCAAGCCAAAAGAATTACTCAATAACCCTTGACAGGCTCCCATTGATTAAGTACTTTGTATGATGTTAACAATGTTAGGTGTAAAATGCAACCCAGTGTGAATTGAGACTACCCAGGCCTCATTGCTGAGTGTCTTTTGAAGAGAATTGCTGGAGTGCCTCTCACCTAACCTGACTGACACACTTAGAAAATAGGGCACTCTTTACGGAGGTAGAAAATGCAGGTATGATTTTATAAAAGTTAGATGAGTCCTCTACCCTTAACCTCCTACTTTCTGGACAAGTACCCTTAATCACTAAGCTACTATATTAACAGCTTAATGCATTGTAACACTACCTTCTTCAGTGGCGTTTCTAGGTGCCCAAACCTACTGCATTGTATGCAAAACTCAAAGCTGATGTTTTAGGAGGTTTCTGAACCCTAAATGGAACTTAGGGGTGGGATTTCCTATTTTGCATACCTTAAAAACCTTACATATGAAAGAAGTCTTTTTTTCAACCAAACATTTTTGCAGTTCTGGGTCTGTGCCATACCAGAAGTTTAAACACATCCACTTTCATAAAACAAAAAGGCATAGAGATCCATGGACCCTCAAGAATATAAGCTGAAGTCTTCCTTTTTCTTAAAATTGACTGGATCACTTAGACTTACTCCTAAATGCAATATAAATTACACTTTAAATGTTTATATGCCATGTTTGTGTGCAAGTGCATGCACTCTGGGCCTCTGTAATCCAACAAAAATGAGATGAGAAATATTAACCTCCTGACAGCTAGCAGACAAGCGCATCATCATTGACCTGTTCCACCTACAAATAGCAGCTACTGACAAACAACTGATTCCTACAAGATGAAAGCTTAGGGACATTAAATGAACCCTTCTTTTTGAAGCATTTTTTTTCAATTGCAAACCCACCACATTTAAATAAGATTTTTATTTTGGATGAGAAAATGGTTATTTCATAAAAATGCAATGACATAATTTTGATAAAAATAAGAAATAAAACATCTTCTATTCTCTCGGGGACTGTGGCAGTAGCCTATCTCATCTTAAGTGTCATAGAATCAGCCCCTTCCTCTACCACCTGACCCATTTATCTAACCCCACTCTGATTATGATAGCAGGTTGTGGTAATAGAAAAGAAGTCTCTTTGGAGATCCATCTCCTGGCCCATTCTGATCCCTCTTCCTTCTGGAGCTTCCTTCGGCCATATGGCCTACAGTTGTTCCAGGAAGTTTTTTTTAATGCTTCCATTGAATTCCCATGTACAGGGCAAAGAGCAGCATTACGCATTTCTCAGTCATTCCTCACCACTGCAGGATAGCTGTGTTACATCGACAGTTTTGGAGCACTTCTTGGTACTGAAAAACAGTCCTTAAGGGATGTAACTTAGCATTTTGTGGGGAAGAACTTTCAGGAAGTTTAGAGTTTTGTATGTGCAATAACAATACAAGCACCAGTAGGGCAGTTCACCGATGCACAGTAGACCTGACTCTGCTTTGCTGAGATTGTCTGTAATTATTCTAGAGATTCAGCCTGATGGTATTAATCAACACCGAGAAAGGGACTNGGTACTGAAAAACAGTCCTTAAGGGATGTAACTTAGCATTTTGTGGGGAAGAACTTTCAGGAAGTTTAGAGTTTTGTATGTGCAATAACAATACAAGCACCAGTAGGGCAGTTCACCGATGCACAGTAGACCTGACTCTGCTTTGCTGAGATTGTCTGTAATTATTCTAGAGATTCAGCCTGATGGTATTAATCAACACCGAGAAAGGGACTGCAAAACCATGCAGCTGCACTTTATCTTGACCTAGAGAGATCACCTCCAAGCAAGTTTTGTTCCTTTGCCCAAGTAATTTCTGCCTTGCTGTTAAGACTCTCAAAACCAAAACCCATGTCATTTATGGTTGCTACAGATGCTATTCTGAGATACAGTTGTCAGTGAACCAACTGATAAATGCCAATAGACAGGCAACAGGGGGTAACAATTTTTACCTATACTGCCTTGCACTGCAGACCAGAAAAGCATTGCCCATAGAGTGAATGTGAACTGGCTTTATCTGCATACAGTCAACCTGATAAATTAAATAAACCAGTTAAAAAATAAACACTATTCAATAAATTATTTTGTTTCAGGTTAGACCAAATGTTGTGGTAAACTATATTTCAAAACCGCATGAAATAACTGGAAGAGTAAAAGAGAAAAAAAAAAAGCATATTATTGACTGCTGCTTTTCTTGAAGTCCATGAGAATGGCAGGTACCCACTACATTTTCAAATGAAATCCAATAAAATTTTCATAATTATAAGGCGAGGTAAGAATCCTTAGAAAAAGCCTTGAAGCTGCTAAACCTTAGGCCATACATTACCAAATCAGCACTCAACACTGCAGCAAAGGCAGCGGCCTATCAAGGCTATATGGTATAGAACAGTTGGAAGTGAAGTATAGGAGAAGGAGGGGCTGAGGTATCAGTGGTTCAGGTGAGAGTAAGCAGCACAGGGAACAGATGCTATGAAACATGTTATTACTAGGAGCCATTTGGATACAGCTGCTCAAGAGCTGTGATTTGTTTCAGTGGCTTCCAAAATTGACAGGTTCCCAGCCATCTCCCACCCTGTATGCTTTTCAATGCATTAGTCTGAGTGTTGCTGCGGAAGTGATTTTCCAACTGGGGCAGAGTATGAAGTGGAGGGGAAAGTGCAAGAAATGCTGCCAGAATATTGGTCTAAGATATTCATCTTAGGCCCACTAGAGAACATGTGATGGTAAAAATATTCTGGAAATTCAGCCAGCAACTTCTGGCTTACCTCTTGTCTAAACTCTGATAGGTAATGTAGAGTAACTATTGATTCATGGTTTTTTATTTGAGGTTTGGCTGCAAGCATCTAAGCACTGAAAATGCTACAGAAGCAGCATTCCTTAGAAGAATAAAGTAGTTCCCTATTTTATTTTTTTCCCCAAGAGAAGTCCTTACCATCTTAATTCTATAAAGCAATTTAAAAACCATGTTAATAATTTTCCTTTTAAGCAAATAAAAAACTCATTGAAAGACCTTGGTCTGTTTCTTGAACATTACCATGAAAATGAATGCACCAGCGAGAGTCAGCATATTATGCTAGCACTAGTCACCATAATTCTATTCTTCAATCTCAAGATTCCTCTAAACTGAACACCACCAGATTCAAAAGCTATGCAGAATCTGTGACTGCATTCCACACTGTGCTGTACAGTCCTGGGCAAGGGGCCTTTCCAGTGTGTCACAGCAATCTACACACACTGGTTATCCCATGAAAACCAAGATACAGAAATGTGTGCCTTAATCAACTCCCAGACAGAAGTTGAGATCCTTATATGTTTTCTGTATTCTTTGCTTTCTTGCATGTGGGTATGGTCTTGTTAGACACAAGATTTCCTTATTATGGTTATTTACTATCTACAGCCTTACAACCTCTGAGGGTACCAGCTAGGAATTAGGATGTGTCCAATATGTGCACTCAGGCTTGAAGACAGGAAATGCATCTTAGTCCTATGGATACCATAAAAAAACCCAATGTTTAAGCGCATTTCTTGGTTCCTAATAAAGAAAATTCCACAAAACCTGATAATAGCATCCTAAAATGACTTACAAAATAAGATTAAATTTAAAAACACGTAACACCACTGCTTTCTCAATTCCTCCCAGTCTTGTCCCAGCATTCATTTAGAAACACTTTAACATTGTATGCTATTGTTACCACTATTTACATTTCCTTAACACTTGAGAATTCTCAATATGAAACAGAAGCACTGTCCAGTGCACCACAGCCCACAACAATAAAGTATATGACACATAAAAATAAATAGGGCACAAGTGAAATTCTTCTATCATTTCACCAAATAAAATAACCGAGTTCCTTTATATGTTTCCCATCAGAAATCCCCATGTTCTCACACAAGTGCACATTTAGAAATAGGTAGCAAAATGTTCATTAGATTTTCTGTTTTTCAGTGTGCAGGGGTAAGACCTGCAAAAGCTGAGCCCCTTTCAATTGCACTGAAGGCAATGGGAATCAAAGTTTTTAAATACCTGAGCAGGATCATGACACTCACCCCATGTATTCTAATTTTTAAGTGCTGTTTTAACAGTAGATTAAAACAGATTCTTTACTAAACTAATTCAATCCCTGTTCCTGCAATGCCAAGGTGGTGAGAATTCTATTACCATTTAAATGTACTACCACAGCAGGTGAACCCTTTAGGAGCACCTGCAATCCCAATGGATCAGGCATTATGCCAAAGGCATAATCCATAAAGACTGTATGTGTGCACACACATACATATACATGTTATATATACGTATACATTTATATGTATAAAAGACTATTCAATTTATTTGCAATCTCTGAAAAACTAATTGTGATTACCCAAAGGACATTTCAGTACCTACAGTAGCACCATAAAAGAGATAATGTAAGTTTTTCATATTTTCACCATTCCTTCTTAAATAGTAAAGGCCTTTTAATTTTTTCTATTGAGTTTTCATAGCAAGCAGCCCAATGTACAGTTTGCAGGGGAAAAAAAAAGAAAGGTCATGTGATAAAACTGATACAGTTCCTATTCTGGGAAGAGCAGTTGCACTCTGCTGAACAGAACAGAGGTAACCAACCAGGATTTTGCATTTTTGCCTTATTGTGTGCTTTGAAATATTTATTTTATCTAAGGGATGTAAAAACTATAATTAACAATGATGGAGACTTAACTTTGGAGTAGTACATTTGTGCCAAAAGTGCATATATCTAAGAGTGCAGAAACTATGACAAATGCTAAGAGCCAAAATCAAGCTTTTAATAATCACATACATGACAAACCTGACTATAGCACTGTGTCTTTATAGCAAAAAAGAGCACACTCATATGAAGTAAAGCTAGAGATAGAACAGTATGGACACAGGATATTCTGTACACTATTAAAAAAATCAAAGTGGAATGACTTACCACTTCTTCATGGGTAGCACTTTCTACATTTATACCATTAACCTAAAAACAGATACGATAGGGAGAAAATGATTTGCAATGTGTAAATTAGTTAATGAAATAAACATAAAGGCAAGCATGAAACAAATATCTGTGGAAAAAGTGAATGTTTACTGACCTGTATTATTGCATCTCCTATAAATAACATTCCTGTTCGGTCAGCTGTGGGATTACAGAAGGAGTACATTTTAATTGAAAGTAGTGCTGAAAAATAATGCTATATTCTCTTCCAGCAATAGGTTTAGCATACTGTTTGTAACCTTCATTTGAAAGTGATTGGGTTGGGAAAATACCAATAGCATAGCAATCAGGTTTCATCCTATAAAGATAATAGACTACTAGCAATTTTAAACAAATTAAGAGAGTTACTTTCCACGCACAAAGAACTTATTAAATACGGAATACAAATGTCATTTCTCACTAACAAAGGATTTCATTAAATTATGGGGAAAGCGTGATTCACACTTTTCATTATTCTTCCACAAAAGGGAAATAGGAATTTCTGAAACTACTTAGCAATTCCTTTCTCACTGAACAAATTTACAGGGACTGCTATAATTAAAGAAGTTGTGCCTAGAATTCAATACAACTCTTTAACATGAAGTTTGAGTTAGCTTTGTTCCTCAGAATAACAAAATACATTATTCCAGTCTGTAATTTGCATGTTTCCTGCCTTACAGAGTTAATGGGAATAATGTAATGAAGCTGCAAACAATTCTGCACACACACAAAGAATGACATTTTTGATGTGTATTCTTTAACTTTTAAATTTTTTACTTTTTAGTCAAATTTGAGGATATTTATCTCATGGAATGTATTACTTAATTGAAAGTAAGGCTCTGATCCTGTAAAGACTGGTATGATTAAATAAGGCATTTTAGTTTTATATATGATCTTATAGGGTCACAGCTTTAGGCTTTGAAGAATGTAATTAATGTTAACAAGGACAGTATTTTGAGAGAAGGAAATAGAGGTAAAAAAGAAAGAAAAAACTTCATAGAGTATTCTCACCGCTTCCGCAATATAGCTGCTGCCACAACAAATGTACCTTTGGTACAAAATAGCTTTTTTTTTTATCTTAAATTTATCTTTCTAATAGATTTTTCATCACTGTTTTGGCAGAAAAAGGTAACAGTTCATTAGTCATACTTTTATCAGTACTTAGGAAAGATTTCACCGTTTATTTTAAATACCACGATACAGGTTGTATTGAAGGTCTTTAACCCACTTCTCATCCTGCTTTGTATTTAGAAATATGCACACAATCTGTAATAGGTGGTATAGGAAAGAGACATCTATGCACAGAAATGAAACTGAATTAAAGCAGTTCACAAACATCATGAAGCAGTGCGAAGTAGCCTATATTGGGTACATACATTGCTAGAGGCACTGAACATTAGCTTGGGCATCTCAATACTAAACTTCTGTTCAAGATGTTACTAATACATATAACAACAGTGAAAAACATGTGAATTATTTTTAATTCAATGCTTATGTTAGGACCATTGGGCTGCTTTAGGCAAGTGGGAGCATACTTGAATTGGACACAGAAGGAAGAGGGTGTGTTTGAAATTCCAGTTGCAGTGAAGTATAGAAGGATAGAGTCAAAGGGTGCACGTCTTGCCCACTGTGTGTGATTGACTCAGAACTGAGTGGAGAAATTTTTAGTATGTCTGTATTAGCAAGTGATAAGGCAGAACAGAGACAGATTGGGAACCAAAGCAGTTGTTGCTGAGGCTCCTTACGCCCACACTGTATGGGTTTCAGGGATTTTAATTTAGATCAGTTAGACTGGTCTCCCAGCCTGAATGCTCCCAGGTGATGTGAAGCTGCCCAAGGAAAGCTAGTGCACAAAACTTTGTTTTGTGATCCCCTAAGCAGCCCATCCTAAGGCACACCAGTGTCACACAGTGATGCACTCCTGCTGCCAGTAACAGCTGCAACAGGCCACAATACACAGAAGCAGACCTTACTTACAAGTAATGCAATGATCCCTGCAACCTGAATCAGTGCAGAGCTTGAACATCAACTGAATGATGTAACACAGGGAGAGCAGACTGTCAACCTGCTTCAGGAGGATACCACCAATAAGCCAATCCTGGGATACTATTCTGTCTGTGTGGGGGTCGCAGTAGGACTGACTCACACTCCAACTCACTGCAGCAAGGGAGATGTGTTTGTTTATACTTCAACAAGTACCAGTCAGTTGAGCTGCAGGCCACAGATGTGATGAGGATGGCATACATGGGCAGCAGGCAGCATTAGTTTTCCCGAGACCCTGTCTTGTTGGCTCTTCTGGTAGGCCAAGGCAGCTGTTGCCATTGGGAAGATCAGTTAGAAACAGCAATATTGAAAAAG
This sequence comes from Pandion haliaetus, assembly GCA_013401275.1. Classification (NCBI taxonomy): domain Eukaryota; kingdom Metazoa; phylum Chordata; class Aves; order Accipitriformes; family Pandionidae; genus Pandion; species Pandion haliaetus. The sequence continues at coordinate 14,997 of VYZV01044522.1, forward strand.
AAGCACAGGAATATAAAGAGGGGTGGGGATGTGAGAGATGAGTTTGGAAAGAATTTCTGTAAGAGGTGAAAGCAGAAAAACATAGGGCTGTTAAGAAAGGAAAGCATACTGAGCCAGAAAATGTTTGGGTGAAAGATGAGATCCTGATGGAAGAGTGCGTCATGAAGATTTGCAGGCAGGTAGGTATCACAATCGTCCTGGATGTTCAGCTATCCATGATCTGCTGCATAATGACACAACAGCACAGTTGTGTAATCTTGTCTAAGTCTTCCGAGAAAACAGCTTAGTTCCAACAAAAGTTGTAATAAAATATGTAGAGGAGAGTTAAAATTCCAGACGCAGGTAAAACTCTTGAGATAGGCCTAGTTAACAGCTCAAGGTTTGAAGAGGAAAAGCACTGACATGAAAAGGTATAAAATCTCAAGAAAGAAAACCAGGTAGCTGGAGGATGGTAACTCAGCAGCACCGAAGGCAAATCCCTTCCAGGAAGCAATGGAGGCTGAACCTTTCCCACCTGACTGTTGACTGGCAGGTCAGCAAAGACTCATTGGTCATTCCACAGGGGTGATGAGTACTGCCATATGCCCAGCTACCTACTGTGTGTGTTAGCCAATGAATTTTACAGTTTAAGAGCACAAAGCAATTATATCCTGCTTTCAGAGTCTCTACACACAAAGCTGTCCAGACAATAAATGAGAGAAGGAGCATTATGTGGTCAATACCAAATGCTCTATCAACCGAAACAAAGCACAGAAAATGGGGGCAATCAGGGCATTAGCTCCAAAAGTGCATTACGCTGCAAACTAACCCGATAATGTAGACAGCATGGCTGCTGCCATCATGGCCAGTGATGGTATTCTGGCAAACTCTGCTTGCAAGTCTGTGATGTAACACTTCGTTTTTAGACAATTGTCTATAATTTAAAATTGATGAATTCTAACAAAAATATTTTCCACAAATCAAATTGTAGAGGACATGTCACTATAATGCAGAAGTTACAATATATTTCACAAGTATATTAGAAATAAAGTGTCTGGAAAAACTCCTTGGAAAGATACAAAGAGGCATCTTGTTTCTCTAAGGCATATTTTAAATCTGAAGACAAGACATCTACTGAAGTTTTCATTAAGTCATATGTTCTCTCCATGACAAAAACATTAAGTAAAATGTTCCAGGCTATGTGGGACTTTTTCTCCCACTGGTAATACCCTCATATACAAAGTTGTCTATGAAACGCTGCTCTGCAATTATCAGTCACTATGTGTAAAATGAATCAGCACTAAAACCAAAACACTTGAGGAGCTTTGGGATACCAAGGAGCATATAACCTAATTCAGAGAAACATTAAATATAACTTTTTTAGAAACCAGTAGACCTCTTGAAGCTTTACTTGAAATAATATTTTAGTAGCAGTGAATTGAACATGGCCAAAAACAAGACTCAGAAAAGAAAATACGCACAAAGTAGTGGTAAGCAGAAATGTACCAGGCTGTAATAGAAAATGAAGTGTGCGCTACGACAATTAGTGCTACATCACCTTTATTCTACATCGTAATTATCTTTAAAAAGGTTTAATATTGATCAAATACTGTACATTGATTAAATTCACAAGTGATACTGAAGTAGGAGGAAAGCATCAGGGAAACCCAAAGGGGCTTATGTTGAAGAAATGATATGAAAATAACCATTAAAAAAAAAAAAGATCTTATTTTTGAGAATATTAGACTTGAAAAACTTTTCAAAAAGCAAATGACCCATCATTCTAGCAATTAAAAAAAAAAAAAATTCAGAGCCATGAACTATTAAATATTATTTTGCACTCAGTGAGAAGGGAAAAGAACCAGTAATTCTTTCTAGCTTTGCCCTGTTTCCTTTTCCTATGCATTAGGGCTGAAGAAGGGCTGTATTAAATTTTCCAAAATTTGCAAGTTTGTGAAACGGTAAATTTACTGAACAGACACTCAGGGAATTCTGACTTACCACATTAATTGATGCACAACCCTATGCAGATTTGAGTCTGTAAATAATCTGTTGTCCTTATATTTTTCAAGGTTGATCACAATACGTTTTCCCTCAATTTTTGTTGAATTCCTCAATCACACAAGAAACATACCAGGTACTATGTCCTCTGTCATTATTGGTGATGCACAAAACCATGCTGCTTAAAGCACACAGTGAGCTGCACTGACTTCATGGACTTCTCAATTCATAAGCTTAAATTTAAATATATGCATACGTATTTCACTGCATAAAGAAAATCTAAAGGAAAAGTTAAGAAACTAGATGAAATAAAAAGAAAAGCCTGGAGAAATTATTATATAGGATACAAGAGACTTCTCAAAGTTAACAACAATGTTATCTGCAGAGTTAACACAAGATAAAACTGGTTTGGCCTGGGAAGTCAGAACTGTTTTCTCTTCAGCTTGGACTGTATGAAGAACAACATGAACTGTAACAATGCGCAGGCACCACAAGTGTCCCCAGGAAAGTCTCTGCCATTAATCCAAGCATTTGAGCAAGAATTGATCAATCTGGACATAGTTTTCCTTACAGTTTGCCATATGGCAACGTCTGCAGGCAATTGATACCAAGAATTGTCTAGGGCAATGTACACACCAACAACTGTAACTTTCTTCCAGTTTTGTTCCATAAAAGAAATACTAACAAACCCAGTCTTCTGTTCTATCTACGGTAACAGGTAGGGTCCTGTAGACAATGTAAGGCTGTGTTTTTCTTGTAACACTGGAATGGTAGGTAAAGTCATGGGCAGGGATCCTAGCTGGAAAGCTGATGTGTGCAAGAGGTGGGGATAAAGACCAAATGGGTACATCAGTCAAAAGACAACTACTTTTGCTGCTGCTCTTAGAAGAACTAATACGAGAAAATTTGGGAAACCACTATTTATAGCAAGAAAATGGCTCTCCTATGTTCAAAAGTGAAAATTATTTTTTTTTTCCATATGAAAAAATGTGTAGATATTAGGATGGGAAAATCAGGGGGAGCATACCAAAAAAAATTAAATCCTTGAAATGAACACAATTATTTAAATGTGATTTCTTGCTGCTTTGTGGTGATAGTAAAGCTGAGAGCAAAAATCTGGACTTTGTATTTTAATTAGGAATTGACCAATTTTACTTTCTGCTTCCCTTCTCTTCCCCACTGGCACACAATTCAAAATAGTTTTATAGCTCTTATTTCTTTATTTACTTCCCCAAGATTACTGCAGTACTAAGAAGCTACGCAGACAAAAGCTAAATGTAGAGAGGCAAGTAGAGGACGAACATGTGTATCTATAAAATCAAGAGACATTACGTAACATAATATTACCACGAAAAAGAGAAAAAAACTGTATCTAAACCCTATAAGTTCTGATCTTACACTACTATAAAATCTAACTGGGTATTAAACCTTTTACCATACCATGACATAAAGTTGCATCAGATTCCAAAAAACTAGACAGGATTCAGTTGGCTGAGTACTTGGGTAAGAAACCTATAAAATAACTGCTGCTGCAAAAAGTGATGTTTTCCGAGTCAGTAAGTTTTGCTCAAGACATTAATTCATTGTTAAACTAATGTCGTACCACGAGTGTAAGCAAAAGTATACTTCTAGAGGACACTATGCTATTTGAGATGCAACTGGAATAAGTTATGCAGAATTTGAGATGATTTACCAGGTTTTATGGTGATATAAATGTTTGTCTCAATAGTTCAGCCAAATTCCATGCTAGCTTGTGATGTTAATCTCTGGCTTTGTTTTACTGAAAATACCACTGTTGTGTTTTTCACAATTTCTTAGAAACTACTGTTAAATAAATTGATATTATTTACTGGAAAGGAAACAGCTTTTGCTTTGAGGAAGAGAAAGGCAGTTAACTCATAACAACTGCACATGTTCCTGGAAAAGACCAATTTACAAAGTGTATTGTAGACTGCCTCATATTTTGGGTACACCTGAGTACCGCTGTTACTATCAAAAAGACATTGAGAAGGATCTAGGGGTCCTGGTGGACAGCTTGCTGGCCATCAGTCAACAATGTGCTCTCATAAACAGCATCCTGGTCTGCATAAGGAGGAGTGTTATCAGCAGGTGGAAGGAGGTGATCCTTCCCCTCTACTCAGCACTGGTGAGGCCCACCTGGAGTGCTGGGTCCAGTTCAAGAACCAGTACAAGAAAGACGTAGTCTTACTGGAGCAAGTCCAGTGGAGAGCCACAAAGATGAAGGGGCTGGAGCACCTTTCATGTAAGGAGAGGCTGAGAGAGCTGGGACTGTCCAGCCTGGAGGAGGGCAGGGTCAGGAGGATCTTCTCAATGTGTATAAAGACCTGACAGGAGGGGATGAAGAAGAGGGAACCAGACTTTTCTCAGTGGTGTCCACTGACAGGACAAGAAGCAATGAGAACTAGCTGGAACACATGAAATTCCATCTGAACACAAGAAAACACTTTTTTACTGTGAGGGTGACCAAGCACTGGCACAGGTTGCCCAGAGAGATTGTGGAGCCTCCATCCTTGGAGATACTCAAAAGCCATCTAGACATGGTCCTGGACAACTGGCTCTGGGTGGCCCTGCTTGAGCAGGGGGGGTGGGCCAGATGACCTCCAAAAGTCTCCCAACCTCAACAATTCTGTGATTTGCAAAGATGCATACAGGAATATATTGAATATATATTTTAGCATATTTGTTCAGAATACTACTAAGTTGAAATAACATTAACCTATTAAGGAAGTACTTGTAAACAAAGATATTCTGAATGAAAAGAGGATTTAGTTTTAAAGTTTAATTCTCAGATGTTGACTTTTCTCATGAGAATTATCCTTCATACTCTATGCAACCCGTCTCAGTTTCTGGATCTTTTTGCTGAGAGAAACCTGGGCTTTGATTTTCTAATTTCCATTGCTATGAAAGCAACAGCAATACAGGAACTGTATTCATAGAAAAGGATAACCATCATGAGGAGCAAAGAACCACAGATTGGGAGTAGACAGATTTTCTTAGAAGTTTTGAGTAAAAGTTGCCAGGGAAATAAAGAAGAATCATCCCCCAAAATTACACATGGATAGCAGAATCCCATCTGGAAAAAGGTAACCACATCAGATTCCACTGCAAAAAAACCCTGAAGTGATGGACGTTTCTAACCATATATACACTTCCTATTTTTAGTGTCATATCTAGTATTGTGTTGTAATGAAACATGATTTTCTCTGTTCCATTATTGTTGTCATTTTTCTTATCTTCTACTTTGTCTATCTGTACCTGTTTGTCTTTGTGATTTCCCATCTCTCTATTTATTTTCAGTGTGAGTGTCCCTTATGGGCAGTTCTCTCACCCCATTCTTCACTCCATTCTCAAATGATCAGCAAGTATATAATTATTTCTGGAATTATGACCATCTTATGAGATTTTTTTTAAACAGAATTAGCTTAACCTGGAGATTTTACAGTTAGTAATAAAGTGCACTGAAAACATGAGACGTGAATTGCTAAAACATTTACTTTTTTTTTTTCAAATGAAATATTTTAATTCTAAAGAAATCAGAAAATATTGAACATGCAAAATGCTCCAGAGCTGAATCTGTTTGAGGATAGGTGTTCCATACTTGCTTTGCTCCTTCACATTGTCCTTTTAGATGACCTCAGCAAAAAATAGGTTTTCAGAACATACTGCTCACTAGAATCTTCTGCTGATAAAACCGTTTTTCTGTCAATGGCCAGCATTGAATCCAACTCGAAAGGAAAACTACTGTAACAACAAATTTCTAATATTTTTCACTGCAAACTATTAATGGGCTAAACTTAACTTTATTACAAACAAATATAGCTTTCTATTTTCTATATGCCAAAAAGTAAAATGAGGAAGATGTGTAAGGGCAATTAGCAATCCCAAGAGGATACCAATGGGCATTAAGGAACCTTGACCTTAAAAAAAAATCCTTTTATTCCCTGCTATGACGGCAGATGATATTAGAACAGTCTTCTGAGGCCAATTCCAGAATACCATTTTGTTATATTGCCTAATAATTCAGAGAGCCTATGTTGCAGACAAGTTTTGCCATTTTTTTTACTGACCTGGTCAGGACAATGGTTGCATATATACCAAAACTGAGAAGACTAGAATCTGGAAAAGTCCTGGGCTTGACATTATTTTTAATTAAAGGTGCTTTGAAAGACGGTATGGAAAAAAAGTTTTAAAGTTCAGTTTTATTTCTACCCATCTAACTCTCAGCAGTAACTAAAGCAAAAATTATTAAAAGTCTTTTGGACGGTATTCTGATTGCAAACAGGTTTGTGACATGGGCTGCAGTGCCAGTTTATCACTTGATCTGTAAAAAGTACCAGCATACACTGTGACTAAACAGACTTTAGAGCTGCTTTAGGAAACAAGAGGAGAAAAATTCAGATGGTCTGAGTTTCCTGCAAAAGTCCTGGTATTTTTATGTCTTGGTGCAAGATCCTTAAGCCAAAGCAAATGGCAATGTGATTCTTGTAGACATTACCAAACAAGTAACATTAGAGTATGAACTCAGTGAAAAAAACCTAGACACAACAGGTTAGTTCTTTAATTAAGGAAAGAGGCCTAATATAGCTCAGATTAGGCTGTAGATGTTGCAGCAGAGAGAGGCCACAGGAATGGTTATCATAATAAATTCTTAGTAGAGAAAAATACTTCCAGTTTTACAGGTATTTAGCAAATCAGTTCTTCATCATTTGGTTCTGCCTTTATAGAAAAGTATCAATTCTCAAAGTAAGGAAACAGAATTAGAACATTAATAGTGTAAGTACTTTAAAATTTTGCCTTTTAAAGAAAAGTCATGACAACTAAGATGTGACTATAAGAAAAGCAAAGCAGTTGGTTTTTTTTTTAAAATGTATCTTCAGAAAATCTGAAAGTGCTACTTTACTACTGGTGTTTATTACTTGGAATATTTGCCTAACCACAGCTACTAAATACCTTGAGTTTGAAATAAAAGTAAAAATACTCATGCATCTTATGTGGACAGAATTCATAAACAGGTAGGAACAATTAAGAAACAAAAGCAATAGCTGTAACTATGAATAAGTTATATTTTGTTTTAAAAAAATGTTCTACTAGCCAAGCATTGCTAACAGTTCATTAAGAGTCAGTGAAAAGCTATTTAAAATTGAAAAAATGTGGTATTTCTAGGAATACAGTTAGTAGTGTTAGAAGCTGTACGTTCTCTATGTGTATGATTAATCTAAACTTAATATTTTCAGAAATATTATAGTATTTTTCAGGTAAAAATAGTTGTGTGCATTTTAAAATTAATTAATCACTAGAATAAATTGACAAAGGAATGTAGTATAATGTAAAGGAAGATTAATCTGATCACACAATTGCAACATTCTAAGGCATAAGGTTAGCTCTAATAGACATCTGATTAATATCAGATGTAAAAGGCTTTCTGAGCTGAATAATGTAATATAAAGTTAGACAAGTTATGAATAGGTAACATTATATAAGGAAATAAATTATAATCTGGCATCTTCAATCTTTTCTTCCAAAATATGTAACTACGTTTCCATTAAATTCTATTATAGTATGCCAACAAGTTTTAAATGCTGTAGAGATGATACCTGGAAAACTGTATTGGGTCTGGCTGAGATGGAGTTAATTCTCCCTATAGCAGCCCTCGTAGTGCTGTGCTCTGCATTGGTAGCTAGAAAGATGTTGATAACACACCAGTGTTCTGGCTACTGCTGACCAGTGCTGGCACAGCATCAAGGCTGGCTCTCCAACATTCCCCCCTCACCAGTAGGCTGGGGCTGGGCAAGATCTTGGGAGGGGACATAGCCAGGACAGCTGATCCAAACTAACCAAACAGATATTCCATAACATATGATGTCAGCTCAGCTACAAAAGCTAAGTAAAGGGAGATGGAAGGGGGGGGCATTTTCATCTTCCGAAGCAACTGCTACGCGTACTGAAGCCCTGCTTCCCAGGAAGTGGCCAGACACCGCCTGCTGATGGGAAGTAGAGAACATCATTTGTTTCCCTTTGCTTTGGCACGTGTGTCCTTTGCTTTCACTTTATTAAACTGTCCTTATCTTGACCCATGAGCCTTTTGTTATATTTTCTCTCCCCGGTCTAGCTGAGGAGGGGGAGTGATACAGCGGCTTTGGTGGGCACCTGGTGTCCAGCCAGGGTCAACCTACCACAAAAACAAACTTAGAGAATAAGGAGGAATGCCCAAAGTAGCAGAAATAAATGCTTTAAATGAGTTACAAGAAAAGAAGAGATGTAGCTACTAAAATAGCCCAGAAAGTCTTTTGTTCAGAAACCAATAAGGGAAAGATAAGAACAGTGAAAAGACCAAACCCAGAACTTTTCTGAAATTGCCAAAGGATATTATTAAATTTCTCATATTATTCCATGTGACTATCTCCAAGCAGAAGGGTCGCTACATTTCCTCTTTCCATCAGATATTTTGTATGATTCTTAACTGCTTCAGCCCCCAAATAATCTGAATGAGTTTTACTCTCATTTTAATTAGTATCTTTCAGTGCAATGGGAATCTTTGGCGCAGTTAAAAGATGTTTTACGTCTAGCTGCTTGCCTCTCCAGTTTCTGTACCAAAGCACTGTGGTAAAAGCAAGCTCCAAATGCAAGTCCAAAACACCATCCATCCTCAGAGGGACTTCAGGCAGTTCTCTCCTGAATGTATTATCTCAATGAAAACATACTATATAGTTCACTGATTTCTCTGCACAGAATAATTATCATTAACCTTTTTATTCAACCTGGACTGTAGTGAAAGTTACTATTTGAATTTGTTACAAGTGCTATTTTATTAGATTTCTGCAGTTCATAAAGGAACTATGTTGTCAGTCAGAGGTAGGTGAATGGAAGAAAGAAGAAAAACTGTACAAGTCACTGGCATCCTACGGCCAGTTTATTCACTCAACTGCTACCTGGAACAGAGGATAACTAACACAATATAATGTAGTTTTCATACCTTTCTCTATTTAGTTTAGAGTACAAGAATGATAAACATAGTATTATATGTCCATTGAAATTACAAATAAAGTTTTTCAGCTTTCGTATCTACCTTCTTCTTTCATAACCTGCAAAACACACCTTCCAAAAAGAGTATTCATCATAAAACCCTATAGAACTGAAATACAATCTCGAGAAACATTTTATATTTTAACATAGCTGTTAAGCAAAACTAACTATCTTTTATTGGAAGTTGATCTTCTTCACATGCATGAAGAAGAATTTGATCAATAATATACACTTTGAATACTATTTCGTTGTACACTTAACAGAAAAGCATTATTCAGTATCAGGAACCTGACACACATTTTTAGACACACACACATGTATATGTATATGTATACATATATAAAGCCTCCCTTTGGGAAAGTACATAAGCAACTGCCTAAAAGTAGAGCTAGACAGCTAATTCCCTGTTTCTGTTTTTTAGGCAAACCAAAAGAATGAAAACAAATTTGAAATTGACCTAAAATGGGAATGCTTGGTTTTCTCTGTAAAAATGAGTTCTGGATTCATCAAACTCTTAAATCCCATTTAAAAAATTAACACAAATTCTACAACAAAACAAAATTTCTAGGTGAAATTTACAAATATTTCATCCCAAATTTTCTTCTGTCCACATAATATTTATGAATAATATTAATGCATAAAAAATCTGCATTTCATTGTGACAATAAAGACATTACCATCTTAAGAACATTTACTAGATCTGATTTTAAATATATGCCTGTTCAGTTAAATAAACACTTAAAAATTAACTCTTTGCATCCTTCTACTCAAAGAATTCTTTTAGGTCAATAATTTAAGACTCTTGCTTCAGCATTTAACCCTCAAAACAAAACCCCCTAATTGTTCTAGAACCTCAACTCAAGAATTCATCTACCTATATGCTTCTCACTAAAAATACAATGACTGCTATTTGTAACATTGGATCTTAAGTACATTCTTAACTTTTAGGTTGTATAAAAATACTTTCCTGAAGTGGGGATCAAAGTACCTTCCTTTTACTTTCTGACTGATCTTTAACAGTTCATTAAGATGTCCTTTCTATTAAGAGGTCCTGCCTTTTGTGGCCTGCCTAGTCTTGATGAGGCAATAATAAAAAAACGAAATCCAAAATGCTAAGAATGTTCTTCTGTGCCTTCTGAAAATAAATGTAGAGCTGGAGGTATAGGTCCAAGAGAGAGAACAGTGAGTAGATGCTATCTTCAGGTATCATTAGCTTTCCAGTAATAAAGAAAAATAACACTGGCAAAGATAATTAAAAATTAGTGATAGAAAATAGGAATAATCCTAAGCAAATATTGAAGAAATTTGTGTTATTAGAAAACAGTGTACAAATATTAACCACCATCCAGCTTCAAATGTCTTATGTTTAAATTAGGCCTGTCTCATGTTCAAAGATGGCCTTGTTTTCAGTCTTCACCTTCATTACCATAAGGCATAATGCAAATTTTTTATCCATTCTGACTTCCTTATAAACACAAATACCTCCATCTGGGTTTAACTCATCTTTAATCTTGACCTTGCTGGCTCAGTGGAATGAATCTCCAAGGCTAGTGAAGCAAAGATGAGTACAGCTGTAGGGATGAAGAACAGAATGAACAGAACCATGCTGTGCATCTCAACTGTAATCTCTCATCATGCCCACCAACTTGTTCAGACTAGGCTTGGTTACCCTAGTTTACCAGCCTTGTGGATGACCAGAGTCAACACAGGAAAAAATACCTATAGGGGAAGTGTTACATATGCTTCCATACTAAACCATCTTTGCTTGATGTAGTAGAAGTGTAAATGAAACTGTTAAAAGCCCTCATCAAACTGACACCATGTCCTCCAAACAGATGGTCCTGAACGCAGGCAGCCAGGATGTGATATTTGGACACAGTCTGTGTTTGCAGAGTATACGGTTTTAAGCCAAGAATGTTTCAGTGCCTGAATGTCCTGAGTTCATTCCAAGCCTGCCAAGGTATACAGCATCTCCAGTCAGAAATGGACTAAACACATAATAGAAGATTTTTCAGTACAGCAGAATGTGAGTTATAAGTCATCTTTTATCACAGAAGGTGGGAAAATGCCTTCAAATGAAGGTTTTAATGAATTTTGGCTCTCAAGAGAGGACCTTTTTTGAAACTGGCAAAATGCAAAGTATCCCTATTCCACTGGGTTTTGTGTAGTTTTACTTAACTATTTTCAGCATGCCCCAGCCAGCTGAACCCACTGTTCTGTTTCATTGTTGCTGCTTGTCTGACTCCACATGTTATAGGAGATATGAGCAGAGCTCACAGCAGTAGCCAGATTATTGCAGCAGGTCTCAGGAAAATGGGAACTTGCATCAAGGTGACAAAATTTGATTGCTAACTTGATAATTCTGCAACACAAAACAGAAATTTGATTGCTTGATGTTTATACAATTAGAATTTCCAATACTATAAGCAGTAAGTCACCTGTATGTACAATGAGGTTAGATTTCAAAGTCCATTCATTTTTACAGTCTCCACCCTTTAGATTCCACAAGTTCATAAAGACTCTTTAGTAAGTAAAAATGGGAATAACAGAAAAAAAGATGTAAACACATGAAAGCTCATACACTTTACCCATATATTGTGTCTAAGAATTCTTTAAAGTATACTTACCGGACCTGACAAAATTTCTTACTGATTCACTGTACAACAAGTAAGCCTGACTGGTCTGATTCCTTTCAAAGTTCAGTATATTGAGTTACACATCTCTGAGAACAGGAGTCTACATCTATTTGACTGTAAAGCTACTGCAGTCTTTACCATAAATAAATTGTTAATACTAATTATAATACATATATAAAAATAATACACACCTAGAAGCTATTAGCAAATCACCAACTATTGTACAATGATTGTACAACTATTGTACAATGATAGAGGACAATGTACTCTATCTTAAACCAGTTTCAAAAGGAAAATACAGGAAAAGCAATACTGTATTAAATTACATTAAAAAAAAACCCTAGAGAAAGCATGAATCAGTCTTAGAAAATCTTACTGAGAAGCTTCAACATCAATAGTATCTTTTCATAATCTGGGAGATTACTAGTAATGTTGCTAATATGCTGAGTCAACTGGATGATTTGATACATGGGTAGCAGAAAAAAATCCTTGCTTTAGAAGTGAAATAATTACCTATGGGATTAAAATTACTCTGCAGCTAGTTATATCACTTTACTTTTGAATTTACAAATGTGTTTGCATTTACTTGTTCTCATTCTGTCATTCTGACTTTTGCCCCTCTGACATTAACTTTAGCAAAAGCTTTGGTGGTATGAAAAAAACATAACCTTTGTTAGAATGGAAGACAGAATCCACAGAAAAGTATAAAAGGCCTAGACTCAGTGATGAGTCATTGGCATTAGCAGAACTTGCTCTTGCGTAATACTGTTGAGGAGGGCATGTGCTTAGGAAAAACTCAGGACATTCTTCAGTGTGATTTGTAATACATTGGACATTAGTCTCCAGCACTGAACGATCAATTCATCTTGTCGTTCAGAAATGTAAAGCTATGCTCTTGAATTGCATTTCTGCATATGTTCCAGTGAACATGTTCAGGAAAGTCTTATTGAAAAGAGTGATCTAGGATAACTTAATCTGAAAGTTATAAACACAGTGATCATAGCTGAGAGGTCTCTAAGCCAGTCAAAACTGTATGAGTAGTATTTATTACCACTGTTGCGACAGGAGTGCTTGTGTTGAATAATGAAATCAAATCCAATTGACATGTTCACCCTATCTCAGCAACTGAAGTGCAAATGCCTTCAGCTGATGCTTAAGGTAATACCAACAAAGTCACTTCTCCTATATTTGAAAAATTTAAAGAGTACAAAGACAGGTGACTAATTACATTATTTAGGATAGCACAAAGGTTGTACAGATATAAAAAAGAAGCAACTGCTTTATTCTATTATACTTCTAGCTTTGGAACTATAAAATAGTACTGTATCCAAACAATGTAAGGTTGGTTATGTGATTTGGCAGTGTTGTCATGTAATGGGCATTAAATTTCACAAGAAATATCACAAGTTATCAGACATTTTAGGAAATCAGTAATTTAGTCTGTAAGGAGAATTTTACGTAAATTCGGATATTTTGCTCAAGGACCTAAAATAGTAAAATACCTCATAGTAAAATTCCTGATAAGAAATCCCTTTTTTATCAGGTAACTGATGTATTTTCAAATATTACTGCATGATACAGCCTTTTTTTTTTTTTTAATTCAATATATTTGCTTAAATCAGCAACTAATCTCACTGCTTAACTCCAAGTGACCTTTGAAGTTAGCCTATCAGTTTCACCGTTATTAGTACATTGTACAATGAAAGTCCATTGGTCATTTATTCACATTATGAACTTACAAATGTTGAGTCCAAAATTTATTTTAAGATAAATCTGTGTGGGTCTCACCTCTCCCTCATGCTTAACATTTCCTCTCATTATATCCAACACAAGTATTTTTCCAGATCTCTTTTTATACATAAATATATGTATATCTAAGTATGCATATGTGTGCATTCATATACATATATATATGGGGAGAAAGAACAGACGTATTTTTAGAACACTGTTGTTATTTTCCCTTAAATAATATTACCGGATTATTTCCTCTAACACTAAAGCACTGATTCTACACAGGCTACTTTCTTCATACCTTGCCAGGTGTGTCAGTGTCTTCATGTCATTAATTGACTCAGCCAGGAACATTGCATATGGGCTTACTGTGATATTGCATTGCCTCTGGTCGTAACTCCTACTCAGTTTGAAGCTTCCTTGGACAAAAGGTTACAAGACCTTAAAACAAGTATCATCTAAGGAGAGATTTTCAAATTTGAGGTAACAGCTGACCCCATAACATTGTTGTTGCACTTGTTACTCTACAAATAAATACAGTTCATGAAAAACTACCCACACTGTACAAAAC
>VYZV01044526.1:0-12014 GCA_013401275.1 Pandion haliaetus
TGTCACTTACATGAGGGTTTCAGCAAAATCTTCACTGAATTTTGACTGCAGTAATTATGAAGCAATTGCTTTTACAGGTGACTTGGTTAAGATTCATGACTAAAAAAAAAAACCTCCAAACAACTCCTCCTGCAAGCCCACAGCCTGGAAAATGTCTTTACAGAAGGTCTATCATTTGGTGCCACCATGCACCACAGTGTTACAAACTGAAAAGCTAACTCCACACCACTAAACCAAACCACCCTACTGCTCACAATTCAGCAGGAACGTCAGTCTGCATTTCTATGAGCCCTGGAACAAAGGTGGAAAAGACTGGCCACAGAGGTGGCATAAGGAATCTTCCAAAATACAGTGACCTGCTCTAGGGCAAGATCTGAGTAAAACACCATAATTCTCTCTTAGCAAGAGCTGTTATTCACAACGGCTTTGTTCAACTTCAGGATGAACTTTCAGAGAGATTAACCTATAGAGAAAATCTGAAGGTTGAAAGAAGCCAGACTTAAACATAAAAATTCCAGTTTCCAAACATGCTAAATTTTAAGATGCACCCTTCCTTCATATTTTAATAGGACCTCAGATTTAATAAATCTCAGATAGATTTCTCAATGACTGTTCATGAAGTAGAGCACCGCAGAGCAGGAATAAAGCTCTGACACAGAGTGATCTCTAATGTAAAATCTGTCAGACTTTGCAGGTTTTTACTAAATCTTCAGCCTAAATTACTTTATTACTCAGAGCTACAGAGAGATTAATATGGCCTTAGAGCCCTAGAGCCAACTTCATTTGGTACTACCATCTTGTACTGGCTAAGTTTTTTAAACTACTGGTTTTGTGTAGTTCTTTTTCTTTTCCCATCTCTCTCAGATGCTCAGAGCATTATGGGGACCTGAGCAGGATTGCTACTTCTACCAATCCAAAGTGCAGAAGGCCTTTGCATTTCTTTTGGTAGACATTAAAATCAGAGCTCATCATATGAGAAAATGTCTCTGTCACCCCGATTGAGGCTTGCCCCATTTCCCATTCTTTTTAAGACAAAGACACAGAAGAAGTGGGGTAAAAGTTCTCCTTTCGGAGAGGGGTTGCAAGTAAACAATTTTGGCGAGGGTCACCTGATTTTATCCATCTGACCAGTACAATGTAATGACCATATATGCGCTATAACTAACTTTCTCATGTAAAGAGCCATCCTTCCTTCCTCTCAGCTTTTGCCCTGAAAAAGTTTGAGAACTTGGCACATTTGGAGCACACATTGGAACAACTCCTTGGCAGTCACATCGGTTTTGAGATCCAATTTGACCACGATGAAGGAGTAGTCCTTGACCCAGAAAAGCACTTAAACATACGGTATGCTTTACTTTATGGTAGAAATCCTAGTAGTTCAGTTTTAGTTAGCTAACACTACTACTAAACCCCATCTATTTCTGAGTATGCAAAAACAGAGAAGGTGCCTTCATGAATCTCGGTTCGGCTTTGCGAGGGTTTGGGGAGTTTTTCCCTTTGCTAATTTCACAGCTCAGAAGAATTAGAGAAACAAATTTGCCTCTTGACTGCAGAGAATATGACTGTCAACTTTGCATATAAAGCCACACAATTTTCTCTTTGCTGCTCAAAAGTAGTTTTCAAAAGAAGGGGAAAGACTGGAAAAAGTTGGTTTGGTATAAAACATTAAGGCTTTATTCTCAGTCACCAACTTGAGTTTTTGACAGGAGAGGGAAAGGGTAGACTAGCAGCCCCCAGAGTGATAAACAAGTGGGAAACTCCTCAAGACAGCTGACTCTCTGTTTAAGTGGAAACACAGCCTTGACTGTAAACTCCGGGGATCCTGATCAAAGCAGGTCACCCGCCTTTGCAAAACAGACCATCTGATCTCCATTTTATATCAAGAATAGATGAACTGACAAACTAGCCACAAGTCTGACATAATAAAGGCAAAAAGCTTTCAGCCTACAATAAACTTACCTTCAGGCTACAAGAATGTCGTCTTTGAATGTTTTCTGGCATTACTTGATCCGTCTCACCCAATTAATACTAATACACTACCCAGCTAATTCAAGGACATCAAGGATTTGTTGCCCATCATCTTAATGGTGATGAAGCATTCAGCACAGGATAAGAGTCATAAGGTGTTTTTGTTCTGTTTTTAAAAATCTATTCAGTGAGGTAAAATTCCAATATTATGCTGCAATACACTTTTATTATGTGGAGGTTTATAAATTCTTCTCCAGCATCCTGTGGCTCAAAGCTTCTTCAAACTGTTACTTAAAAATCTTGAAAATTCACCTGCCATTCACTCTCAATATCTGTTCTTTTTTTGGAAAATCAGTTTTAGATATATACACACACAAATATGTATACATAAAGAGATATACCTATAAATATATATTCAAAAGTATGGTTTATAATTCCCAATATTTCTATCAGCACTATCACAAGTTAAACATTCTGAAGTTTCATTCTTGAAAGAAAAAGATCCATATTTCTTCTGTATGAGAGCATGTAAGATTTTCAAATTTCTTCCAGAAGTGTGCATGAGCTAGCAGTCCTAGCTACATCGGCATTTTACCTTGATGAAAACCAGGGTAAGGGAATCTAAGCAGAGCCTCCACACACTTCGAGGGCTAATAGCCCCTCTAAAGCTTTTATCTACACTGAACTCCCACGGGGAGTGTCAACATACCTTGATCTCTTTGTACGCTATTCCCCATCTACAAAATGAGGATATTAGTCAATGCCAAAAAGGAGCTCTGTAATATATTAAAAAGTGTCAGGTTCTTCAGTCACATGAACCACAAATTCCTAAGTACCATTGCACAAATAAGATCACTTCTGATTCCAATGCAAAAAGTTTTGGGCTTTAATTCAGTACTATATTTTAACATCTCTCTTTAAAACACAAAACCTATCTATTTTGCTGAATCTGAACAAAAAAAATCTCCTGAGATAGCTGCAATCTCAGCATAGTAATTACTGCATCTTTTAATATGCTGATTTTAAAAGGCACACTTATTGAGAAGGAAACTATGTGATCCCCCACGTTTGGCAATAGCATAAACTAAAAAAAAGTGCTAAGAAGTCTGCAAATGCATTTTATGGGTGGAGAGCAACATATTCCATAAAAATTGATCATCTTATTTTGCATATCTCTAGACATTGGATCCCCTCTGTCACAAATGCTCTTACTGCCAGTTAACCTTTGATTTTAACAGGCAGCTCATGCCTGACATTTAATTAGTGACCCAATTAAATCTTTTGCTGTTCTCAGCTTATTTTATCATTTAGTAGTAAAAAAAAAAAAAAATAATCAAGACAGGCATGAGGAAGAAATTACAAATGCCTTTATCTGCTGTATATGCAGTACCATTTCCTTAATACTGGTATGTTTGTCTTAGATCCTCAAAACCATTCCCAGAGATTCTTTCAGCAGTTTCATGGGAATGAGGCAATTGTAAAAAGAGAAATATCAATGTATTATGTACTGGCTATACTGACATTAACAATACTAACACATGGTTCACCCACGAAGGTACAACAGAAAGATGCCCATGGGGACAGTGGCCTGTCATGAATGGATAATGAGTACCTAAAATGCTGATCTGTAGAGTTCTGTGTCCTCTCTTCAGTTTAACTTTACTCACGCTACAAAGATTTCACCATTAGCTAGCTATATATTGTGAAGTTATGGCATCTGCTTACGGGTGGTTTCATTATGTTTATACAGCACAGTTAACTAGTAAACCTGCACATATCTGCAACAACATTAAGCTCCTTTCTTTCCCTCTTCCCAGCCCAGGAGAGGAAGGCTTTTGTCCAGCTGTTGTTTCCTTTTTAGATACCTTTTCCCTGGTGTTTCGTTTCTGGAAAGATGCTCCCACAGAGGAAAAGTTTTCTGGAAATTACAGCTTTTACTGAGAAGTCATTAGGAAAGCACTGGTGCAATGTCTGTGCTAGCAGCAGTGTCCCTAGCTGGCTGCCTGCCACCTGCCTGCATGCGCTCCTGTGACAGTCTTGGGACTTACTCCATGCAAATGAACGAACTGAAGCCTAATTCCATGAAATCTCTCCAGTTGTTACTGTTCTTGTATCTTCCTTGTATATTATCCTTTATACGGATCCCATCATATTTGCCTGGCATTAGAGTGGTACCACAGCGATGGCCCAAAATGCAGTGGACATCAAAGATCTCCACGAATTGAACTCCTCTGCCTTGTTAGGCTAATGGAGGCAAACCGAAAGCCCCCAAGTTAACTTACAACATCCAGCAGGCCACATTGCCCAACTGTACTCTTAGGGCACCTCAAGTGTGTTCACGTGACAGTTAAAGCAGAGTAGCTAACGTCCTGTTAAATCCCACCTTGAATTACTGCACACACCATCCCACATCAATGAACCCAATTAAGGGCAACTGAAATCAACCATTCGTCTCTTGGGGAATCTGGGATCTGAGACTGATGTTCATCTTTAGCAGGGAGGGAATCAAGGCAGGATATCTTTGTACCGAAACCTACTAACTTCAGGTTTTATTTATGCTGCTGCATTTATTTAGAAATCAAAGGGAATTTTATTTTTTGAATAATTAATTATGGAATTGTTGAGGCAACAGCCAGAAATGTCATCAGTAGAAGTCTGTGCTAAGGATGTCTTATTTCAAGATCTGTTTATAGATTTTTGAAATTTATTTATCTTTCTTTAAATCAATTTGAAAGTGACTAGCAGCGCACAATTTTCTATTTTTACTAATTACAACTAAAGAGCAATATTAGGATGAGACAGTTAGAAATAAAGCTTGTTGAGCAGCATGTTGTCATTATTTTATAAAGCTTAAGATATGCCAAGTTAATAGATGGAACTTAGAGCACATGTGGAAAAAACAGATTTGGTTAACCCTTGCTGTGCTAGTAGCTGAAGACCGTTGCTATTTCATTAAAAAATGCTGTGCATCAGTATTTATATCATTCTTTTGATGGTAGCAAGGAGTTAACGAACATCTGGAATATGCCTTTTTAAAGATCATGAACACATTCAAACTACTTTTATCTTGGAAGTGATTCGGTACATCTGATCTACTGTGGTATAAAACTGGAGGAGCTGTCACATACAGTGACTGAACGGTTTGAAGGGAAAAACATTTCCAGCTGTAACATACAACAGTTTCCATATAACTCAGAATACATTTAGTAAATGATCTTTTTTCATAAGAAAGGGGCTAACTTGTATCACAGAATTGAAGGACAGCCAATGAATATACACTAAAACTAGGACTTTAGATTTATTATTGAGGATTTGACAACTGGATTTTCTGTATTATGTGCTCCATCCTCCAATTACTGAACTAACTCTTTTTCCTTTCTGTATCATGAGCAGCAATGAAGTTTGGGGTTTGAGTGGAAGAATTTCTTTCAGTTAATTTTTCTGTTGCCAACACCACCTATACTTAATATGCTTTGGGCTGGTTCCAACAGGCAACTGGCTAGATGATGGTAAATTTGCAAACCTACACAAGTTAATAAGATCTGACAGAAGAACAAGGGGTCCAGCACTGAAATGAGTTGTATGATGCAGAAATACATCTGTAGACTCACAGCACTAGAGATCCCTTGAATCACAGCCCGGTGAAGTTCTGGCTGTCAAACTTCTACGTGGTTAAACATTGCAATCTTTGAGAGCGTCAGTGAATTTGTCTATGTATTAGCCTGTGCACATGCTCTCCTTTGCCTACCAGGCAGATTTACAATCTGCAGTTGAGTTGCAAAACCATTAAATGACGTTGGAGTATAAGAAGATGGTCCTGTCACTTAGGGTTAGAGGAATAACAAGCTGGCCCCCAGGACAATGTGGAATCTTCGCCAATATGCAGTCGTGGGCTAAAGCAGCTAGTGATAAATGAATGCTTTGCTGTGGAAACACCGGGGTCTTCTAGCTATGTGCTTGGTGGGAAATAGGGGTGACCTACTTGGTGGGCCTATTTCACCATAGGATATCACTGCATCTGCTGTTCACAGTTAATTTACAAGTAATTAATATTTGTGACATTCTACAATGTACTAAGGAAATTGTTTTCTACTGGACGTGGTCATTTTGTCTATTCTCTATTTTAGGATATAAGAAAAAACACACTGCAATGAAAGTAAACTGTAAATAAACTGTCACGTGATTTCTAACTGAATGCCCAGATAAGACATACATGGCCAGAAAAGCTGTGTCCACTTTATTTTCTTAGTGTTGAGGAGTACAACCTCTGCAACAAAATACTCTTACCTGAAGCTAATCTACCTTATCCTCCTGGATAACAATTGCATATTATTTCCTCCCAAATATTTTGGAACTGCTTACTGATGGTCATGCAGGCTTATGTCTTACCTGGAACTAGCACGTTGGACAGCCCTCTTCCACTCAGTTGTCAAGATATGAAAGTAGAAGTTCTGGAAAAGCATTTCACCACCCTGATCCAGTATTAGGCAACTGATGCATTTGAGTCTGTCTTCAATGGATGAAGAACATCAACCTGTAGAGTTTTCAGTAAAAAAACCCTACACATCACCTATTAAGAGTTTTTTGCAATATGGCTTCTTTAGTAACGCACTTTCCTCTCCCGTATTGTGTGACGTTACCTGCTGCAAGAGTCCTAATACGTACTATTTCAATTGACTATGTCATATTTCTGCTTATTGATTCTCAGTTTTGTGCAGCTGACGAAACATGTACATCTATAGTGCCGAAACAGGTTTTTTTCTAATATTTTATCTATGTGAGGAAAATAATGCACAATTTTGTCACTAAAGACTCCCTCATAATAGTACTTAAGACTAATCACTTTGTATTTTCTCCCATTCTTTATCTTTATTATATACCATTATTCCATTATTTATCACTTTTTCTTCTTTCTGGAAATTCCTCCCCTTGATTTGCCATATTCTTTCTTTTCATTGTTCCCTTCTCCCTTCAAATCCCTGCTTGTCTGCGTATTCAGAAAATCCTATTGTTCCTTTGTTCTAATCATTTAGTCTCTCACATCTGTGCAGTGACACACACCTGCCACTCCCAATCCTGCCCCTCGCTCCACTGTCGCTGCCCAAATTTTCCTTCCTTTCTCAGATACTTCCTGCAGACTAACAGAACTCACTTGTAAATCCAGCTCTCAGAGGAAAGACGTCTTCAATTCAAAACTAAGGTATCTATTACCCGAGTTGAGTAATACCTTCTTAGCTCTCAACACCGGCACACTCCCTGCCTGCGCACAGGCCAGCTGGTAGACAGCAATATTGCTTTTCTTCCTGCAGCTAGCAGGGTCTGTATTAAGCCCTGAGTTATACCCTTCCAATGTTCTACTTGTCTTCCAGAACCTGGAAAATATAGTCACTGATTTCCTAGGAATCTACTTCATCCTCCTCTTGCTTACTGCAAAACTATTTCGCCTTTCTCTGAAGAGGGAGCAGAAGAGTGGAGGGAGGCTGTCAGTCCCCACATGGTGGGAAATCACCACAGGCATTTTTGGTTCCTGGAGTTTTGCTCAGTTAATCAGGCACAGAGTAAACTATGAAACCCCAGGATGGCATCTGCCATATCTAGAGAACATCCTTCTCTGGCAGACATGTAAGTCAAGCTGCCAAGTCCACTGGAGCAATGAAAAAGACCTTGAGCAAGTTTTGGCCCATGCCCTCTAGTAACTTAAGTCGCTGTACAGCTTCCCATTTGCCTTCCACAATTATAAGAAAGAAGCACTATCATTTGTTGGTTCACAGGCTGCAAGATGCACAGAGAGGAAATACTAACTCCAGCTTACCTGAAAGCAGCATTTTTTTCATATTTATTTATTTTATTATTTCATTTCTCACTATAAGTATGACCCTATTCTTTTAAACAGAAGCTCTTTACACTCCGCGCACACAGAATTGACACAGAAATGAGGTTCCAATGCACTCGAGGTTGGCACAGCAAAGAGGTCCGGGACCTCTGTTCCCACCAGCATGCCAACACTGCAAAGACTCTTTAATGTTTTGATTTTAAGTAAAAACTTAAACTGGTGTGCATTTGTGTTCCAAAAGTCTTCTAAAGAAGAACAAAATTTAGCTTTTAAAGATTATTTGTTTTCATGTCATTCGGTAATAAAAAAAAGTAATTTAAACCTATGCATGAAATTAAATTAACCTGACAAAGGAGAGAAAAAGAAATAGTTAATCTTCTTTCAGAATGCTCCCATTTCCAGCTGGCCTGATTTCTAAACAGTGCTTGTACCACAAATGCATTTCGATATCTGAATTTAGGCACGAAAAGCACCCTCGCACTTCCCAGAAAGCAGCTGGCTAACAGGGCCCGTGATGCTCAATCACATGACTCTTTTACAAGCTTGAGAAACATTTCTCCCCCAGATAGCAGTGGCCAGGTTTCTCGCTTTTCTTCATAATTATCATGAAGATATCAGCACTAAGCTAAGGTCCTTCTGATGTTAAGGATCCATTTGCTACTGGGTACATGTCCTCCTCCTTAAAGTTATGATCTGCCATGATAACAAAGCAGTTCTTGAGGAATCAGTAATGCTGTCACAAATGGAGAGCTTTAATTACATTTGGAACAATTTACAGGTACTGAGGAACCTAAAATTAAATGCAGACAGCCTAAAAATAAGGATAGAAATGAAAGTGAATGAATATCTAATACAAAATGCAATGGACGCAACATTTACCCAGTACATGCCTACACTGCAGTTCTTTAGGTCAATTTTGCACCTATATACTATACACACCATTAACATGGAAAACCAGGCAAGATAAAGATGAGGACAATTTAAAAAAAAAAACAAAAAAAATTGAAGGATTTGCATTAAAATAGCAATTTCTAAGCACTTGCTTGTAAGGATTGATCAAAAAATTATACCATTTCAAGACAGACAGTGCCAAAAAATACTATTAGTCCCTTTTGGGAAACACTTGATATATCAACTTGTCAGATGGCACAATCAATAAGATATCTTTTATTTTAACAAGTTACACACTAGTGTTTACAAATGTAATCTTTTGCTGTCTCTTTGGAAAAAGACTCAACAGAGATAGCATTACACCGTAATGCAGAAACCGGTATAAACTAGGTATTCAGATCCAGCTGAAATGAAAACATTGCTATTTCTTTTAAAGGGTATTTTTGCCAATGTGCAAGTCCACCCACAAAATAAATACTCTAATGCCTTACTGTCTTTGAGAGGAACAGAAAGTCTGCATATATAAAGCTAATGAAAGGATTGCTCAATTTACCCAAGCAGAAGTGCTTTTAAAACCTTGATCGAACATGCAGATACTCATTAAACATTGCAAGTAGCTCACAGGCAAATGGGCATAACTTTCTCCCATGGGAATATGCAGCAGATGATCAAAGACAAGCAATGAAGAATAAAACTGGTTAATATGACAGTCAAGGCTGGAAGGATTTGCTGAGATAAGAAATGGTTCTCAGCATTCTGGCAAGTATATTGCTGTCAGACGTTCAGTGCTTTCCATTTACAGAGAGTTTCATTGCTCTTTTTTTATTTCAAGAATTAGCATATCAGAAGATGAAGCCTGAAGCTTTGTGTTTTTTGCTTATTAGCTAATCAAAAGCATGTGTTTCTATACCTTTGGTTTCAGAGTACAAAATAAAAATGAAGAAAATAATTCTATCCACCTTTCAAATTTTTTGCTTCCCTCAAAAATACTTACAGGCTACCTTGGCTAAGGAAACAATATAAACCCTGCTCAGGTAATCAGAGAATGCGTAATGGTAAGCGCTAGATGAATGCAATTTCACAATTAATCTTACACAGTTGATTTGTGCTAATTTTTTCAATACAGCCATAAATTATCCCTACAATTTTCTCAGAATTTCCAAAAAGTGCAGGTGAAAATTCTGGAAGTCTATACAAAGATAAATTCAGCATTAGATATCAACTTGAAAAATAAAAATAGACTGACCACATTTAAAAGTCATGAGTGCCTTCATGGAAATGATCAAAGCGTGATTATTTTTATTGAACAAAGAAAATAATCTGTAATAGTTTGAGGCTTTTTAAGGAGAATGATTTCACCAAAACTAAAAATGTTTATGTACCAAGAAACAAAAATAAGGAGTCTGAGTAAGAAATATGTCAGATAATTAAAAACTGTTTAAATACATGTCACCAACTGCCTCATAACTCACAATCACGAAAGGCTATCTGTACACAGGAAAAAAAAAAAAAGTGGCACAAGGAAGAGAGGAAAATAGCCCTCAATAAATAAACAGGCACACATACTCAGAATGGCTTAAACAGTGAAAAAAAGGGGTGGCCATTAAAAACACGAAGGAAAAAAAAAGGTTCAGTCTATGGATATGTACAGGCCCTGCATCAACCTACAATGTAAACATGTGTGGAGATACACATATAAATAAATTCTATTACTTCTGTTACATGATACATCAGTAAGGCACTTAACAGAGGTGATGATGCACTGCGAGTAGGAATTAAAGGAAAAGTAAGAGGAGACAGAAGAAACTGGCAATTATTGGAGAAGTGAGTAATAAAAGGGGTTTTTTAAAAACTGTTAGGTACAAAATGGGTCACAGCACTTTTGCTTGTTGATTAGCAAATGAAAATGATTAGTTGTCAGTACTGATGTAAAAGGGTACAAGCATTCAATAAATTTCTCTCTCCTGTGTCTGGAAAATAAGGCAGAAGATAAAGTCATACCATTTCATAATGATGACATTTATCTTTCATTCTAAAAGTAACCGAGAGCGATGTTAAAGAGAAGCTTCTGAAGTTAGACCTTTTTAAAGCAGCGGGCCTGCATAAGCTTCAGGCCAACACCTTCAAAGAGTATTTTTCA
This sequence comes from Pandion haliaetus, assembly GCA_013401275.1. Lineage (NCBI taxonomy): Eukaryota > Metazoa > Chordata > Aves > Accipitriformes > Pandionidae > Pandion > Pandion haliaetus. The sequence goes on from VYZV01044526.1 coordinate 10,833, forward strand.
AGGAGCAATTTTTACCATCAACATCAATTTTGAGTAACTCTTTGAACACTAAGAAAAATGCAAGAGGTTTCGAAGAAAGTAAACATGCTAATATAGCAAAAAGAGTACTTGGTGATGTAAGTAGGTAGAGATCTGCCACCTGAAATCAGTCCTGGGCAAAATTATGGAACAAAGAACACAGCATTTTTAAGTAAGTAATTAAAGAAGGACTATATCCATCAAAAAAGTGTTCATGGTCTTGTCAATCGAACTCAAGATATGTGCTAATGACATGACACACTATAAGGTTAATAAAGTTAAAGGTGCTGAGAAGATAAACTTCCCTGAGGTACGCAACTCAGTGTTGTATAATATTTTGTTTAAGAAACAAGAACACTACAAATTCAATGTAATACATTAAATACATGAAAGAGCAGCTGACAGGTTTTAAAAATGAATTGGATGTGTTCCAAGCAGAGGCCAAAAAGGACCAAACCTCTACCCTACTGCTACTGAACATAAATCCAGAAACAAAAAATAAAGAGCATATTTAAGGAGTAAGGACTTTAACCTAGAAAGCAGCAAGTGAAAAGGACATGCTGGTCAAAATGACTAAAGGTGCTGGGCAGCCACCTGATGGTACTGCAACATCATCTTCAAAAACTTAAGACAATTGTGCCCATGTGCAAGAAGGGAGAGGAAGACAGAAGAAACTACAGGCCAGTCAGCCTCACCTCAGTTCCTGGGGAAATCATGGAGCAAATCCTCCCAAAGGCATCTCCGAGCACATGAACGGGACTGGAGAAACCATCAGGGATGCACCAAGGACAAATCCTGCCTGACAAACCTTGATGCTTTCTATGACTGAGAGGACAAAGGAGGACTAGCAGATATTGGTGACCTTCATTTCAGCAAAGCTTTCGTCACTCTCACTCGCTATGGTATCCTGTAGCCAAATTCTTGTGATGTGGTTTGGATAAATGGTCTACAACGTGCGATCTTGATCCTCAGAGAGATTCAAAATGCAACTGGACACAGCTCAGAGCAGAGCTTTGAGCCGGGAACTCGGATAGCGTGCCTCCAGAGCTCCTTTCCAATCTGAATTACTCTGATTCTGACTCTATAATCAACCAAGCGTGAGCTCCTAATACAACATTACAGAGTCTTTAACCTTGCAGATTAAAGAAAATGTGTAAACAAAAA
>VYZV01044526.1:12040-25275 GCA_013401275.1 Pandion haliaetus
AAAAAAAGTAGTTAACTAAATTCAGGCTAGAAGTAAGGTGCAAAAGTTAACATCAATGTAACCAGAACTTTAGTGACCTTACCAAACAGTGATGGATTTTCTAAGGTGTATTCCAGTTCAAAATTAAGACAAGCCATTAAAGTCAGAGTACTTATGTATCTTGTCTCTTCCCAAAGGCCTATGAGTTCATAACAATCCTCTTCTCCAGCCTTATGTTCTATGCACCTGTGACAAGAAAACAAGATTCCCCCCCTGCCCCTTCTAATTCTTAGGAGAATTATACTCTATTTTCCCTGTGATTGAAGGAAGAAATAATAAGGGAAGGTGAAACAACTGCAGTGCAAATAAACCAAGAGTAATGTTCCAGCATTCAAGAATCCAAACATTGAAAGTAGTCCCGGCAGAACATTAAATCACTGCTCCAGGATGCCATCAGAAGTATAAAGCTGGGTGAACTATTAGGAACTCTACAATTGCAAGTATCACTTGGGGAGAAATTCTGACAATGCGAAGTGATAGACACATCATGTTGTGAATATACAGCATTACTTCTTTAATGTTTATATGCCCAGGGTGTTTAGAAAACAAATGCTTTGTGCATAAAGAGACACAATAAAAATTCTTACTACTTCACAAGATCTCATTTTTTGGGAAAATATTTTTCCCTATAAACTTTTGATGTACACATCTGCTAGAGCTAAAAGAAGGTTAGAAACTTTTTTTTTTTTTAAAGATAAAAATCACTAGAACTAAAACCTGCAGAGCACACACAACACAGTGAGGAAGTAAAACTTTGCCTGGTATGTTTCTACACACCACAAATAAAAAGATTTACAGGACTCCTTTTGTAACCTTCTCCATTGAAAACAATATTTTGAAAGTTTTATTTTTAATTGCGCAACATCTATGATGTTATTCAATGCACTGAAGTCCACAGATGCAATTTTCAAAATAAAATTAATTATGATTGGTCATAGTTTCATAGGCAATTTGAAGAAGTTAATTACACATTCAAAGTCCTCCTTTCTCTTTTCAAATTAAAAACAGAACTGACACCAGCATTACTTAATAGCTTATACAACATAATTATATCCTTTTATTCATGCATAGGCTACATTTTTATATCACTGATTTTGTCCAGTGTGTAAGTAGTTCCTGTGATAAAGACAGATCCATCGTAAGATTCTGCTCGGGTTTTTTTTCTACATAATGAAAGCAATGCTCAGTGGATTTAATGTATAAAACTCCAAGATATTGCCAGACTTTCAGAAAAGAGTGCCACGAAAGCTGATGCAGCTTCACCAGTTCACCCCTATTTGGATCTGCCCTCGCCTACACTCAACACTTAGGAACACAGGGTTTCCACTTTAAATATAGTTAAAGGCTCAACTGTCATTTACACTTATCTTTTATCCTTTCTCTGCTATCGGATCATCATTTCATCTCTGACCACCCACACAGCCTGACGGTTTGGATTTCAACAGGGCACACATTCTGTACTGTCCACAATATATATAGTTTTTGCCATATGCACTTCTCTTACCACTTTCTTTTTAAGGACTTTTCTAATGTCACTTTCTGACAACAGGCCAAATGTTTCCCCTTCCATGCAGAAAAACAAAGAGGAGATGGGAGAAAAACAAAGCCAAAATCCCCTTCCTAAATAAAATGGAGATGATTTCCCTGTAACAAGTAGCAAATTGGCAACCTGAAGAGGTGATGAACCCAAAGCAAGGGTGGAAATAGTGGCCCAGAGACGTAAACTTCTGAAAGGCCACAGAGAAAAACCACATGCAATTATGCTCCAGGTCCTCACGGGAGTATATACGAGTACAGCTGATGACCGCCCTCAAAACATGCAGAGCTTGATCCAAGAGAGTTTTCCACAGAGTAACACTGCCAAAATTGCACGTCTAGAGACATATTTCCCTTCTTTTCTTGTGCATTTGTTTTGCATGAGCTTTCTAGCATACTTGTAGGACAGAAAAAATACCAAGCCAACAAAAACCAGAGAGGTAGAGAGCATCTTCTACTTATCTATTTCAGATTTTCCTGACTATCATGCAGAATAAACAACAGTTACTGTTTGGTTTCAGTTACTGAACTAATGGGTTATTAGCCTGACTGTGATTTTGCAACATTCTGGAGTGAGTATATAAAATGCTGCAAGAAACGATGCAGTAAGAAAAGAGCTTGTAAATACATAAGGAACAATAAAAATGAAGGAAAGGAAGGGTCCTTTACTTATAAATATTAAAGCAATGGACAAATGGAGACGACTGATGCATTCAATGCCTTTTTGCTTCACTCTTCACAAACACATTCCATTGTGATCAAACCCTTAACATAATTGATTTCAACAACAAAGGGATGAAAAAACCGAGAAAGAATACATTTGATCATATTTAGGTAAAGGAATTGTCAGTGGAGCCTGATGAAATCGTTCCAGGGAGTCCAGGGGAATATGGACCATTCTCCTGAAGAATTCATGGATGATGAGAGAAATCCCAAAAGACAGGTAGGAAGCACGGAAGAAAAAAATCAAGAGAATGAGGATTTAGGAAATTACAGAGCAATAAAATAAAGAAGAAGCTTCTAATCTAGAAAAAACATTTAACCCACCCCTAAGCAAACGGCTAGAGGATAAAAAAATGCCTGAGGGTGGCCAGCACAGAGCTGCTGAAAACAAATGCTGTCGTATCAACCTAATTTCCTACAGCGGTCTACAGTGGGCTAAAGAGAAAGCATCACATGCGATCTACCTTAACTTCAATCACGCTCTTGACATATTCCACACAACATGCTCCCAAGCAAACCCCAGAAATGTAGGTTAACGTGAAACCACAACAGAACAGGTGCAGGGCTATCTGAAAAACTGCTCTCAGGGACAATTACCGGTGATTTCGTGGCAAAACTAGAAAACATACCAAAACAGGCGTCAGTGCCTCTCTTCTGGGCTCTGATGCTTGATTGTTAATACCGTTAATGATGGAATGAACATACATATAAAATTGGCCGGTGAAAAAACTGAGTAAGGGCAATTACTTTCAAGGATGAAGTTAGAGAACAAATCTTGCTGAATTGGAGAAGCAGTCTACGATCAGAGACAAGTAAGAAGCATTTCACCTACAATACACAAGTCATAAATACAAATGGTCAGTGCCAGACTCTGAAAACAGGATTTGAGGAATTTCACATGCATCACAGGATAAGTGAATCAACAATGTGATGCAAACTTTGCCACAGAGGACAAAAGACATTATTCTACAAATGCACTAATGTGAGTGTCATTTTTAATACCCCAGAGCAATTAGTCTATTGCTATCACTAGTCCAACAATGATGAGATCTCAAGTGGAGTACAAAGAAGATAACACCAGGCAAACTGATGACAGTCCAGAGAAGACAACGGATGAAAGTTTTAGAAATGTGCTTTTAGAAAGGCTTAGAAGTGTGTGTATGTGTGTGCGTGTTCAGCCTATAAAAAGATGACCAAGGAACATGCTCCAGCAACACACTCAGACGCGGTTGAGTGGACAGTGATCATCACATGCTCCATGAACCTGGTCTGAGGAAATGACATCTTATGAGCTGAACTTGCAGCAACATAAATTTAAGGTACTAGATCAAATTACCTCACTGTACATTCAGTTAAGCACTGGAACAGAGCAACCTAAGGAAATAGCAGAATCCACATTACTGGAGGGCTGCTTCAAGATACAGGTTAGAGACATCTCCCAAAGATACAAGGATGCTCAGTACTGACACAGATCAAGAGGATTCACTAGACCCCTTCATAAAGGCCTTCACAGGCCTGTCTCTGTGACCTGCCTTTATGTTTGCTTATTGCCCAGACACACGTTTCTGAATTGCCAGCTGCTTTAATATGCACATTACTCAGTAACAACTATATTAGTCAGACAAACTTGATCCTAGCTTTAAGAACAGTTCTGAGTCACCAAGAATCCCAATTCTTCCAATTTTTTTTTCAGCTGAGCTATACTTCATTGCATTGCGGCATGTATAAGCCTTCAACAACTGTGTAAAACTGTGTCCACACTGACCTACCACTTCCTGTGACAAGACTACAATGAGATAAAACCATACAACACATGAAGGTGCATGCTTTAACAGGGCTCCTTTAGAGCAGCTCACTCTCACGTGAAACAACAAATCCCAAAGCTGGCATTTTTCTTGCCCCTTGTCCTGGTTTCGGCTAGAATAGACTTAATTTTCTTTCTAGTAGCTGGTATAGTGTTATGTCTTGATTCGGTATGAGAAGAATGTTGATAACACACTGCTGTTTTCAGTTGTTGCTAAGCAGGTGTTTAGACTAAGTCAAGGATTTTTCAGCTTCTTACACCCAGCCAGCAAGAAGGCTGGAGGGGCACAAGAAGCTGGGAGGGGACACAGCCAGGGCAGCTGACCCAAACTGGCCAAAGGGGTATTCCATACCATGTGATGTCATGCCCAGGATGAAAACAGGGGGGAGTTGGCCTGGGGGCATCACTGCTCGGGAACTAACTGGGCATCGGTCAGCGAGTGGTGAGCAATTGCATTGCGCATCACTTGTTTTGTATATTCCAATCCTTTTATTATTATTATTGTAATTTTATTATTTTTATTATTAGTTTCTTCCTTTCTGTTCTATTAAACTGTTCTTATCTCAACCCCCAAGTTTTACCTTTGTCCTTCCAATTCTGTTCCCCATCCCACTGGAGCGGGGCGGGGGAGGGAGGGAGTGGCTGCGTGGTGCTTGGTTGCTGGTTGGGGTTGAACCACAACACCCCTCCAGAGTAAAGGGAAATTCAGATCCGAGTCTCAAGATTAAGTGCCATTTCTGAAGACCAGCTAGGACTCAATAATTGCTAACACTGTGCTTTCTGCTTGAAGCACTGCTACAGATACAGCAGCTGGTATATTCAAGTTTATTCCCTACTTCAATGGGACAAACACATTAATCGCAAAACACACCTGGCAAGAGCTCAACATCAACAAGGCTGATAAAAAGCAAAAGTCTGAAAAGATGTGGGGCTGTCAATGTAAAGGTGTGGAACCTTCAGTAACTAATGAGTGCTTGAATTTTTTCAGCTGGAGTCACAAGTTCAGCCAGCAAAATCTGCATACAGATTTTAGCCTGTCTCCTAAGGGTGAGCGCTGTTAACTGTGCCTGCTTGGGCAAAAGGCAGTAATATAAAGCCATGGTTATTTCTGCTCAAAACTTTCTAAGGTCTCTTTTTTTTTTTTTCTTTTAAGATTCCAGAACTAAGAAGTTAAAATGAGAATGTCTCTAAAGCAAGTACAGAAATAGAATCTCTCAACCAGTAATTTATATCATACCAATCTTCTGCAAAGGACGTAAACAATATATAAAGTGCTATTTTAGCATACATGCAGCCTCTAGGGTTTGTTTGTAAAATGTTCTGGACCAGATTTTCAGTATCAGATGAATAAGTTATGCCAGAGGAAAAAAAAAAACAAACAAACCAACAACAAAACAACAGAGTGCAAAGCAGACTTCACTGCATGTAGTTGTCCCTTCCAGGCACAAAGCGGACTCTGCCTCACACAGCGACCTGTCTTCAGTGTGTCATTCTCTGCTTCTCACAATTAGTAGGGCATCAAGCCAGAAAAATGCAAAAATGTGTGCTTCATCCCATTGCCTTTGTATTTTGATATATTTGGCTGGTAAATTTGAAAATATGCATGCTTAATTCTAAATATATGCTGCCATACATAAACTGGCCAAATAATAAAATGCCAAATGAAAAAAAGACAAACCCCAGAAATGACAGAGAAGATGTATGCTTACTTTATCCTTCAAAAAGAGCAGCAATTGTAATTAGCCTTCTCCCTTGTTCTTCCTCCATGAAAAAATGTGTTTTAACAGATCTTAAACATCAAACAGCTGATCCTCACAATAATTTGTGAGACAGGTAAGTATCCCATTTCTTTTTATAGAAGCAAGCAGAGACAGATCAAGGTCCAGGCTGTAAGCATTTGCTCACCAGAGTCATCACATTGTTTCAGTACTAATTCTGTGAAATAGCTGCTCCAATATGGAAGTAAAGGTTCACAGGTAGGCTTTAAATGATTCTCTTAAGTTCACAGTACAACATGTTATCAGAAATTCAATTTAATCACAGGAGTTCCCGGGGGTGTTTTATATGCTCAGTCCATTACAGTAAGCTACCACTAGGAACAATGATAAGGTAATAAAGTGGCTCCTGAAAAACTTATTAAATGTGCTTTTTGTATTACCGATACCCATGGAGATGACAGTTTTTCAAAATCATCATGCCATTCTACAGATTGCTTTACACAGAAAGGGTCACAAATCCACTTCAACATTATAGCTTTGTGTCTATAAACAGTTTAAAGTGAAAAGTTTCTTTCTGGTATTATGGTCATCAGGGACAGGGCTATATAGAATAAATATCAGGTCTGCAGAAAGCCAATGATGAAGAAAATGTCATGCCTTGAGGGGCACAAGCTGAAAATATAAGGGGAAAGGGCTGGTTCAGAGAGACCACATTACGTGCGTGCTCCATATGTAATCCATTTGGAAAACAGTGTAGGCTAAAGACCAAATTGCAGCAGATGTGGAAAGACACAAGAGAAGACTTCTGGCCCAAAGGAAGTTCAGACCTAATTCTGGTGCTAGCATTTAGATGAGATGCAATGGTTCCTTCTGAGCCAGAAAGCCCTGAAGAGGTTATATGTATGAAATAGAAAGACCCACTATATATGCAAGCAGTTGCTCCACATTTTCATAGCCTTCAGAGATGCACATGCCTAACACTATCACCAAACCATTGGTTCCACTGGGGAGGGGCAGCCTCCCTTCTCTTCTCTCTTGTTATGGGTTTGTGTGGCGTGGGGTTTTTTTGGTAGTGGGGGAGGGGGCTGCAGAGGTGGCTCCTGTGAGAAGATGCTGGAAGCTCCCCCAGCTCCAAGTCAGCCCCGCCTCTGGCCCAGGCCACGCCNCAGCCTGTGGCGAGACAGCAGGCTGTCCCCCTGCAGCCCATGGAGTTGAACGGCGGAGCGGAGGCCCCCCAAGATGGCCATGACTCCATGGGAAAGCCCACGCTGGAGCAGTGTGTGACTGGAGAGCAGCCCGCGGAAAGGACCCACACCAGGGAAGTTCGGGAAGAACTGAAGCCCGCGGAAAGGACCTGCGCCAGGGAAGTTTGGGAAGAACTGAAGTCCGTGGAAAGGACTCACATTGGAGAAGTTGGTGGAGGACTGTCTCCCGTGGGAAGGACCCCACGGTGGAGCAGGGGACAGGTGAGGAATCTTCCCCCTGAGGAAAGGGGCGGCAGAGACGATGTGTGGCGAACGGACCCAAAACCCCCATCCCCTGTTCCCCCGTGCCGCCGGGGGGAGGAGGTAGCAAGAACCGGGAGTGGAGCTGAGCCGGGAAGGCAGGAAGCCCGGGGGGAAGGTGTTCTGAGGTTTGATTTTCCTTCCTAGTATCCTTGGTTTTTATTTGATTTGTAGTAAATTAAACTGATTTTGTTTCTTCCCCAAGTTGAGCCTGTCTTTTGCCCGTGACCATAAGTGGGGAGTGATCCCTCCCCCAGTCCTTATCTCAACCCACGAGCCTGCCTTTGTATTTTCTCCTCTTCCCAACGTGGCCAGGGGAGGGGGTGGGGAGCGAGCGAGGGGCTGCGCGGTGCTTTATTACCGGCTGGGCTGAAACCGAAACCACGACATCTCTTTAGCTGCTTGCCTTGTTTCTAACACCATCCTCACATTAATTTCAGCTAATTACACTCTGGCCTGTGTTCAAAACAAAGAGCTTGGGTAACCAGGCAAGGTAATGGTTCCTGAGAGCCACCTGAATTCCAAAGTATATATATATATTTTTTTCCACTAGGAAACCTGCTGGTTCTTTGGTTGTAGCTCTTGGCAATTCTCTTTCCAACATTGCTGCGCCTGAGAAAGGGGCTTTCATCAGGCTCTGTTACACTACACAGATGAAAAAAAGCTGCCAACAATTTACTCAATTTACACACCTAACAAAAACATTACTTAATATAATTAGTTACAAAGTAATTTTTTTAATAATCACTACAACTCATGCATACTATAATTGCAGTAGTAAGTGTAGTATGTCATTGTCAGGTTTCTAGATGTTTTAAATTAGGCCTGCTCTCTACAGGAAAGCTAGCAGAAAATGAGTTAGGACAGTAGTTTACAACATGCTATTTCACACCAATCTCAGTATCGCTATTTTCTGTCTCCACAGCTAGGATCTTTCACAGGTGTAACTTAATGTGTTGAGAACAGGTCAAGCATTGGAAGTACCTGAATCTACACAGGTAATAGGATCTCAGGAGCTGAGTATTCACAATAGCTGACTTTAGGCACCTGAAGTCTCTTTCAGCAAGCTGTACCCAGATGGAATATTCCCTTGCAGAGAAGGCATCTGCTGGAGAGCTCAGGGCAGGTCCTTGCTCTAGCTCTAGACCACCACAACAGCCTCCCCACCTGCTAAAAAAAGGGTCTAGGTGAGCAGGGCCACACCACAAGGCAGTAGAGGGATGCTAGCAATCTGTAAATTCACATTCCCAATCCTACCCTCTTTACACCCTTGAGCAGAAAAGTCCATTAGAATAAAACTGCTTTCAGGCAAATAAAAGTCTCTCACAGAGGGACTATTCTTATAAAGAATTCTCCCAGTGACTGATGTCTGTCTTAGTTCATGCTGTCTTGTCTGTGCTGCATATACCCTGTTCTGAAGGCACTCATAATATTTAAGTCTTGCAATAAAAGTTGTGAAGCAGGGATTCCAGATGTTATAATTTCTTAAAGCCTGGGCAGCATACTCCCCCAAACCATTTGAACAATTCATTCCCAAGTTATGTATGCACTAAAACAACTTAAGTCTGTTGTCAACAATTACAATACAAAATTACTCTCCAAGAAGCTCTGCACTTTATGATAAATGCTAAAAGGAGATTAAGTATCTGTGCTGCAGCACCACTCCTGCCTGAAAAATCATGGATAAACCCATTCATTTATTCTTGTCATTCTAACTAATATTTATCCACGGTGTTCAAACAAATTCAATACTAGTTTTCAAGGCAAGCAAAGCCAGTGACTTCTAAATATTACACAAGCTATCACTCAAAATATTGGGGATAAACTGTTCATGAACGACAAGTTTTATTACTACACTCCAAAACCCACTAATTATCGTCTCCACTGGTCACTTTTAGAAGGAAAGATGCACTAAGTTAGTAATAGGGCATCAAGATGATGACAAGAAAGCCCTGACTTATGGCTTTAAATAAGATGAATAATGTGAATAAGCACCAGAATTTAGAACAGTTGGCAATGACAGAGTTTGCAAAATTTAATACCTTTCATTTTAGATGTGCTTATTACAAAATAATTATCTATTTTGAAAACTTAGCTAGATACAAGTGCCGGTACGCCCTCCGCTACGCACCTCTATACCACAAACAGGAAAGGCTACACAAGGAAGGTTTCTGACAGCAAAATACGACGAGCAAATTTTTCAGCATATTGTTTACAGTAACTCAAAACTGTCATGGACAGTGAAGTCCCAGGAGGAATTAATGAGGCGTCAGTCCTTGGACTGCAAACGGTAAATGTCAGATACGCACTTGCAGTTTCTTACAAATTTGTTACAGGTAAAGCAGACATCTTATGGACAGGTGGCAGAGTTTAGACAACTCCTTTTAATGTGTTGCTACTAGCAACACTATATATCTTATCTATATGTTCTTGAATCTTGTCCCATATGAATCCAGAAGTTTTAGTCAATAAATTTTTCTGAATCCCAAAGTGTTATGCTGTACATAATACAACCAAATGTTGCTCCCTAAACCAGACTATAAGATACTGTAGTAACTACTGGGAATGCCAAGCTGATAAAACAACACACTTTTTGTTGGTAAAATGTCAAAACCCCAAAACAGACAACATTCTCCTCCATCATTGATCTATTCAGCCTGCACAAATCAAGCAGAATGAGATTTTATTAATCTTCCCTATTTCTGAACCTCCCCCCAACAAAACTAGTACATTTACAATGCCTGCAAATGTAATTTGCAAATGTCTCAATTCCAGATGATTTTCTGATTATTTTGTATTTTTCTGTATTCATCCATCTTTATTTAAAACAACGTAAAGGCATCATTTCCAGTCATTATAGTCTGGAACCCTCAGGGTAGGAAACATTGGTTGTAAACGTTATTTTTGTGATATAAATCATCACTGCAAACTATTGTCCGTTATTTTCCCTCTCCTCCCTTTCTTCAAACTGCAGTTAATCCTCCACGCCATTTCCTACATCCAACCATTCCCTCCTTCTGCCCTAAGGATAAATCTCTGTCTGCTTCTAATCATCTGTCATCAAACTCCTTTGCTTCGCTATTTTGTACCAAACCATCCCCTACCCAAAATGATTTTATCATAATTTTCTCTCTTACTCACACTTCATTGACATCAATCTCTATATCTGTATTTTATAGGTCCAAGCAAAGCTATGGACACACAAAAATTAAATTCTGCTTTGTTCTCTCAATTTACTACCCAAAATGGTAAGCATAACTTTGAAGTAAGTAAACTCAATGGTTTGGTTGGGTTTCCCTCCGTCCCCATCTCCAAAATCTCTGCTGGTGTCAGAAATGGTGGCAGACACCCACATATGGGGAAATCGGCGACAAATACATACAGTGCAGTTCTAGAGAGAATGATAAATGATGGTGAAATGAGATCAAAAGGGCTTTCGCCGAGATCCTAAAATTGCACTAAGGTCTCACTGACCTTTTGTGCACCGAAGTTAACAGCAGATTGCCGAGGATAACGGATGAACTCCGCACCCATTTCACAAACGTCCTCCGGTCAGCTAAATGGCAGCAGAAGCAAAGCCGTTTCACTTCTCTCAACCTGCCACGCCTATCAACAAGCACTTTAGTAAATTCACCTCCAGTTACATTTTTTCCCTCTTTCAGATACTAAAGAATTATGAATCAACTTTAGGCAGTAGAGTGTTTTCCATATAAACTGTATCCGTGGCCACTTCATAGAATTAATACAATCCAATGACCAATCCATGGCCCTGCACAAATTGCAGAAAACAGTAGAAAGACACATGGCCATATCATGCCATTGATTTTTAAAATGAACTCCCGATTGGAGTCAATAATGAGATATGCTTAAAAATCAATGTCATGCCTACTACGTGGTGATTAAATCTGTAAAATGAAGAAAATCCATTAAAACTTTGGTACTTAAACACTCCCAAGTCACTAACATCTCTGTTTCTGAAATTCATCCTGACTGCATGTCAAGACAATATATTTGACTCAACTGCAGCGGTAGGCATTAATATTACAACTCTCCAAAAAAATCCTCAAAAGCTGCAACATAGAAAGGCAGTGTATAAGTGGCCTCAAAGTGCCCCAAGGCCACTACTTGTACTTAAAAACCAAACTCTTGCTGCCATGTTGAAGTGCAAGGGCAGATGATGTCTGCAATGATTTCTCAGGGTGAAACTGTTGACTGAGTAATATTAGTTGCAGCTCTCGGTCTAATCATCCTTTTTTTTATTTCATCATAACAAAAATTCACAGCAATCTTCAGCCCTCCCCTAGGAGGTTGTTAGTACAAATTGTTGATATTATACTGAAATGGCACACAAAAACTCTTGTCATTGCCACTGAGACAAACCAGGTCCTGGCTACACCACCTGCAGGAAAGCCACACTGAGAAACACTAAATATTAGCCAAAATTAGGGAGAGACTGATTAGTTTGCATTGATGGCCCCAAGCTTAAAAAGAGAAACAATCTTTAATTTCAGGTTCTGCAGCTGTCAGGGATGAAACTGAGATAAACTGGACTACTACTTTGTTACAGATGGCAATCTCTGTTTCTGTGGTTTTCGGAACTTCACGAAAATAATACTGTGTTGTTTTCTTGATAATAAAAATGCAGGTAAAAAGCACAGCACAATAGTGATTTACTGTACACAAGTGTACAACAACCATTAATTACCGTTATCTCGGGTTGTTCCAGGTGCAGTCAGTAGCAAAAAGAGCCATTTTCAATTATCCATGGATTCCTCCTTAAAAGTTAAATACCACCACCCAAGTCCCCACCCAGAAATGTGGGAAAAGTTGATAACTTCCCTTGAGCAATCTTTATAGGTAATACTACTTTACTGAATTGTAGGGTTGCTTTATGAATTGCAGGGTTTAAAACACAGAGAATTCTGCTGGTAGGTGGGAAAGGAAGAAACATCAGGAAAAAGTTGGAAAATCATTAAGTAATAAATCAGCGTAAGTCTTTCAAGTGATATTTCAATCCCCAAGGGCATCTGGCAATTATCTTTGCTTCAGCTCTCCTCCCAAGCTTTTGGATGGTTAACGATGCAAAACTTGTCAGTGTTAGTAGCTTTTCACCACTCTTTCCATGCCCAGGCGCATTTACAGGTTGGCAGAAGCTGAGACTGTTGGAAGAGCCCATAATTTCAGCAGATAACTCTGGCCCTAAGGGATGTGCAGCTTGGGCAGCTCCTTTACAACCTCACCTAGGGAAGCAGCTACAGGATTAAGCAGCCCGTGCCAGAACAGTTCAGATACAGATGTATTTGTAGCTCTAGTCCTGTACTTCAGAGAATACTTAAGTATTTTACTGTACTTTACCCTAAACTCAAAGCTACCTCATGACTTTGCCCTCCCCTGCCAGGGCTGAAAACACAGCTGTTTATGGAAAAAAATGCAAACAGGTGAGAGCACTGACAGTGGGAGCCTTTGCCATCATGGAAACCATCTCAAAANACATCAGACCCCAATCACTGAAAATATCGCCACCACAGAGCACAATTTGACGTAGCTACAATGGTTTGTTCGCATGTTGCTTAAAAAAAAAAAAGAAAGAGAAAAAAAAAGAAAACCTGTNCTAGGGTTTGATACCTCCACCTGATCTTGTGTCCACTCAATCAAGAACACCAGAACCTGATTCTTCATTTGCAAAGCCAGTGGACACACTGGATGCTTTCCAGGTCATATACAATTGAAGATGGACAGAAAATTAAGCCCTGGGTTAATTTTCATTCAAACACAACAGATTTGTGTATTGCTATAGACACCACATTCTTAACCAACAGACATCAGACCCCAATCACTGAAAATATCGCCACCACAGAGCACAATTTGACGTAGCTACAATGGTTTGTTCGCATGTTGCTTAAAAAAAAA
>VYZV01044526.1:32323-70431 GCA_013401275.1 Pandion haliaetus
CATCATCTCAATTTGGCTACAAGCTATTTGGTCATGAAGCTTGATGTTAGAAATATTTAATTTCAACAGTTCTGAATTCTAAGTGCATATGAAATAGGATAGCCATGTGGTAGCACTTTACAATTATATTTGTAAAATATACTAATGCCCTTCTCAAGAATTACTCTTTCTTACAACCAAATTGACTATCTGTCCTTGTTCATGATCTATCTCATTTTTTCTGAAAAAGATTAAAGAAAGCAGCAGAATTTCTGTCCTCTATTTACATAGTCCACAGTCTAGCCTGGCCTAGAGCACGCAGCTTCCGTACCCAATGGCACTGCAGTGAATAATGCGATTGCTATCGCTTGTGGCAACTTTGGCCTCTTAACCCGTATTGACCAAGTAGCTATCAATACCTAGCTCAGAGTGGGGTCAGCCTTCAGCACAAACTGACAACAGCTTTTTCAGAGAGCCCTAAAATAGGAACTTTTTATGCAAAAATGGCTTTTTTTTAATATGTATTTATATTTGTTTATATGCTCTTTTTTTACATATAAAAATAAGACAGATAGAAACAATGCAGAATTTTTAACTTTGACTCTACCCATTTTGGCACAATCCCGCACTGAAGTCTTTCCAAATAAACCCACAATTCTAACATAAGAGCAGTTACACTGCAGCAAGACAAAGGTCTACCTGGGATCCAATTAATTGCCTTTATCACCAGCCAGGAACGGATGCTCATGTAAGAGAGGGTGAACTAGGCATGCAAATAGTGGTACCTCCCCTGCACACCATTTCATTATCAGCGAGAAAGCATTTCCAAAGGCCAACAACTCTCAACAAAAAAACACCCTACGCCGAGACCTTGAGGTGACTTGGCAGCAGCAGCACCTGAATGTGCTGACAGTCGACGTGGTGATGACTCATCCATGGAAGTGTTCCTAAATTGTAACCCATCTTGAGGCCACCAAACCTTGACCACTTCTTTCTAGGATACAGTGCATGCTGCAATCTGCACTCGAATCTTTCCACTAAGTAGCATTTCACTGCTTCCCCAGGACCCAAAATGAACCTGTTCCCATGCAGTTCCCCACAAGTGGGGTGGATTTTGCAATCTGCTGGGCAGCATTACATCAATCCAAATAATGTCATCTACACAGCACTTGTAAGCTGAACAGTGAAATGAGTCATTCTCTCTTTCAGGGAAGAATTTCACAGTCTGTAAGTAAAAAGCTCTGTTTGTTATGAACACTTGCTTTCTGATACTAAGAATCTGGAATAATGGAAAATTCAGATTGACTGGTCCCTGAAAGAGAAAAATGTCTACTGTAACACTGTTAAATGGACCGTGGGTATGGGTAGAAACATCTGTTACTTGAGCAACTTGGGCTTTATTTTTCTTTCAACATGGTAATATGAAGCACCAAAGAGAAACGACATCTGGCACAGAATACTTCATTGTCAGCTAGACCTTTTGTGACTTGTAAATGCACTTAAACTGGGGATGCAGAAAACAAAACTAGCAAATATTTTCTGGAGCAAAAGCACAGAGCGGAAAACAGATTAAGAGATATATATGTATATATATATATAAAATTTTTCCCCTTTAAAAAGAAGAATGTCTTTCTCCTTTCATAATGCAAACATAAAAATTTTCTGGAAATCAAAACATTCCTGATGAATTTGTTTGTATAAGTAGAGTAGGCAAACGTCAAGTGACAGCTGGCACCTGAAATTTTGTAAGAAATACCAATACTATCACTCTTCCGTATTGTTACTGACCAGATGGTTATTTATGGGCCTTTTGACCTCAATTTCTTTTAAACTGGGAGTAGTAGAGTTGAACAGAATATAAGATAAGGGTAATTATTTTTAAAGAACTGCAATGTAAAACCAGAGCATTATTTTTTTCTAGACTGACATCAACTTCAATACAAACCAAAGGCAAATTGTCTGGCAGGAAATGAGACCATTTCAGCTGCTGATTCCAACTTTTACTTCACATTTTTTATTTCCCTAGGTAGAATATATCAACTATAGAAATCATCACCAAATTTTGCTATAAATTACCCCAGAGAGTACACAGCCTACATAGAGAAGTAAAAGATTTATCTCAATATCATTCTGAAACCACATGGAAGGGATATCTTTTAAACGCAACTTCTGGTAAAGGTGGGTTTTAAGTCACATTCATGCAGTAGATATTCAAATAACAGAGTGTGAGTAACTATGTTTTCTCTTTAAACAAAGACAGCATAGAGGTTATAATCTTTCTAAAATCACCTTTTCAGATCCACCCAAAGCCCAGGCCATTAAAAAAAAAAAAAAAAGGAAATTAGTTCAAAACAAATCACGACAGAGTTAGATAATAAAGCCTGCCTGGATATCTTATCTTTTTAAGCAAGAGAGGAAAAAACTGGTCCTGAACACACACTGCCACTACAATTACAAATACGAACACCTACACAGCTACAGCTCCACTAAAACCACGCATATTTTTACTAGAAGTAAATGTAGCTTATGATATTTGACCTTTTCTTTTGAAGAATTCCAGACTTCACCATATCCCCTACAGCCTTATCCCAGAGTCTTTTCAGTTCTGTCTACAATGGTATTTTGTTATTTGTTCTGTAAATCCAGCACAGAAGACCTGTTAGCTTCCAGCTCCCTGCAGATGTTACTTTGGATGATCATATTCTTAAAAAGCTGATATTCATTTATACTGAGACATGGCCATTTTAATGGAGGCCAAAACTGTAATTCCTGGTTCATTCAGAGAGAGGAGGGGCTGAAACTGTTCTAATGGTCTCTTATTCCAAAATTTAATATAAGAATATAGTATTAAGCCCTTTAAAGATGTATAGAAATAAAAGCTTGATGGATGAAGGTATCAGTAATGTACTATCTGGGCTCTGCAGAAGACAGGGATGCAGTACATGCTCTCACGTAACTTTATAGGTCACAGACATTTATGTTTTCTGTTTGAAAGTGACAGCGTAGAACAGTATCCAAAGAGCATATATAATTGGCATGGCACTACTCTCCTACAACCTGCCTTATGAGCAGAGGTAGACAGATGTGGGAAAAGTTACCTAGTATTTCACTTGCAGAAGTAACAGCACAACAGCTAAGGAAAGCATAACACCAGTTGTGCTATGCATTGCCCATGTCTACAGAGCAATTTGGTGTGAGAACTGGTGCACTGCAGCTGGAATGGCAATTACAACAAACGCACATCCACTAAAACAATCTGGGCCTGTTATTCTGCTTTATGGTGGCTCCATTCCCCATGTTGTTAGTGAGGAAAAAAGTACTCCTTCTGACATGCTATAAAGAAGAAGAGGAGACAATATGAGGAAATAATGCACTGTGTGCCTTATAAATAGATGCCCCTCAAGATTTTGTCAGTACTGAAAAACCCTACTGAAAGCAAACATAAAACAAAGTAAGTGGAGGACGTGGAATCACAGAGAGGCATGGATAAAACAAGGGAAACTTGTTTGTATGACAAGTAATGAAACCAACCTCCAGAGACAGAAAGGATAGCCGTGAAAGAAGCACAGCAACAAAAAAATGCACAATATAAGACCACAAATTCTTGCTCCCCCATAAAACTGCCATAGCTAACTTTATCATGTTTACATGGGATGTTGGCTTGAGTTTAAAGGAAACACTCACTGTACTATATATAGTTGGCAAGAAAAAAGGTTCTCTCCAAAGCTTCTGGGAGCATATGTTTTTCTGAATACATGGAATAGAAGTAGTGATTTGTGCCATTAGAATATATATTATTCTAAAATGTGTCTGCATGGCTCAATCAGATTTCTTCATTTAAAAATATAATGCAATATAATTTTATTCAACTTTTTAGAAGTGAAATACAACCCATGAATAACCTCTTTCAAATCTCTGCCATGAGAGCAAGTTCCCTAAATGTTATTCTGAAGCACCAGATAATGACTCCCAGCATCTAAACCCCAAACCACTTGTGAAAATTCAGCCTTTCAAAGTGCTCTAACTCTATTACTTCCAGCTGCTTGCATCTGCCCAAATGTACTGAATCTCACACACAAAGCCAGTAAATCAAAGAAGGAAAGTGGAGGAAAACGAGAGTAACAGAACTCTAAAAGACGCATACTGAAAAATAATTTGCTGCTATTAGGGTCCACTGAATTCTACATATTTTCAAAAACACCACCAGCAGTGAAGTTCCTAGACAGCTCTTTCCACAAAAGAAGCCATTTCAATCTTAAACATGCCTTATATTTCAAGGTAATTTTTCCTGTAAAACCTGCCCATTACCACAGTCAAGAATGATTCTCAGAGAAATCTCACAGTAAACATATATCCTGGTGCATGACGTTTTAAATATCTGCATATATACAGCAAGTAGCATAAGACTGCTGAAACGGTCTTTCTTTTACACTACAAAGACAACACATTTTATAGAGGAAGCTTAAATACATATATAGCCAGTTCAAGTAACCTGCACATTCCTCATCAGATGCAAAGGGGTCAGTAAAAATTCGTCAGATTTCAGTAACTTTGAAGACAAACAGCTTAACAAATGGATAAAATTTCTAATGCTTTATGATTTTAAGTATCAGACAACAGACTGGCAAATTGCTCTTGATTCTGTTAAAACACTTAAAGGTTTTTTTTAAATGTTAGAACACTTTTGATTTCCTTTTTTAAAAATACTTTTCTAGCCTTCCTGCTTATTTGGAATGCAAGAAATTGTGATTGCAGTATTTATTCACTCCCGTTGGTTAGGTTTATTTTTAACAAATACATAATTGAGATAAAGCTCATATGCAAATGCACTCACTAATGCAGTCACCAGAACTGGACTCTTTACCCTTTATCTCTAAAACATTTGTCCTTCCATCACCAGAGCTAAAGGACATTTGTTCCATTTGGTAATAATAGCAGTACTCTCGTCCTTGCCTTTTTGCTTGGCCACTGGAGAACAAGCTCTCTCACACACATGTAAAAGATCAACATTTGACATGCCTCCCCCTACCATAAAATAGTACAGTCCTTTTTGTACATCTTTTCAGTTTTTCAACAGAGCTTGATCTTCGACTTCAGCCGAAGGAAAACCTCAAATACAGCAAAATGCAAGGCTGGAAATATCTTTTTAAGATAAATATCTTCATAGGTCTAATTTTTAAAATCTTAATTGTACCTTTTCTTAGCCCAAATTAATTAGTCATTTGAATTATGTAACTGTCTTCAGGTGGGATGCATGTATGTCCGTTATCTGGATAAATCATACAGATGGCCTAGTTTCCTTTTGTTTTTAATTTCCCTATATATATGCCAAATCTGGCAAAATGCTTTGAAGTACAGCTAAACACAGGAAATAAAAACAGAGTTTCACTAAAATGAAAAATTCCCTATAAAATTCAGTGGGAATAAGATTTCAGTTTAAGGGCAGGCCTTGAACTGAGAACAAATTAAGACCACAGAGAGATTTAAGGCTAAACTGAGTTGAGAACAGAACAGAATTATCCCTAAGATGACCAACCTGCGTTGAAAATATACCAGCAGACTTTGCCAGACCTCATTGCTAGCTTCTATGCCTCTATGTACCGTGTGCATACATGAGCAAACAGCCATTCTTTCAGATGCTCATCCCAGTTAGAAATGGGATCATTTCTCACAGAAGGTGGTTGGTGAGGAGCTCAGACCTGACATATTCCTCACCTCACTCTTAACTGTTGCAGATTTTCCAAAATTAACTACTAACATGCCCAGGTAGAGATGCTCTATGTAATCCATTACCTTGGAATCTAAACAGTAGGTAATGACAAAAACACTGAGTCTCGGGACACACAATTATTAAATATTTGTGCTGATTCTTTCCTCGTTAAAATTGAATATATCAACACAGCCATGGTTACAGAATCCATTTCAACCTGAAATGAGATTGCAATCTATGAGAATTTAACTCGGTGAAAGAATTGACCTCAGTGAATGAAGTGTCAGAAATACGGGTTCCTCTCCAAGCTGCTTGCGCATACCAGCCACAGCCCTACAGCAAATGATCCATCCTTCCCTTTGCTTCTGGTCTTTCCACATCTTTCCACAAGAAGACCATTTTAAAAACCTGTGCACTTGAAGAAAGCAGAATACAGACATGACTTACACCATTTGCTCTTTTTTCCCCACATGTTAACATTTTAGCTTGTTTTTCACATAATTACTGTTTCTGTAGTTAAAAAAACAAACAAACAAACAAGCCCTGTCATCCCTATCCCAAGCATTACATATTTTGTTTTACAGCTTTGAACTGTGGTAGAAAATAGGGCTTCATTATCTTACTAGTCCCATTAGTAAGGGCTAGTGGTTGCAGTAATTAGGAGACTAAAATTCCAAGAAAGAAAAAATTATCAACTTCACCTTGTTACACCAGTGAAATACCAAGCGATAAGCTTTCCTACCAATAATTCTGCCAAAGAAATCTGTATGTGTTAGAGCCTTGGAAGGAACTTTGAGTGAATAAAGAAGGTACGTCACAACCTTTCCCAAATCCACACTATGTGCAGACCCACCCATTCAAACTCACATCTGGGGATTCAGCAGACTCTCGGTAGAGCACAGGTAAGTCCCACCAGCGAGGCTCACTATTTGTATGAGACGTGGTCAAAATTTCAGTGACTCACTCTGACTGAACTGGAGAACGAGTTAAGTCCTCAGCACAGTTGAGCTGATGGGGTCTGGAATGTGACCTGTTTCTTTGACAGCTTGAACCCGGTGTTGAATTAGCATGACTGCTCCCACATGCTTCCTACCCAGGCAGGACGAAGAGCAGATATCACACAGCCAGTATGCTCACTGTACGTGTTGCCAGTGAGAAGACTCTTTGGTTGCTACATTAGGTATGCTAACCATGAATTGTGCTTTATTACAGACACTTAGCAATAAATATTAACGCAGTGTAAAGCGAGTACTTAGAGAAGTGGAGGGGGACAGCATCTTTAGAAGCCAGCCCAAACGGTATCCACTACAAATCGCTCAGCACTGAACAAAAGACATGCTAAAATAACAGTAACGTATCTCAAAAACTGTCAGGCCAATGGGTTAAATTTGAAATTTTATGGTGGGATTCGTAATAGAAAAATAAGTGCCTTGCCTAGGTAAACTAGACAGTAAAGCCTAAGTAAACTAGACTAGGAGGTGAAAAGAAAGTTCCAAAGACACAGAAGAACGATGTAGCCAATATAAGAGATGAAGATTTTAACTAGAAAATCTGAAGAGTACTGCTGATGAAAAAATTGACTTTCAGAGTCATTCCATAGAAATGGATGTTGTCCATAGTGTTCAACACCGTGCTAAAAGAGGGAAGGATAAATACTTGCAGGGATCACTGATTGACAGACAATGGAGAAATCATTTTTCATAATGATAGAAATATTCAGAAGGGAGGTAACTGGAAAGGTGTAATGGATGAGGGATGCAGTGTGTGCTAAAATGGTTGAAAAAGTGAGGCCTTCTTCAGGGCTTGGCTAAGAAAGCATGTGTTAGAATAAGAGTTCCTGGGAGTATGAAAACAAAGAAAGGTTGTTTCCTCAAAGATATAATGGTTTAAACATTTTACCTAATACTGAACTCAATCATTACTGTTGCATGCAACAAACATCAACCTAAATATTTAAATCAGCACTCAATTGGTTTTGAAAAAAGTTGACATACTTAAGCTTGAATCTTTTTTTCTCTTCTCGTGCTCTCTGACCCTCATATTACTTGTAGCGTTGTTACTTAGTAGATACGTTGTCCTTTTCTTCACTCACTTTTTTTTTTTTTTTTTTTTTTTAACATGCCAAGTGGGATACAGAAAAGGTGCACTTCATCTTGTCAGGTTGTGTCTTATCCTTGCTAACATTCAAAAAACAGAGAAGTCTTGTGTAAAAAAAACCCTACAAATGGCATCAACTGAAGCCTAAAATGTCAGCATGAAACATGAACGCAACTTCTTTTTCACACAACTTAGACCGTAAGATATCAACACTTCCAAAGCTTGCCACTTCAAATAGAAAAGGAAGGATTAGAGCCACAAGATAGCCAACTGAATTAACTCACTTGCAATCTGCTTCCATGCTCAGGATCTCAGGCTTTAAGAGTCTACACGGGCAACATAAACAAGCTCCTACAGGGAAAAGCCCACATTTCCCTGCAGTGTACGATTAGAAAATATTCTTTATTTAGCTTCAAATGTAAGGCAGATAAATATTTACAAGATTAGCCCAGCACAGTTAACACCAGACTTCTGGGAATTTTGTAAATTTAAAGTTACAGTTGTCACTCTGGACAAAATTCCTCAAGTGGAGGCAAATGATGAGAGTCTTTTCACTCTGTATTAGCAAATTTCATGGTGTGCTCATGGCACACTTGCTTGAAGTTTCAGAGTCACTCTAGGAGTTAAACCACTGCTTTATTCAGACTTACTTACAGCCTCTTTCAAAATACTAAATCCTTTTCAACCATATACATGTGCAGCCAAACATCTAATTATATTTTGCTATACAAAGTAGTATGAAATAAACATTCACTTTAAATATCATTATCTTAATTATGGTAATGGCTTCAGAAGAAACCCACAGAATTATGGCTGATGATATTAGTCTGCTCAGTCTTAGAAAATAATACACATCCAACAGCTACGTAGATCTAATAATAATGAGAAACAGCAGAGCAGAAAGGTAACTATAGCTGAAGTCATCCTGACAATTTAGTGAATGCTGCTAAGATCAGTGGATAAAGATGCCCTGTTTTCAAAGGAACCAGAGTTCAGCCTAGCTTTTTAAGTTTAGCCAAGAGAAGAAAAGTTCTTATTTTTATCCTGTTAATATACATGTTGGTTTCCTAGCTAGTAACACGCTCCCTGCCTAATTGGGATAGCTCATTACTGAAGGAGGTAAGAGTCCCACAGACCAGAAATCCAGAAATACTTTTCCAGCCTGTACTCAATGGGCTGCACTCCACTGCGAAAGATGATGGAGGAGGAAACAAAAAGAGACGAGGAGAGTGAGGAGATGGAAAAATTTGGCGTACAGATAAATATAAAGGTTGTATGACTAGAGGAAAGGTAGGGGCAAAGAGAACTAGGAATGCCTTTACTCTGTGGAGATGATGTTGCTTTGCCCTTAATCTAGTGCCACTGTACCATGCCTCTGGCAAGTGTCACTGTGGAATAATAAAGCATAAACACCATGAATGATGCAACCACATCTCACTTATTTCAGATTCCAGTTTAAGACTTGGGTTTTTTTCTTATAATAACTACAACAGAATTGGCTGCTGTAGGTCTTAGCAAATAGATACAGTTTCGGTTCACTTTAAATTCATGATGGTTACTTTGCTGCAGCCATAAAGGAACAGGACCACGGTCTTGTGTGCTGTGCACAACTGAGGGACATGCATTGGACAACCAGTACATGCCCAGCCCGGTTGTCCCACACTTACTGAGTAAATCTGATGTTCTCAGGATGCCTCAGAGGAACTGTACCATTAACGCAAAACTCCCTCGAATGTGTGCTGTTATTGGGAATTAATGAAAAGATGCAGATATGACTCTTGCTAGTAAAAGGAAAAGGCCTTTGATCATACTGTACAAATGGATGGCACTGCTGTCACATCTCAGAGAAAGAGATCACCAGTTTTCATGCCATTTGGTTTTCTGAATCTGAGAGAATCACCACCGCTCTGTAAACACTTTGATTTTGGTGTCACCTGCAACTGACGAATGCCTGCTTATTATAAAAACGGCACAATAGCGGCTAACTAATCATTAAAAAAAAAAAAAAAAAAGTTTGGTGGATATTCATCACTGAGTAAACAAGAACACACTTCTTCCTTCTCTTCCTTCCGAGGACTTACACTGAATTGCAGCAAGTAGCCTAGACTATGCCTCATATAGATAATGATGAGATTTTATGCTTCCAGCAGCAACTCTCAGCCTGTTGTTCTTAGAATGAAGATCGGCTGGTTATCTATGAGGTGTATTTTCTGGATTGCCAGGGATGTTACGTATAGTATACTTCAGCAAAGCATAAGGAGATACAGAGTCTTCTCACCATCTGGGAACATCCCCCTAGTGTAATTTAAAAATAGGTTATACAAATGGGATGCTAATGGCAAAGACCATGATGATAATGCACAGGCAGAAACCCCTTCAGTTATCAACAGCCTGTCTGGCCCTGACAACAATGGCTGCTGCAGTACTTCAGAGGTCACTGGCATGGGCAAGGCTCACTTAAGAAATATTGTGTGAGCATGAAAAAAATAGTCCTGAATTTTACAGCCTCATTGTAAGATAAGAGACAACACATGGATGCAGAGACATGTCAACTATTTTGCAAGTATTATGCCAAAGGATGTTTTAAGGAAGGACTTCAAGGGTTTAACAAATTTTAACAAATGTTTTAAAGGAGAACAAGGTGAATAATTTGTGGGACGCATAAAAGGTCTTATCTCAAAATATAACAGAGAGGCTGGCCCAGCTGAGGATCTGACTTCTCAGTGTGGAATCATATGGAAAAAAGGCCACTGAAGCGAACAAGTCCACCTGTTATGCCAAAAATGGCAGTGCAAAAAATGAAGTAAGGTGGCCAAGGCAAGAGGTAAGGATATGACTTTTACAGCAGCATCCCAAACAGATAAGAGGCCACAATTGAATTTGGGAGAACCACAGAAAAAATATAGCTGGAAACAAATGTGAGATGAAGTTTGGACCACAGTTTCATTTCAGTGGCTAGCTAAAAAAAGAAAAGAGGGTTTATCTTAAAAATCTTCCAGCGTTAGACACAGCAAGGCCCTAGAGTAAAGTAGCAGTGGCCCCTCATTACAGGATGGGGGGCAGCAATTTAGATTGCAATGACCAGTGAAGGAGACAGAGAGAATTATTTTGGGAAATGTGACTGTTTAGGAGCTGAGGCAAGGATTGAAGAACAGTAAACCTCATGCTTGGGTAAGAGAGAGCTCACCCTCACTTATGTATGTGCTTTAAACAGATTTCTGAATAACACACACAAAACACCACCACAACAATTTAAACCCATCGTTCCCTCTTCCTCAAAAAATAAATGGGGTGACAGCACTGGTGCAGTTTTCTAACTATACAGAATTGCAGTACTTTGTTCTTACGAGAAATGGCTTCCTGAAAGAAACTCCCTTAATGCATTAAGCCTTATGTGCTTCAATCATAAAGATGCACAAAGAAAGTGAGGGGAGAGCGATGTACTTCAGGCAATTAGATACAAGATGACATAGCTGTCATTGCTCATTGACTTCCTTTGACAATATCTACTGCAAATGGCACAGATCCCTATGGAAGTCTTTCAAAAGCTCACACTATTTAATCTGCAGGCATTTTAATTAGAAATAAAAGTGATATTTTCTTCAAACAGTCTGAGAATGGGGTGAACAACAACGATCCAGACAATCTTAAAGCACTTGAGGATAAGGCTTTCAACAAGTGATATGCCTTGTGCACACTCACAAGCCGTGTACATAGCCTGGCATTTCAGAAGACAGAACGGCAAAATCAGGAATATGTTTTCAATGGCATGAGAAACAGGTGTTGTTTGATTCATTCTCCAAAGAATGTGAGTATCTTGTTTAGCTCAGAGGCAAAAACGGGGCGGGGGAAGAACCCCCACAAAAAAAACCAACAAAAAAACCCTGTTCCAGGAAGTGTCTAGAACATAAAATCCTGTCTGGCATATGCTATGGCATGTTATTGAACAGAAACATGCTGTGCCCGCATGCTGCTCACAAAGAGATGACCCTGCCAGTAATTTTGTGAGGATGCCTCTTCTCCTGCCATCCCATGGAAGAGCTCTGAAAAATCAGCTTTGGGCAAACATCTAACAGGAGGTGAAGACGAAACCAACAATGAAAAGCTCTAACCTACAGCACTTGGTAATCAGCAAGTGTGTTTTCTAGGCTGAGGACGAAATAAGCCTCCATCTTCCTCCCACACTGATAGCCACGGTTCAGCATTGTGGTGTTTACGACACAGAGCGCATGCCTCGGGCATTCAGCCACGGTCCTGCCTTTCTGCTCAGTCAGCCCTCATGCCTGCAGATACCAGCTGCCAGTATTTTAAAGGGGGATGTACCGACTCTGTTCAATTTACATGTTTATCTAGGTTTTGCTTTATCCAGGCTACCCCATCCTGCCAACAACCCTGGAGAGCCCAGAGTTGACTGTCTTAGGTGGATTCTCCCAATAACTTGCAGCTTTGACAGCAGCTGGCTATTGCCAGCCCAGGCAGCAAGCAAAGAGTGTGCTACTCTGCCAGACTGCGGCATTCCTTATCATTGGCTGCCACTTTTCTCCCATTTTGTGATAAATTCCAGACAATCAGAAACATATCAAGCAAAGACACAATTTACACAAGTCACTATGTTTATTCCAGCTGTGTGCCTCCTCTAGGAGAGGAAATGCTTCACTTCTGAGCAAGGCATCAAGTGAACACAGAGCTACTGACAGTGTTACCGTTACGGAAGTAAACAACATTAATGCATGAAAACAGGAAGGTATTGTAGTATTGATTTTGCACCAAGTTTCCATCTGGAATCAACTGCACTGCAAGATGAACCAAGGGAACTATGTAGTTTTCATAAATAGGTGATTTTCAATAAAGCCACAAGGATGCTACTCCTTCTTTGGTTTGGGAGTCCAAGATACAACCTCTGACATAGGCTTTTAATAGTTAAGCAATTATTTTATAACTTGATTACTGAGAAAGTGGGACATATGGATAAGCCAAAGTCCAAGCAGCTGAGAAGTTTTGTGGTAGACTGAAAGTCAAATCAAAAAATGACCAGGTTGTTCCCATAACAGGCTCAGCTGTAAAAGTTTCACAGACTCCACTTCTAGCCCAGCAGAATATTCATTTTTAACAGAAAAATGCTGCAGAGAGGGATGCAGATTGAACAGAAAAATTACAAGCACAGCAGAATGCTCTGGGATCTGTTTTTGTCTTAAGCCCGGTATAGGTTCTGCTTCTTCAACAATTTTCAGTTCGCCACTCTCTGCTGCGTTTCTCAGCAGTACAAGTCTCAAGATTTTTCCTCTGGAGAAATCTTGCACAGATTGCTTGTACCAGTCCAGCCACAGGCTGAGCAACCTGTTCGTGGTTTTCTGTTTCGTTTTTATTTTTTTTCTTTTTCTTTTTCCTTCTTGGCTTTACCGCTATGAGCTCTTTAAAGTTACAACAAGCTATTTCCTTCTACACCAGAGAACAAAAAATTGTCCTGAAATTTTAAGTTCACCTTTGAATTCTTACATTTCCCACCAAGAAGTACATGCTGTAAGTGGATGTTAAGCTGAGCAGGAATACAATAGCAGACATAGATTGCTACCAGCAATTTCAGCATTTATCATTTTTGACACAAGACCGTGCAAAAGTTACAGCCATCCAGGAGTATAATTTTGATAATAAATTGCAAAGTGAATTTCCAAAGACATCTTTTCCTCTGTTATAGACCCCAGATGTTTTAGGATTTTTAAGTATTTGTACCAGGCGTCTTCATGCAATCCAATGACAAGTATGCTTAGCTCATTTATTTTCTTAGATCTACCAACAGAAGTCTGGTAGCTTCTTGGTACTGCTAAGGGATCAACAAAGACGTTCGCCCTACTGTAGCAGTCCAAACCACTGACCCATTGCATTACATGTGATGCAGAGCACTTCCCATTCGTTCCCATACAAGAGACAAAAAAGGCTGCCAAAAATTGCCTCAGAGGCTTCTAAACAAAGACTTGATGCATCCGAGTTTTCTAATGGACAACTGACACAACACTGTTGAGAGATGAAAGGGCTTTGACCACCTTTGGTTTGTGTAGTCTGTACTATTTCCCCGTTTTACAGACAACAATGAAGCAGTGATTATCTGATTTAGAAACCCCAACAAATCTGGGAGAGAGCCAGAAAGGACCTCAGCGTGCTGGATTCACTGCCCCACGCACTGACCATGAAACTTCTCTTGTTATCATCTGCTGTCTCTCAGGACTCAGTTGTTAATAAATGGTCACAGAATCTTGTTTCATGCCCAATAAAAAGTATATTGTTGTCGCAACGGATTAACTGCTTTTGAAAAAAGGAAGGATGAAAAACTAGGTAGAAAGAGAAGAAACAACACTTCTAAGCATAGGCAGCTTGTCCTAATCCCACGTACTTTAGGACATCTAACTATCTTTACTGGTCTGAGTCAAAAATAGGAAGGAAGCTGCTCGAATATTACTGGCAATAAGCATGAACTGTTTTTTAATGTAGAACCCCTGAGAAAAGAGTTGTCTTGACTAAATTACATTAACTTCAGATAACAACATGTGCTCATCAGGCAATCCTCAAACCCACAAATAACGCTCACTTTTAGCTCATTTTATGTTCATTGATACATCTCTGAGCATGCAGTTAAACACTTTTTATGCTGTACGTTGCAAATGGCAGATTATTTCACAAGACAAAATTTCTTTCTTTCTCTCCTGTAAGAGAGAAGGGCCAGTGATCGAGCATTGTTCCAGAACAGAAGGATAAGTTATAAAGCTCACTTGTTCATGGAGGTTTTCTTGGTGGGCTTTTTATGTAGTTTTTTGGGGGGTTTTTTTTGGTTGGGTTTTGTTGTTGTTGTTTTGGGTTGTTGTTTTTTTTTTTTTTTTTTTTTTTTCCTCCCCAGGGCAGAAAAATATATGCTATAATGGAAAGGAAAAGGAACATGGATTTAATAATGAGAAAGAGCAGAGGGAGAAATTCATATAATTCAAAACTCATTTTGTGATAACCAAAACATTTGGAAAATGTTTTATGTGCATTACAGGACTTCATGCTGTACAAAGTTCCCCTATCCCTAACTTCAATTGTTAGCTTGCTAAATATTTTCCTAGAAGGAAGATGAATTAAACATGAAAGGAAAAAAATACAGCCTAGAGAAAGCAGGTGCAGCTCTTGGAAAAGTGCCTGGCCCCAGTTCAATTTGATGGTGTAAATTACATCTCCAACATCCATGTTATTGGCATTAGATTAAATTAGGAGTGGATCCTACAAAATCCAAAAAGTTATGCTGATGTAAAAATACGATAAGAGAAGGGAGAGCTGGGAGTGGGGAAAAAATGATGAGAAAAAGTGAGTGAGCGTGGCAGACTAATGTAATGGATAGGAACAAACAAGACCAGTAGTATGAGTTATAGTCTCCATTAATTCCTTTCCTTCCTATATTTACTTTTTTTGCCTAGAGGGAATGTAACATAAAGGAGAATTCCTTGTTTTAAATTATGCTTCTATCCCCCCCCCAATTTTCCAGAAACAACATGAGTTTGGAGACTTCAGTAATTGGACCCATACATCACAGCAGGTTGTCAATATAAACTTCTATTCTGCTTTGCAGAGCTGGTTATTTCATAAGCGAAGACCTAGGAAGGGACCAATGCTAAACAGTGCTGAATGACCCTTGCGAGGTGCTAAGTGCCTTGAATGTCCATTAAAGTAAGTGAGAATTGACAGCAGCCAGCACTTCACAAGAGATGCTAAAATGCTTTGCAACACTGAGCTACAGATATGTCAGAACCCGAACGCTTTTTTTTTGCTTTTTTTTTTTTTTCTTTTTTTTAACAAGGTCTGTGTGGTGCCACGTTCATCCCTGTTCTTCAGAGGTGAAGACAGCACTGGAAATGTGCTTGTATGCAGCACTCTGCCATCTTATAATTCCCTCTGGTTTTGTTGTAACCAGCACATACTGATGCGAAGGAGTAGGGCTCCCCGCACTACTGATCAGCACCATGGGAACCCACTGAGCCGCGACGGCAGCCAAAACAGTCAGGAACCTCTGTCCTCCGCAGCAGCAGCATTTGGCCTATTAGAAGAGCGAGGGCTCCCGCTGAGCTCAGGCATGCTTCTTTGCTCCCAAACACCAGAGCGTGCAGCGGGCACCCTGCGGAAGCCAAGCTGGAGCCAAGTGCACCCTCCACGCTGCAAACAGCACCTGCAACACACGCTCTCCCTCTCCCCCCACAAGCAGCGAGCTGGCGATGACCTGCGTCATCCATCCATCAGTGCCAGGCTGGGGGGGATGACTTCATTTGAACATACCCGGGCCATATCTGTCCTATTGACAAACCAGCAAACAGTATGGGAAGGGTGACCTGCATTAAAACCCCAGGTATCCAGGCTCTCCCAACAAGGGAATAGGTCCCTATTTGTGACATGGTACAACTTAAATTGCTTGGATGGTGGTTCCCTACCAGTCCAAACATACAAACGAGCAAACGAATTTACCATAATATGACAGTTATAAATTCCTGGCTATAACAGAGTGGGGGATTTTTACAAGGAAATGAGGAAACAGACATTGGCTGTGGTGGACAGCATAATGCAAGGCACTTTCGTCTTGTATTATCACAGCTTGTCACATTAACAGAAGTACTTATTTCAATTTCCATGGTTTGGAGCAGCCAAAAGGGAACTTGCAGCTGATATAAAACCATGAAGCAGACTGACTAGCTTTAGAGCAGGCACAGTATTTTCACAAAGCAAGTACAAGTGCTTTCTAGGAATATAAAAAATACTGCCGCGACATGACAGACCTGATCTTTAATTACCTCTATTCAGTATACGAGCATTTGTCTGACATAACGAACGTCAGGAATAAAGCAAAGAGGAGATCCTGTGAAACAAGGGGTAGACAGAAAAAACTATTTTAATGTGAATAAATTGACTCTGAACAATTTCTTGTCCATTACTATTTTAACAATCAATTATACATTTCCTGTAGGATTCCATAATACACAAAACAAAGGCAGCAGCAGTCAGACTCACTAAAAGAAACAGACCTTTAAAAAAAGAAGTGACACAATCCATTCCCAGAAAACACGGGNTAAATGAAGGATAGCATGATTTCAGCCCATGATTCAGAATCATAGGCTGCCTGGTATAAAGTGATGAGGCATTGAAAACATCCCTTTCTAAAGCATTGGTTCTAATTAATTGATTTCCATTTAGTGCTTGCCGATATAAAGCGTTGTTAAATCTTTTCCCCCTTCAAATATCTGTCAAGGAACAGAAAACTGCTCCTACACTTTTGTTTCTCTTTAGAAAATACCTGACTTGGAGTGGTAAATGGGAATTGGTGAGACAAGTGCAAAAATAATTGGGACCTGCATGATCTCTGTTGGTATGAACATCCCAAACCACAACCCAGCCATTAATAATGTAAACTGCAAGGCTTTGGGAGGCTGAGAGCATCTCCTAGGATACGTCCTATCATCCAATCACGACTGTTTCGGAGACGAGCACCAGCGGGAACGTGTGGATTCGGGAGGTGTACGAATGCCTAGGCCGCGTGAGTCTGCTTGCGATTGTGAGTGACACTAGGCAAGCGCAAACTCGCAAATAGAAGAGACAATGCAAACAGAGAGAAGCCAAAAATGATTGGATGGGAATGGGTTTATAATGCTCGATTGCCGTAATAAAAAGACATGCCAGAAAAAAGATTTTTTTAAAAACATATAAGGAGAAGGACTACATTTCCAACACTGAAACACAGTCTGTATATCCAGACCTAACCTCTTTTGGATTAAAAACAAAACCAGGGGTGACATCGCCCTGCAAGCAAGACCCTGATCCAGGGAAGCAATTCAAATGTGCCATAGCTGTTCTGTGTGTTCACAGCCTAAGACAGATACAACCAATTTAAATAGCCAGAATGTAATAAGCTTACAACCCACCAACCCTAACAGTTTACCTACAATGCTCTATTAAAAGTCCTAGGGTGCTTTTAGAAACCTTTAGCTACTAAAATAAATTCCCTGATTCTCTCTTAAGTCAGAAACTGATACCTGGCATCGCACCTGTAATTGCCCATGAACCCTTGGAAAGGCACGTGCAGCTCTGCAGCACCAAAAGCACAGCTCGGCGATTACTTCTTTCTCCCCTGCAGCTAAGGGAGGATAGGCACGGCTCTCCATAAACCTACGTTATCAGATTAAATTAAAGCTCAAGAGGGCAATTCTGCAGCCAGATCCTGACTAAGTGGTTGGGGACAGACAGATGATGAAAAAAAAAAAAAAAAAAAANAAAGGGCCCCAACCTTACTGCTTGACCCTCTCCACTAACCCGAAGTAGGATGTAGAGTTCTGATAAATAAAACAAAAATGAGAGAAAAATAACCTAGCTGCACAGGTTTAAAAATTGTATTTCGCAGAGCACTCAGACCGCTTTACCAGGCACTGGTGTTGAGCACTGGGAGCTGAAGAAACAGAGAGGATTTGTGGGAGTAAATGCATTGCAGTGCTGCGGAAGAGGAGGAGGTGTTCTGAAAAACTGACAGCATTAGCTATGGTTTTAAGGATAACTATTAAGCAGCTGCCTAAACAGGGGCTCATATCCCATCCCAGTCACAACGCAGCACAAGAAAGAAAACCCCTCTCAGACTCTAGAGATGAACTAACACAAACGAAAGCACAAAAAACATTTTCTCCTCTGTGATTTATTTAAATTATTGTACAGGCAAGCTATTTCTAAACGCATGAAAATAAAATCCAGGTATAAGACACACTGAATGCAGGATGAATGTCAGGTACCCTCAACACACTAAATCTGTTGATGATAAGTACCGTAAGAAAATAAGCATTTTAGCAATTGCTGCCATACCCAAATACACAAATCAATCAGAGGCTGCTTTTACTATCATGGGACACGTGTCCTATCAGCGTGGTAGATATAAGTTACGACCTTACACGTGCACCAGCAGCGTATACGTTTCTACATATTGGTACAGTGTTATCAAGATTACACTGGTAATCAGGGGTTCTACAACACAGGATGCTATTTGTCAAGACAACAAAAATAGTAAAGATTATTAAGTAATCCCTGATCTACAGGAGCCCATGACACAATTCCCATTGGAGTCAACAGTGCTGGAGTCAGCCTACAGTCCCTGCTGCAAAAAGCTTGTGAATCAGATTCTTAGCAGCAGCGTAGATGGAGTGGCATAAAAGTGGTTGGACAGTAGGAGGAGTTGAATGTAAAATGAGTACGTCTGCATAATAAGTGGGAATCTAAATAGACTAAACTAGCAATTTTAAGAGTACTAGTATTTTATAAATCTTCTAGTTGAGTTGAGTTCAATGGGTGTATTTTACCTCCAAAGCGATGAGAGATAAGTAATGGATTATGAAGATATAAGAGATTCTCAATTCGCTTAAGTTCTTCATGTGATAAGGTTAAAAAAAGAGTTCAATTACAGTGCAACATTCAAGTTAAGGTAGAGATAACAATGGGTAAGTACTTGTTACCTGATTAGCTGAACAAAAGAAAAATGAATATTTGCAAGGAAAAAAAAAAAGATTGGGTTAAAAAAAAAATAATCTTTAATACCTACACAAGTGTAGGTGACACTTGATAAGCTCATTCGTTAGAACTGCAGAAGCATTCTTTTTTAAGGAATTTATTTCACTGAGATATCTAGGCTCACACACCCCTTATTCTCCCTTTCTCTTAAAGAAATGTGAGATTTTTCACAACAATCTGCTCACTAATGAGAATTTAATGATTAAATATTATTTGTTGCTTGAGACGGCCCTAATAAAGCAAAGGATAGCAGTGAATCTAATGTAGAAAATAAGACTGACAAATTCCTTTGCGCATTACCTGTCAGTCTTTTTACTTTGATTAGTAGGAAGTAAGAAAACGTAATTAACTCTCAAAATCTATACCTACATATAAATGACATATCGCCTAGGGCAAATAAAGGGAGAATTTATCAGTGGTGTTCATATTTCTCTGTTCACGCAAAAGGCAAATGCCTCTCTTCAGAATGGCTATGCAGCAGTGAAACAGAGTAATCACTATTATTTATCACAAATACTAGAAATGCCTCTTACACAGAATTACATTGTTCCTAACGAATAGTAGTTTCATTTCCAGAGTAAGCGCAGAATCGAGTCACATTCTTCCAGAAATTTACAGAAACGTATGATACAATGCAAACAAAAACATTATTGCTCAATATGCTTCTACAGGAAAGGGTATTTCTCGGAAAATGTTTTACTCAAACTATCGTCTCTGCCACTGTAAACCTGAATGGGAGATAATACTGATAATGCAGTATGAGCTAAGCTTTTTAGCCGAGAGTAATGCTACAAAACCAGCACAGTAGCATGCGATCTCCCAGTAAAGCACGTAAAGCTGCACTGTCGCCATAGTACTCAGGTTCTTTCAAAGCTCTACATATTTCCACAGTTACAAGTTGCCGGATTCATAAAATCCCATGCTCTTGCCAGGTGTCTTAATGTTATCATTGGGTAGAGCTGGAGAGAAGGAAACTATGCAAACTATTGGGTTATAATTACAGAGAAAGTCTTGTGTGTTCTGTTTACAGTGAAGCAGTATTCACTATTGCCTGCGCAGGCTTCTGTCTGGCTTAAAAACTATTACAGATTTTCAGAGTTCACTTACAGTAGTCTTACTCCTCTTCTTAAAGAGCAAGGCAATTATTTTCTAGCATCAGACTCATCACCCAACACATTTGTTAAAATGGCAATTTCAGGAGCCGCTGTTTCTGGGGATAATGCCAAAGAACACAACTGCCTGAAATACCTTGGGATTTTCCATGCTCTGCACTTTGCATGTTGGGAGTGCCGCATTTCAGAAGCTTGGTGACTGGAGAGCCTCTGACCACTTACCAGTTATTAAGACCTCCGCTTCTGTGTGTTTCAACTTTATTTGCTAAGTTTTGGGGTAGAACAATGAGGACAGAGTATCAGTCACATGTAGCATTGCTTCCCTTCATCAGTAATGGAAAATCAGCTAATAAAATAAGGTCACTTCTAATGGCCTGACTTAGGAGAAATTTACTCAAGGGCAGTGGCCCTATACTGATGCAAAATATCTTAAATATTAAGGGTCACTCCCAAATAAACATCTAGAAAACCACTCCAGCGTAGGTGATATGATACGTCAGCTGAAAAGCATTTGATATTAACTTCCCAGTCCTTGGTGCTGCTAAGCGTGCCTGCGTCAGGAGCTGCTAAGCTAACTCAGCATACAAAATTAACTGATAATTCTAAACACAGGTAGGATAGAGAGCTAATTGCACAGTCCCCTAGCATTAAATAATTCCCATCTGTCTTCAAAAGCGTAGTATCAATCACGGCGACTGTTGCACTGGTCTTCCTTTTCTGGCATTCTCCAAAGAGGAAATGGGAAAAGTAGAGCACATATAAATCATTTTGATATAAAAAGAAAGTGCTTAGGCAGCCGGCAGCCATGTAATGAATCCCCGGCACTGTCATCTAGGTTAAAGGCCATGAAAAGTTTCGTAAGGTCCTGAATATAAACAGCATAGCATAGCATAATGGAAACCTGGTTTACAGCCTTATACAGCAATATGAAACTCTATCTTAAACAAACACACAAGCTAAATTCTACATAAACCCATAAACCAATAGCCATAGTAAGATAAGGACTAAGCTCTGTGTCTCAATCTGAATCTTACTTTGGTTTTTGCATTTTAGCAGCAAATATTGGATTGTCAATTAGATTAGCCACTTGCAATTACTTCCATATTGTGAAAAATGTCTGGGTTGTTTGCAAACAGTCCTTTCTTTCCCACTTAGTAGAAAGCAGGAACTCGAGCATTCAGTGGAACTCAAGATCCAAAGGTGACGCTATCTCGCACAGTACAGAAAGACCGCAGGTTAGTCTAAATCATGAAAACCGTACAGAACAGTTATCAGATAAAGGATAAAATGGCTTGTGCCTTGTTCAGAACAGAACCATGCTCCTCTCTGTTTAAAAAAGAAAAGAAAATAAAAAACAGGTAGGGCTGTTTTTAGGAATGAACAGGTTTTCTCCATCCTACTCAACACATGTCATCCTGGACAACTTCTAAGTCATGTCAGCAAGTGTTTACTGTGGACTCTGCAACACACTGTGCCTGCAATTGCATTCTACTTGTTTGTGTATTTGTGTTTTGTATACTTATGTTTACCTAGAACCAGTGGCTCTTAATGTGAACTTAGGGATGATAGATACAATAAAACACACGTGCCGTTGAAGGAAAAAAATAAAAATTATTTAGGTTTTGTTTGAGGCTTTTGTAAAGAAAAAGAGTTGACGTCAAATAATATTCTGAAGAGATATGCAGATTCGAGGTGGGTTGTGCCCTCCCATCCGTGTCCCTTCACTGCTATACCTGCCACCCAGGGACCAAAGAAATGGCTGACCTGGGTGTTTGGGCTCGCACCGCCAAGATCAGCCTTTCATTTTTTACACCTCAGTGGGCGTCTTAAACTGCTCAGTCTGGTGGCTTACCCCTGTGTGCATCAAGCTGGATATAATGACAGATATACTATACGTATATATGCACATGCGATGTCCTCAGTAATAATGGTTTGATATTTGCCAATGAAAATTAAAATATAAAGTTTGCATATTATTAAAGAATAATTGGATGTTGGCTTGTAGGACCCTTGGAAGATTCCTTGGCCAAATTATGATGCAGAACAATAGACAATTTCAATAAGCATGAATTATATTAAGAAGAGCATTTTAAAAGATACAGGAATTTGACTTTACATAAAATTACCATGAGACTAAGTACTGATAAATTTTTTTAAAGTTAATTAATACAATGATGCTGATTTCTAAAATACTTTCTATCAAGCTGATAAATATTCATGTTACTTTAACGCTGTCACAAACGAACATGACATACAGCTCACCAAGAAGCAAAATCTGAGCTTTAAATGTATGCATTAGAGAAAGGGTATTCAACTATGACTATATAACTCTAAGCTCCATTTAAGGTGGTGTAAGAAGAGATAGGCAAAAAGCCAAGGATATTTAATAACAATATTAACAAGGGCAACAAATTTTATTTCCGTTTTCTGCAACCTAGCAGCCAATTCCATATTTTAGAAGTTATAAAGATTCCTCTAAGCTGTGGATATGAATGTAGTGCTTACAAATCTGCAGATTACTCACATTAGCTTGTAAAACTTATCTTATGCTTTCATCAGGTACCATTAGTCCTTCTGAAACTTCAGATATTTTTATGTACCTCGTGCTCGCTCCTGATTCCTCCCTGGAGGCTTTTCGGTGATTTACCTTTAGCATATTCACCTTCATAGTATACTAAGTGGATTTCCCTGGCTTTTGGGGAATGTTTTTGCTCCTTTGTCAGACAAGTGAAAAAAGACTGAAAGCACTTCTTCTACTGACCAAATGTTGGCATTCAACTGGGACAATCTGATTCAGATCTTAGGATAAAAACCAAAATAATGCCAGTAATGAGGCATTAAAAAATTGAACTAAATTAGTATTTTTTTCTTAGCAATTTTGCAATCTACAGAAAAATCAGGGCAAAACTAAATAAATATCGATAAAGCAGAAAAACCTCAAGGTATTTCAATTAAGTTATGCTATACGTCTGTTTTTTTAAGCCTTTTACCACTCCTAATAAAGCTAGAAATCTTGGTGCCACCCTTAGTATAACACTAGAAGGTCACATTTGCTTCTTCTAATGTTTTTCAGTCATATCGCACAATTCTACCAAACGTGGGGGCTGGGGGTTACCTTCAACTAATTATGATGTCTAGACCTTGTCCCAAGATAGACAATCCTGCAACAGAGCCCATCTGACAATGAGTTTGGGTAGACAGATCCCTGATAGCTGTGGGATAAATAATACAGAAAGTCCCGCTTTTGAATACCCAGCATTAAGTTAGGAAAGTCTCCAATTCCATGATGCAAAGATTGACCGAAATAAATTTACTCTACAAGATCACACCAGTCAAAAATTGTTTTGATGGAGTAACAGTCCCACAGAAGGCATTAAGCCATATTAGGAATTACCTGATTTTGCCCTCATTCCTAAGAATTTAAACTATCATAAGCTCCTTATCACATGCTTCAGGTAATTTGATATACAGATTACATAAAAACTGTAGTAATATTTGATGCAGTAATGCATAGACCTAATATTTATAGGCAAAAAATTATGGTCTAAATTTCTAGTTCCAATTGTAATTTACCCAGCCAGCAATTTCTCCTGTCCTTTCCTTGTTTCTTCAGAAACTCATTGACGCTTTACATCCACATCAGCAGTAATGATTCTGATCTCCATCAGATACCTATTTAATGCAAGTGTCCGCATAGTCAGTATGAGAAAGGCTCAGTGTCAGGTAATCCTTCAATACGGAGAAACAGGTCCACATATAATTCCTGTTCTAAACACTCAGACTGAGGGTCATCGAACTAAATGCACATAAGTACATGAAGAAAGGGGTATTTATGATAATATTCAGTCAGGTGGGTTTAAAACTGACACACAGCATGCCTGTCAAAGTCACAGGCTAAAAATACTATATCTCACTTAGAAGGGACTTTCTAAAGAATAAGCAATAACTTTTACTATTAAATAAAATCCCTAGTCTCTAGTCTCCAAAGCTTTTGTTATACCTTTCAAAATGTAATTTTTCCATGAGCGCGCTGCATCAGTAGTTACCCATTCTTGTTGTTTCTTTTATTTAGCTGAAAGGGGTATGGGCCTTGTCTGCCAGTATTAAAGGCGCCACAGTAATTGCTGTATCCATCTAGGATAAACATGAGAATTGTCTTCAACTTTCATTGCCTCTTACTTGCATTCACTTTTAAGTTTGGCTTTTGATCAGAGCATTGCTAACTACACTTTCCACTATTGCTGGAAACTTTAAAAATAACTATATTTTCTTTCATTTTCATTCTAATTTTCACTATGAATTTAAATTTTGCAATTGATGAGACTTAATCCTAATCCTTGGATTGCCAGATTGAGATGAACAGAACCGTTGATACACTAAGTCAGGGACACATTTCAGAACGTCCATGGCTGTGGGCTATGATGGTTTTGCTAACTGGGACATTTGACTGGTCAGGAAAGAAACACAGATTTTGGACTGTCACAGGCTCAGTTGTTATTCTCCCTCTGATACTCAGGATCCCAGAAAAGAGGTGACCAGGTGAAAGGAGGCAAGCAGAAGGACCTGTAACTCATCTGGAGAACAGCTGAGCAATCAACAGTCTTTCATCTGTTCTTGACAATGTTGAGGGAAAACTGGAGGTTGGAATTGGCTGTCTGTACTTGCAGGGCCCATGAAGAATTTTTCCAAAAAAGATTTGTTGTGCCCCAAAGCAAGAAAGGGATCTTTCTTATGACAAAGACAACAGATACAGCACAGGGAAAGCAAGCTTCTTGTGCACTCACAGCTCAAGAGGAAAGGGGAAACTAATAGACTAGGGCTCAGGGCAGCTAGGCAGCCAAGAGTCAAAGGTCAGTGATAAGAGAAAGCAGTAGCAGCTTGGTGGCCCCTGAGCCAGGGCCAGAGACCAGCCCGCCACAACAGCTGCTGGGCTCTTGTCCTGTCCGAGATCTACAGACCCATCTGAAGGACTGTCTAACTCTTTCCTCAAGGCTCCTAAAGGAAACCAAAGAGTTTGGTTTCTCTCTGTTATGGAACATATACTAACCCCTTCCAAGCACTGCAGTGGACAAAGCTTATGCCAAGTTACGCACATGCAATACACAGTCTAGCTTGACATTTAATCCCATACGAGATACTTCCATAGGCCTTCACCCGACCACCCAAACCGGTGGTCTCGCAACAGCTGGCTGCAGTCTGGCTTATGTTACCACAACCACACAAACAAGAGCAAAGCTTATTTCATTTGGATGATGGGGTCACTGGCATTTGGCAAACGCTAGGCTAAGTATTATTGATCACGCACAAGGGAAGTGGTAGAAAACTGCTGTAGTCAATAGGATGATGTCTCAAACTTTTTGGCAACTTAACAAATGCACCCCTTGTATTAGTCGGGCCCCTCATCCATAGGTGACATCTACACACACCAATATCTGAAGACATGGACTAGGACAGGATGGCAACAGCCTTGTAAGGAATACTACCAGGTTTTTTGCTTGATCTTTTCTTTCTCAAAAACCATATCAAGCATACAAGAGACGCTGAAACTACAATAACTGCATTAAAAGTCTGCTTCTACAAATTCCTACTGTATAGGGCTTTTTCTCACCATTTCTCATCTTCTATCCATTAGTTTAACTCATTTAAAATAGTCTGAAATCGGCAAGCAGCACTATGCATTTTGGTTGTCCAAGTGAATGTATTACTTGAAGAATGTCTTCCTACTTATATCATTCATTTTTGTACTAGCTCTGAGAAACAACCAGTCTTGACAGTTTATTTTAAGATTTAGATGTTTGGTGTTAAATGATGCTGGGTTTAGAAAGTGAGAAAGTTATTGAAGAAGTTCATAAAATATGTGTTAGCAATGATTAGGCAAACAATTTCTGTTTACTACAGTCCTTCTGATAATAATCAGGAATAGGGGAAAACCTCCTGAAACCATAAAAAGTCATTAAATTGTCATCTTGCTATAAATCCCCATTCTCAAGTATGTTTTCCCATTGCCAGCTTTGCCAAGTGGAAGATACATTATTTTTTCGCACAGCTGGATTAGAGACCTATATCAAAACACTTATTTTCTGTGGGGTTTCTTATCCACATTATTTTACTGTACCTTAAAACTTCAGTTTATACCAAGTGGTTGTTGCTTAAAACTAAGTTACTGTGTGTCGTGACAATTTCAGGTTTCTTGTTGCTAACTGGAAATTCAGATCCTGTTACTGTAAACATACAGACATACTGAAAATATTTAGATAAATCAGAATCATTAAAAATAAGCTTGGAGATAATGAGGGCAATTCGCCATTTCATGAATCTTCATTGTTTTGGGAACTACAAGGGAAGAATTACTCAAGATTCATTTGGCATGTGTAATGCTTAAAGACTGATGGGATTTACACAGGTCTGAGAACTGTATATGCCCCAAGGCACTGCTAGATGATTACAGTCACTGAATAGAGAAATACGAGTCCAGCCGCTCACCCTGGAGATTGAGCCATTCATAACACAAGCGCTGTACTAGCTGTCTTAGAACCATTTTACCAAGCACACTTCAGTAAGAGCTTCTTAAAAACCTTAGTGCCTCTCACTGGGACTTCTGGCAGTCCTTTAATATTCAGTGGGAAACGTAGGTGTTTAGCCCCTCTGAAACGTCAAAAAAGTCTGTATCATCTCTCCCGAAGAGAAAGAGAGAGGCAAAATGCTTATAATAAATCTTCTATTAACATGTTATGTGTTCTCTAAAAGTTTGAACTATTTTAAATTTGCACAAATGCTTAGAAAGATTTTAAAATTTTGTCACGTTTCTCCACCAAACAAGATTAGTAGCTTCATAAAAGCTTTTATTGCAATGAACATGATTAGAAGGATATTTTTAAATCAAAATTTCACTACCATGCCTGAAATTCTCATAGAACTACATTAGCTCTGTGATCCTGAAGAGAGGCACATATTTCTATGCTACATTGGTTGCCCAAGTGTAGCTTTAAGTCACTTGATCTTCCACAGATTTACAGCCACGCAGATTACTCAGGGAAGCGCTGATAGGTGCAACAAGGCTTCAGCGCCTGAGGGTCAGCCTGCCCCACTGTTCCCATTGGCACTCAGATTTCTTGGCCATAAATGTAATCCTCTGGCCTCCACCAACATCTGAGCATGGGTTCCCAGCACTGTCTTCCCAGTCTGGTAGCAGTGGACAGTGCTCACTGTAGGCTCACAGTCCTTAATAGTACAGAGACAACTGCGCTGCCGCTTGCAGCAAGGCTATAATAAACAGCTGAAGAGGCACAATTATTTCAATAAACCTGACTGGAGGAAAGGGGGGAGGTTTTCTTCTCTGCTTCATTGAGAGCAACTTGCACTTTTGTTCCTCCACTTGACTCTTGACATTGACAGAGAAAGTATTATGAGAGGAACAGCACGTGAGAAGTACTTTCTATCAATAAAACAGCAAGCACTTCCTGAAGAAAAATGCTTTTCTTCTCAGTAATGAGAAGATGATGACACAACTAGTGCAACTTAGCTTGGCGGCTTCTCCAGCGTAGCTTCTGGAGTCCTGCTGCCACAGAAATCAGGGCACAAATCAATCTTTTGAATGACAGGACAAAAATCTCATCAGGACATGTATTTAACAATGGCTGTAAATATCAGAGATTCTCTTTCTAACACAGTGAAGATTAAAAGAAGCCTACGTTACTAATCTGCCTGGAGAGACCCAATGTGAGAGAATTAGGTGGCGCAGTTTCACTGCATGGGATGATGATAATGTGCAAAGGCAACATGGACATAAATTTAAAAAAAGAAAAGAAAAGAAAAGAAAAGAAAAGAAAAGAAAAGAGAAAAGAAAAGAAAAGAAAAGAGAAGAAAAGAAAAGAAAAGAAAAGAAGAGAAGAGAAGAGAAGAGAAAAGAGAAGAAAAAAGAAAAGCACCAGTCGCTTCCCCTTGTCTAATAGATAGGGTGATGAGGAACACCAGACTAATCCCACAAAGAACTCAAGTTCCTGCCCTACAGGAAAGACAGATAGACCCACACGCCCTGGCACTGGGACGCAGGAAACCCCACTGCAGCACTCAAATCCTTCCCTGAGCTCACTGGAGCTGCTAAACTGTCACAGACGTAGCAGGACAAAAAGAAGTAGTGCTCTTTTCTCATCCTAGTTTTTTCCTTTCTTAAGTTTGAGACCTCCAGGACAGGATTTCTGCTATAAAGGGTGCCTATGCAGCATCTGACACTTTTGGTAGGGAGTGCAGGTACTACTCTAAACTGAATAATAAGCAACTACATAAATGTACCCTTACAAATCCCATAGCGTGGCTTGCTGATTCAGCCCTGAGTATCTGAGTCCATTACAAAACTTCCTCCTCTTTTGCCTTGCAAGCATCCATTTAATAGTAGTCACAATCTATTTTTTACTGCAAAAGTAGAACAGAAAAATTTGTCACGAATTCAACTGAAAACTACATTTTAATATGAATAATACTTTTTCTAATGCCCTCCCCCCCCCTTAAATTATTCTCTGGATAACGAATCAGATATTCTTTTATTAGCATATTTCATTTCTAAGCCTTTCAATACATAGAAATAATATTTTTTAGCAAGAGACAGTTCTTAGACAATGAAAAGATATTAAATTGTAGGTTTAAAAATTTCCTTTCTACTGGAAGTCCATATATATTGGGAGGGTA
The DNA here is from genome assembly GCA_013401275.1 of Pandion haliaetus. Taxonomy (NCBI): domain Eukaryota; kingdom Metazoa; phylum Chordata; class Aves; order Accipitriformes; family Pandionidae; genus Pandion; species Pandion haliaetus. The sequence goes on from VYZV01044526.1 coordinate 61,463, forward strand.
ACAGAACAATTGTGCTACCTCAACATTCATTAACTGCTGATCTCACTAACAGACAGGCAAGGGAGAAAACGAGTAAGGGAAGCTTTTGAATATTTCATTAACTCTGATATTCAATTATTATAACAATGCCACTCAGGAGGGCTTGCACTGAATTTCTGTTAGAGATTGTTATTTTAAGAAGATGATAACTGATCAATTTGAACACTCACAAAATTGTTTTTCAGTTCCATTAAGAACATATATTACTCATCCTCCCTTCGCAAACAGGAAAAAACTGTTTATATTGCACTAAACCCCTTAGAATTTGAAGCAAAGTCACTTAAAAACAAAATTTGAAACTTACGTATCTTTACACGAATAATGACAGATGCATATATAATTTCTGTATTTTACATAATGGAACATATACAGCAAGAGGACTATTTTTTTCTTTCTTTGACCTGACCAGAGCCTACTTATACAATACAGTGGCTTTTTTCAAATTGTTCCTATTTTTTACATTATTATGTTTCTTCTCAAAATTTTCGACGTCGCAACTATTCTCCTGTAGATTTTGGTAGCTTGCAGCAAGTCTTTTCCTTTTAATTATTAATAGGCACATTTCTATTTTTCAATAACTAGACATCTACAGTATAAACGGGTCCTATGAAATACTTGCCATGTCATTAAAAGCCCTCAGCAGAAGTTATCTTTAAATGGCTCTTGCATGAAAGTGATGCAGCACTGTTTCCCCCACTCTACTTCCCGTCCTCCTTAGGTAACTAGAACTGCAAAGGAAAAAATGTTGTTTTAATGCCTTTCCATAAGCTAATTAGAAGCAGAACTGCTTCTGAAGGTAAATTACTAATAACAGGTACAGCAATAGACCCAAGGAAAGAAATCCTGTATCTCAGCTGATGGAAAACCACCTGTCAGTTGGAGGCATGGCAACTGAGTAGGGAAAAATTTACACATTTATTTCCAAAAGTATGTAGAGTGAACACCAGCAAGAGGTTTTCAAAGGATGTACATGCCCAACGTCCACCGGAACCAGCAACTGTTTGGCACTTTGTTCCCCTGCGAAGGAGGAGGTGGAGCTGCCCTTAGCATCCCGCTTCAAGAACCAGTGAGACTCTCCTGTCTGCAGATGACGCAATAGCCTGTGCACCACTTTGCATTTCACTGTTCTAACAATGGAAACTTGGCACATGCGTCACTTGAAAGACTTCAGCTTTGGGAACTGTTTTACTGAAATCAATACTAAGATACGATTTACAGATGAATTTTGAGGCGAGTTTGTAGTATCAGAATACTCTACAGCTTGTCACAATTGCATTTCCAGTTACATTCAGAGTTCAATACGCATATGAGAAAAGACAGGAGGTTGCTGTTCTCCCCATTAATCTTTACTTTTAAAATGCTAATTATTTTGCAGTCTCATATTACTTCTTTGATATAAAGATCAGATGTCACAGCCACAAGTGCTGGTTATCTAATTACACACAAAGCACATCTCTATATTTTGAAAAACACAGTTAATGCACACATTTCTCTTGCTGAAAGCCAATTTCTTTTAATTTCATTGACTTCAGCAATAGTGGATGAGAAAAACTGTCCCTAAAACGCAAGCAGACAAAACCATCCCAAGACAATCCTTTCATCTGCAGCTAACAATTATGTGCCATTAACGTTCTGTGAAAAAAATTCACACAAAACCCACACTGAAGCTAACATAAGACATCAATCATGTTCTGCAGAAGCTAACCCACATATGAAAAATGTGTCTCTCCTGCACATAGCTCTAGCCTCAACCCAAGCTGCTGCGGTGTGGTCACACAGATAGCCATTTGTAAAATTACTGCTAATGTTTAAGAGGTTTTAGAACAAGCTTTATTCCAAGATTCAGGAATTCTGGTAATAGTTTTGAAGTCCATCGAAAAATCCCACACCAAACCAAAAAACCATATGAGTTCAGATGCTCAGATAGCTTTAACCAAAGTCTTATGTTCCCCATTTGTAAAACTAAGATGATAATACCAATGTCACCTACCAGGGCTGTCAGAAATTCCTTGGCTAATATTTGTGAAGAGCCAAGTGCCAAAGTTGCTCTTTGATGCTGGCTTTGTCAAGATTCTTACTGCCCAAGGCCACAGTCAAAATAAGGCTTGAAAACAAGCTGACCTCTACCATATAGGCCACAATATGAGAGACTGCACTTGAAAAATAGCTTTAAAACCCAATTATGTTTGCAGTTAACAGGATCTCTCTATATAGAATGATTGTGCTTAATTACTGTTAAATATAATACACAGATCCAGACAGAATTAAACAAACACATTTAACTTCAGCTGCTTTTGTCAAAGGAAAGGACTTTGTTCACATAGGATTGAGAAAGACTATTTTTTTATTTCCCTCAACACCATTATTGGAAAAGATACATAGTGTGAATATTAGATATACATTCAAATTTTTTCTCTCGATAGACGAAACTGACAAAAACATATAAATTCCCTTTACTTTATTTTCAATATAACCATTTTACTTCAAGCTAAAACCATGTTTATTAAAGGTTCAATGATCAAAGATAAACTAATCTTTAACTACTGTTGACAAACGATTGCTTGGGGACTCCTGCTCATCTAATAAAGTGAATCTGCGCTCCCCACATTTCTCCTTGCTATCACACCATAAACTATTTTTATAGCATCTTCTATGCAATGCATCACCAGGCACTTTACATTATAAGACTAATCAGCAGATAAAACACCACTGGAGCTTATAACACTGACATAAAATTCAACATCTAGTAAAGCCTAAATCAAAAAGATAGGTTTTCTACATCGATTTGCAGACTAAGAGAAACACGCACCCCCTGCACTTGAGGATGGGAGAAAAGTCCAGTGATGTGGAGCACAGCAATTCAAAGCTTACATTCAATAAAGCTTGCATGCCAACCTTAGAAGTCACTTTGGGAGATTTCAAAGGGCCTAACACACACACACACAGAGAATGAAAATGTCAGATGCTAAACCGATGTAATGCACTTTCAGTTTTCTAAGAACACAGGTTTTAAATGTGCCTTAGAGCCTTGGCCAAAAGCAATTCCAACTCTTTCAAAATTGTCTGACGATTGCTTGTATTACCTCCTTTTTGGAAAGTCATAAGCAGCTGTTTCTCTTACTACAGAAGCGATCAAATTATTTTATTGAACCACTGAGAAGGTAGAGAGGTAAAAATAGTTTGGAAGGTAAACTAACTCAGCCAAAACCACATGAGAAACAAAATGATTCAACACGTAATATATTTTGAAAAGAACAATCTAATCTCACAGTTTATTTCAGAAATATTTGTCGGGAACCCAGTACTCCCACCCTCACTTATCAGGATTTGTGTATATTATTACACAAAGTCAAAGCAATCATAGGTATCAATGAAGTACAGAGAAAAAAATTAACTGTGTTAACTTACAGTTGAAAGAGATTGCAATACTTATCTCAGTATTAGTAAAAATACTCATCTATAGGAACAGCACTCCTGCAATAGTGATTATCAACCAGATTGTATGGGCAGAATTCAAAACTCATATAAATCAATCTTCAGTGTATTTCAGGGAAGAAGGAGCTTTAAGAGCCTGAAAAAAATCAGCAATGAAATAAAAGTCAGGACTTGCAAAAGTCCAGAGCTTAGATGCAAAACAACTCTATTCCATAGTGAGCTGAGAAAAGGAGGGAGCTTTAGCTAAAATGCCCTGAACTATACAACATTTTAAAATAAACAGTAGCGAAAGACAAGCTTCATGTTGAAAAACAACAGTGTAGCAATTTCTCCAATGTGGAATGAGGGTACATCACAAGCATCATCAGAGGACTTCATATAGAGAAAACACTGTTAGGTGGGCCATACACATTAACAAAATCAGCCTGAAGAGTTTTCATACGAATTGTCACATGGAAATATTTTAACTTGCAAAACCAAGTTAAAAGACTTCCTCTATAGGAACAACTAATATAGGATCAGAGAGGGAAAAGGGGTTTGAGACGGTGTGGCTAAAAAGGGCAAGAGATGGCCAAGCCTGTTAGTGATGCTAGAGCCTGTAATAATAAAACACGATCTTCTGAGACCTATGTACAATTCTGTGTATAACTGGATTTGCAACTCACCATCTATTCAGTCATACACTGTGGAAGTGAAAACCCCCTAAAATTTTATTCTTTTAAATCCAACTAACATATTAGCAGGTACCAGTTCAGTCCCAGTGCAGTAAGGGTTCATTATTGCTGCTTGGCTTTTGATAAAAGCCCAAACTATACCTCCTGTTCCTTGCAACACAAAACAAAACCAAAATATATTAGCCCACCTGACATAGATCACTTGGATTTAAAAACCAGAAATTTTTGCACTGAAAAAAAAGGCGTTGGACACACATTGCAGCTCACAAGCAGTAACCCCACCTGCAGCACTTGTGTCCTGGCAGAGGCAGCATTAACACTACCCCACATGGGGCACCAGCACATTGCTGCACTGGTAGCTGCTCACCGCAGTGAGGCCAGGTATTATACCTCTGCAACAATGTACGTAGGCATAGAGAACAGTCTGCCTTGACCATGCTTCCCTTTCCTCTGGTGGAAAGAGGTGATACGCTAACAAGCAGGAGTCTGCAAGGAGCAAGGGATGATGACACCTGAGATTCCATTTGACTGGAAGACGGAACCCTACTCTATTCTGGGCAGCTGCTCCATAAGTACACTCAGAAATGAGAAACAAGAAAGTGTTAAAAAAAAGCATACCTTGATATGTGGCTTAAAATCCTTGCAAAATAATCCACAATCCTGTTATATTTCCTAGATTGAATCCACACAAATCATGAAGACAATAACAGAGAGGGAGTAACCTTGGATATGGCCAAATGACCTTGCAAGATATGGCAACGATAGTCACACTGTTCCTTAAGGCCTCTCACAAGGTCAAAAATGAAGCGCTTCAAGGTGCTCGTATGGCTCCTCACCAATCTTAAACCATTGAGGCAGCAGACATAGCAACTGCAGTATCATCTGCAACAGATGCGGTATACTGTATACTTGGACAAATTCCCTCACAAAGAGCCAAAATAGGGCTGTGAATAATTATAGGGGAACAAGTAACTATTACAGGGAGCGTGGCCTGCAAGTTGAACACCAGTAACAAAGAGCTAGATTGCGAGGCTTTGTGATGAAGAGCAACTGAAAACCCCTGCTCAGTGGATTGTGGTTTGAAAAGCCCTGCCTGAATTGGCCAGAAATTTACATGATGATCAAAGGTAAAATAAGTTTAGCTGAAGAATAGCAGAAACAGGCTTCCATTTTTATAGGCAGGATGGGGGGATGGCACACTGCAGGCAAAAAGATGAAAGTAGCCTGAGTGTTGCAAATCAAGGTTGAGACATTTGTCATTAGATCGAAAATTCAGCTGGACTATAAGATTTTTACTGATATGAACGTGTTCGGTCACTGTCACATCAAGGCTTAGGGTGTTAAGCAATGTGCACCCTCAATGGTCTGACAGGACAGAATTGTGATCATGACCCTTGTTTACAGAGGATATAAGGTGCAGAGGCAGCAGAAGCAATGAACTGAAGATCCCAGTTACAAAACTGGAGGGCAAAGGGTCCTGAGAGTACTTCTGCTTCCTAACTCTCTGTATTATCACTACCACAAAAATCAACCTAATTGGTGCCTAAACAGCATAAATAGAGCTGTACATGCAAGTACATGTGAATGTGAAGAGTCTAAAACAGAGCTGCTCGAACATCAGCCACTCCTGTCCCACTCCTCTCTGCATTCAGGACTCACCCCGTTGTGTTAGGACATTTCTACTAAGAGGCAGATACATCACATTCAGGAATTCACTGTACCTTTCATCAAACAAATAGACAAGAATTTTAATATCTAAGGGACAGCCTCAACTGTAAGTACCTCTTTGGTAACACAGAATGAAAATAAGAATCTGTTGCTGACATAGAGCTGGTTGTCTTTTACATATTCCAGATCCTAAGTTCACTAATTAATTAAGCACTGAACTTTCAATAAAGCTGATGTTCAATTGTGTTAGGTTGACTAGTAACAGGTAGTCATTTAGTTCACTCATGCTTAATAAACTGAACTCCAGCAGAAGACAGAACAGATATATGCAACCACATGGCAAGAATATAATGGAAGGCATTAATGGCACTATTGAGAGGCACAGAGGACGCCAAGAGATTAACAGATTGTCGTAAACTTAGTGTCCTTGAACAGCTTTCAATTAGAAGGCCTTAGACAAGTTTACAAGTGCAAATAGTAAATCATTACATATCAGCATAAGTAACTAAACACACTTGCTTCCTGGCTTAATTACAATCTAGTCAGAGAAGTACATTTTTATATATCAAAAAAGTCTATAATCAGAAGAATCATTATCCAGAAGTACGCTGTTAAATGGGATATGGCAGCCAATAGCTATATACATAATTCAAATAGTGAGCTGGGATTACTCACTGGTTCACATCCTCCTGGGCCTGAAACATTAGCTCCGACAGTCATCAAACCAGCAATGCAACAATACAAGTTGATGAACTCACAAAGGAAAATCATCTCACGACTGTGAATAGACATTTACTAATAATAAAACACAAAGAAATGAAAACTCAGGACAGTGTTAAGTCTAAAATTTGTAAGGAACAGAGATGTGGGAGAGGAAGTATCTCCAACAATTCTATTTCTCACAGAAGAAAAATATCCTGACAAAGGTTGTTTCTAATTTCAGCTGCTACCTTGTTCCCAATATTTGGTGCACTCTGAGCAGATGATGAGGAACAGACACTCAGCCCTAGGTCAGTACTGGGGAATTCAGCAGTTGCAAAATAACCATGTTCTCGGCAAAAAACAGTTATTCCTGCTTGCAAACCTGCAAAATTTTTGACGGAGTGCAAAATGTCTTTCCAGAGTAGACAGATGAGCTCTGACCTATGACTATCAAACAGTCTTTCTCTACTATGATGAAAACAGCAGAGTAGAAAAAGAGATTAGATTCTGATTTCAGTCACAGGAGTAAAATCAGAATAACTCCACTTATGTACTCTCCATTCAGCTAGTGTTTGGTCCTTTGAGTCCAGAAATAAAACCTGACAACAGTGTCTCAATCATCCTTCTGAAAAATCATAGTCTCGGTCTCTTTAAATGGGCGAATGCTGCCTTGAGCATGGAGCCAAAGGGGACTACCAGTGGTTTGACAGTGGTTACATATGATTTTCTGATGGAACCTGATGGAAGCATGATGCACCTCATGGAAAGTCCTCTACCTGCATGCAGCATTCATGTAGACAGCAACATGCTGTGCAAGGCATTTGGTTTCTCAAAATTACTTAGGAATATGAGAAAGAATACTAAAAAGCTGTAAAAACACATGGAAAACAATGTGTAATCTTAATGAAAGAACAGAAGCAACATTTAAAGCAATCAACAGTAAGCAGTTAGAGAAAAAAAAAAGCTGAAGAGAAATACAAACTAAAGCCTTCAGTGCAATGTGAGCTGCCTCTCAGATGGATTAGCAGACTGTAAAGAAGAGGAATCAACTTTCAAATTACAATGCAATTATTTCACTAGGTTCTTCCTCAGAAAAGATAATTATACTCTTGCAAATACTGAAGGGACATACAAAAAAATCTGCACTGTGGTGTTTCAAAAGACATTTCATAGTTCAGAAAATCAACAGACAATTCTACCTTCATCTGAGATCAGAAAAATATTTACAGGCAAGGTAAAGAAAAAAAAAAAAGCAGCATCATCTCACACTAGCAAAACCTAGATTCAACCAACATTTCATTTTACGAGCATAGAGTTTAATTAAATGCTAGGCTGAAGAAAGTTTAAAATAAGTTACTATATGAACTTAATGAAGAAAACAAGCCTGGTTCAATGAGATGGAAATCTGGAAGGTTGGCTAAGAATTGTATCATGAACAACTAAATTCCTCCACGCCCCTTAGCTGCATTTGCCAGCAATAAAAATAATCTCATTCCAGATTTTAAGCATGACATCCTGGAGAGTTTGGTCTGTCCTTCATAAGAAGTTAAGATTCTACTAACTGCATCATGTATGCAACATTAGGCAAAACGCAGAAGGAAAAAAAATGTAAACTTAGGGTATTTCACCACTTTAGTTTCAGATGCTTCCAAGCAGAAATGATGCAAATAATAATAACAAAGAAGGCTCCTGTAGATTTTTAGGATCTTATTTTTTAAGTCATGTCTTCCACTCTTTCCATGACTTGAGGCATATGTCGATATGTTCCTGTGAAATCCACTTAAAAATCCATGCTCTGCACCCAAAACCTGCCAAAGGCTAGGGAAAGTAATCTTCAAAAAATAGATAATAATTTAAAAAAATAAGCTCCTTCTGTACAACTCTTTATAAAAGAAAACAAGACTTAAAAATTAATTTCTGAGATTTCCTTAAAAAAGTAGGAAAGTTAGGGTCTTTCATTACTTCAGCCCTTGCTACTTCACAGACTTTCTGCACTGTTTGTCTTTGCTGCCTTGGGGAACAGTAACTATGATTATACAGTGCAAAATAAGTAGCATTAGCCCTAAGGTCAGATGAAACACCTAAAAATTTCTGACTCCCTTCAGGTTTATGAAAATAATGTACACTGACTTTCCCCCTCCTCCCTTAATAAGATAAGTTGTGCCTGAGGCCAGCCAAGTTCCAAGCAGCTTAACTAAGGAGCCTTAGTATGAGTGTGATTACCCATTGGCTTCTTCTGGATGACCATTTTGAGTCCCTCTGTACATATCAAACATGCCTTAAAAATGTACACTTATTTTTTTCTTCCAATAAACTTGCCTTTAAGGTAACATTGCAACAGTGCAGGTACAAATTTGCCAGACCACATCACACTCTTTGGGAAAAACTGACCTTTTATACTCTTCCAAACTTCCCCAATATCCTCCACTAAGAATAAAAAAAAAAAAAAAA
>VYZV01044526.1:80719-92847 GCA_013401275.1 Pandion haliaetus
CAGCCTTGGTCAATAAGTAGCCCTTCCCAGGGGCAATCACATCCTTAACAGAGGAAATCCAAAATACTTTTCCCAATTCGCTGTCATGGTTTCATGTGTCAAAGACATACAAAAGGATTATTGCATCTATATTCCAACCTACTGTCACAGCACATGGCAAATAGCGATGCCATGGTCCAGCACAGATCTCTTTCCAAAGCATTACTAGCCAGAAGAGAAAATTACCTGTAAACTGCATCAAGCTGCACTACCTCTCTCCCACTTCAAATTCCTCCTCAAAATTCACCTCTACTTTGAAGCCGATAAAAACCCCCAGATAACCAATTATGGCTAAGTAGTAGCTGGGCATAGCTGATTAAAAAAATAAGCTTTTTGCAAGCAATCATGCAACAAATAGCCGGTGTAAACAGTGTAATTTTAGTTTGCACTATTCTCTGTGTTCCCTTTCCGTTCCTTTGTCACACTTGCACTTCAAATTAGACCGTTACCTCTTTCGAACAGGGACTTCTAGCTATATGGCACAATGATGTAAAGGATGATCATATTAAAATAATACATAATAACATCTGCCCAGGGCATTAAACAGGTACTTGCTTAACATAAAGAGATCAGGAAGAGGTTCTGCAATAGCTCTTACTACACCATGGCTTGTCTTGATATTTCTTTTAATTCCCTCAACAACCCCCTAGGTTTATATTGTTACAAAGGAAAAAGCATCTCAAAGCCAGTGTATGTGTCAGTTTAATGGTAACTACTGCTAAATAATTTACTGCAAACAACAAAGACTAAAGAGTTATCTGAAGATGCCACAGGAGCATTCTGTGCACTTTCGCCATCTTAATTTCAGTGCCAAATGATTTTGTTTAATTTTTATCCAAAGGCAAAACCCTGTCACTGATGAAGAGGTGCAAAAAGCGCTGATTTCAGAAAACAAAGCAATCGTGGTGATGACAGCATTTAGCTGTGGTCTACTGGTGGCAGATATGTCACTTTTATGCAACTTCATATAGAACACACTAATAAAACATGATAGAAGTCTGCTCTACTTACAGAGGCATGCAGCTGATGATAACCCACAGTAGAAAGTTAATTTTAAAAAGTCAGCATTTAAATTCTGCTAGCAATTTTAAAATCTCCATTTTAAAAAGTACATCTTGAGAAAAATATGTTTGATTAGTAAAACTATATACTCTGTTGTTATTTGGGTTGAGGTTCTAAAATGTGCTGTCGTTTATGGCCTAGCACTCTGAAATTAAAACTTCCTGAACATTATCAAGCATACTAAGATTTACTTTTGAAAGCACTCATTCTTGAAAAAGCAGCATACGCTGAAATAAGGGAAAGTTTGTGTTTGAATAGTTTAGTGAATCTTGCCTGACACATCATATAAGCACCAAAACGTTCCAAACTTCTTCAAAGAAAATGCCCAGAATTTGTAACTTATACCACTTTCTGAAGTGAACAGAACAGGCCTGATAATCTCACAAGAATAGCTCTTATGTAGTTTGTCCCTCCTGCTTTGAGCTCTAGCTGGATCCCAGAAATGAAGAAATTCAAGACATGTAGGATAATGACATACTTTGAAAGTGAGACTGACTGCATGTTCTTCTGTTCCCCTGATGTTCCTTTTCATTTCGGGGATTAAAGTCTATTCTTATTCTATGTGAATCACATCTCTAACATTTGCCTATCTGCAGGCGGGAAAAAAAAAAGCAGTAACATCTAGTAGTTTGGGGACCACTATCTGGCAGAATTCTCTAGATGGCAGAATACTGGCAATCAACAGGGGATCATGCACACTATGTCTTATATAAAAGAGCCCACATGACTCTCTGCACTAAAATAACAGCTATGCTATACTAAGCATAGTTTCCCCGTTGTTGTCTTTTTCAGCAAAGCCATGACTGCAGAAGAAAGCTGAGCGTGGGGTGCTTTTATTGATTTATATGGAGTAAACATTTTTTTGGTCACAGTGTCAGAGAAAACTTTCTTCTAATACACCTGGGCAAATGCTTTAAACAAATAAATAGCTTGCCAAAGCCTTTAGATTACCACAAATATCAACCCTGACCTGAAAACCATAATGTAACAAACTGCAGATTTCTTAAACGTGAACAGGTATTTGTGAGCATTATATATACAGCACTTAATATTTTTTCATTCACCTCTGTGTTGTTTTTTCTTTCCCCTACATCTAATCCAATTTCCCAGAAAAGCTCTTCTTTTTCCATCTCATTCGTGTCCACATTCAGCATTCAGAAGCTAGGAACATACACAATACAGCATATGCTGATACTTGCAAGTATCAGCATTGAAAGCAGTGTAGTATAGTACACGTCTCTGAAAAGAAGCTACAATGAATCATTTCAGCATGCTGATTAGAATTTTTACTACTTTTAAATTTCAACTTTCATTTTTTTACTGCATCTTAATGCACTGTTCTTTCCCTCTTTGGCTGCCTGCAACTCACTGTTTGTAACTAAAGAATTCTTTTTCTGGTTTATCTCTGACTGTAAAGTAGTTTACGATGTTCTCCATGGTGAACAGCACATATAAAAATAAATTGTATGCTAAATATGCTCAGAAGGTAATATGATAGCAAATCAAGAAACCGGAAGATTTAAACCTCCCTTGCTGCCCAAAAGACAAACAGCTTAGCAGAGATGAGGGATATCAGCTGTGGTTCAATATTGTACTTCTCCTGTAGAATAAATATTTATATTACATATATGGATGTTTTGTTTTCTAATAATTAATAGTGTTTCATGCCACTCCAGAATACCAAGTAACATAAAAGGCTGGGCAGGCAGCTGAATTTCAATTCTCCGTATGAAGCTACTGCATTTGATTTCAGCTCTTACTGCCATCCAGCATCTGAAGGAACGATGCAAGCCTGGTATTACATTATGCAATGTAATCCATCACATGTTCAGAGGGGTTAGCAAGGCATCCAGGCACATGCTAGAAGTTATACATATGCTTTAGTATTTTGCTGGGTGGGGAACATAACTGTGGAGCAAGGACAATGAAAACACCAACTTTCCAACAGTTATTCCTGGTGCACGCAAAGCATGGTGAGTGCTCTTTGGAGCAAAGTGCTCTCCCCACGCTGCCCCATCCTCTCCCAAAACCAAGCAACTGAAAGAAAACTCTCCACCCCTCAGTAACAACTTTACAGAGTGCACAAATATACATTCCAAAAGCTTAGAAAGTGTTTGTATCTGCATAATGTAATTACTTTGTTAAATAATATGTAAGAGAAAAAGAGTGTTAACTTTAAACCAGGTCTTCAGAAGTTAAAAATAGCTATCACACTTTACTAAAGATCACTGAGGAGGAAACATATAACCATAAATAACATACTACATTTAATAGGGAAACTATAAGAGGGCAGTATATCAAAACCTGCTATTTACTTGACACAACTCACACAGTAAGCTCATTTTTGTTCTGAGTAAATCACCTCAATATAAACAAGGACTTCAGAAAAACAAGCAAGAATTCATAGTCTAACTCAGGAGAACCATAAATCTGAATGTTTCCATATGAAAAAAAGTGACACAAACCCGCTACTTGCATCAAATTTTCAGCATATGAGAAATTTATCTTGTTAGCGTGCATCACATCGTTACAGCACTATTCATTGAGATGCCAGAACTGAAGACTCCCCAAACAGTCTGAAATGGACAGATGGGTAAAGTTTTCATGATGTTCCCAGAATGGCTGTTTTCAGGACATGCCTGAAAGAAAACACAGACCCTTTTTAATTTTCCTCATCCAAGTCAGTATGCTTCGCTGAACAAGACATAGTTCAGCAGCAGGTCTCAAAGAGTGACGCATGTGAGTGCTCTGGTCGTGACTCCTGAGAAATAAAGATCAGGGCACTGGATCCCAGTTAAACTACCTTCAGTCAGAAACAGATACTTGTTCTCCATCTGAACACTCTACAAAGCTGTAAATATCACTCTTGTACACCCAAATTAATTTGCAGAATTGCTGCAGGTGAAGAATTCCCACTGAACAAGATAAACATAGGCCATAAACCTGAAATGCCATCCGTTCTCATCAGCATCTCACCAGACTTTTGATGCTCGCAGTAATTTAATTTTAGCTAACTAAGAGCAAACCTTGCTGGTTATGATACCATCTTCGTACTACCATCCAGTAGGCTACTTCGCTGCAATGAGTTTTATATTAAAGTATTGATAAAACATGGAATTGCTAATAGGATCACACAATGAATTTATATTTTGAATAGCTGAAACCACAGAAGCGGAAAACTCTTAACTGTAAATCTGCATTATGTAATTTTACCTTTCTACATTTGGAAATGTTACTCAGAGAAGTCCAACCCAAATTCTTATGGCCAAAGTAGGAAATAAGTAATGGTGGAAAACACTCTCTGCAAATATTCAACCCACGATACATTTCGGAAGATGTATTTTGTGCTCATTACCGATAAAAATCCAAGGCACATGACTTTATTCACAGTACTGATCACCAACAGCACATTTTGATCTTACTTACTAAAACATTCAGAAGAAAATTATCTACAGTATGTTCACGTGCTGACTTTCTGATTCATGCTGAGATGGCTGTTCATTCAACCCTGTAACATCAACAGCACCACGTGACTTAAAAGTCTAATTAGCACTCCACAAATTCTGAATGGCAAATATTCCCAGTGAACCACTCCTAAATACTCTGAAGACTGAGAAATAAATACAGGAAAAGTTTTTCATGACTCTTCATATTTAAGAAATTGGTAATTTTATTATCGGGGAAAAGAAGTATTCTCTGCTATTTATCAACTGAGCAATAGACCTGGCTACGTTAACGAGTACAAAAATAAATAATAAACAACAAGAAGAACAGATTTCTATTTAGCTTTGTGACTGTATCTCACTTTGCTTTCACTGCTAGTGAGGGGGTTAGCGTCCTGCTGGGCATCAAAGAAAGGCGTGTTAGAGGAATAAGAGTTAGAGTTAAAGGTTTTACAATGTCTAAGGAATTTAGAAACTATGTAAGAGCATCTACTTCCCATGCAGAAGAACTCCACATATAACCACCATTCCCCAGCCTAGCTGGCTGATGGGATTAGCGTTTGTTTTTTTACTTAAATTGTATCAGCACTTGCTCTCTCCTCTTGCCATCAGTGCTCCTGAAGCAAAACTTGAAAGAATGAAACTTGAAGGGTAAGAAGTTTGTGTAAGGACTGTTCTTTCAATGCTGAATCAGCTGATAGATAACTACAAGTCCAGTTCTCAGAGTGAAGTGTGAGCAGCTTCAGTGACACATTTGATCATTTCCTAACAACATTAAACAAACAAAAAATAACATATTGAGTAAACCAGAATAAAATTCTATTTACTCATCTAAGTGAAAAAACTCATATGCAGATCCTGTTGAGGTTGGAGGATCTATTAGTGTGAAGGGCTGCTTGTGAAAATAAACAAACATTCATAGTCAGATGCTCTTGCCACTACTCAGTATTCACTCAGGAAAATCCCCTACGATTAGAGTAAGGGATAGCAGGAGACCTTCAGTTACAAAATGTGTGAAGTGTTTACTTCCCAGTGCTTATCTAAGCTCACATCTAGCTTGCCTATGTCAAAACTCCATGATTGCTCTGGCACATACACAAATAAATACTTAATATTCTGTTTACATCAAAGAAGCTTCATTAGTGGCACCGATCAGCAACGAATACATTTCATGCTGCCAACACAATCCAAATATATATCAATCTCTGATTTTTGCAGGCAGGATTGGGCCATGACAAAAGACTCAAGGACAACCTTAAATCTAACATGGCACATCTAGTACTTTCCTAAAAGTTAATTACCTTGTGATGCCAGTCCAACAAAAATAAATCTGAGAACGTACCGAAAATAATGACTGCTAGAATGTGGCAGAAAAGAACAGGGAGGTGGGGGAGAACACTTTGTATTTAGCTTATTATTTCTTCTTTTTTTTTTTTTATTCTTCCCCTCCTTCTCAACACACCTAGCATTCGTTGCTCAGAGAAACAGAACAGGGCCAGCCTGATGGTTTAGTCATTGTGATCATTTTTACTACATTCTTATGTCATGTTTTTACAAGACTGGCATTTCTTCTCTCTGTCTCTGGGTTTGTTAGCCTTTTACACTGGGTCTTCAAAGTTTCCTTCTATAGCCACCAGAAAAGGAAAATTCTTTCCTTTTCAATGAAAGCTAAGACTCTTGAGTGATTACATGATTCCAGGACCTGAGGCTTTAAGGTGAGCAAGCAATGCAAAATTCATAATAAAATCATGTTAGCAAAAAGCAAAATTATCAGAAGCAACAAAGTATTTTTCCTGAGGCATCAAAGTCATTTGGCATATATCTTCCGTGTGTGCATACCGGGTAAAATTCATTCCTGTGCAGAGGGATGGCATAAAACCTGTGAACCACCTCAGTCTCATTTAAGACTTGAAATTAGGACTTAAGTGATGCATAGGTCTTCAACTGGACGCTACCATGGAGCTGAATTTTATCCACAATGGATATTGATCTCATCACAACTGGTGCTGCTCTTACATTAGGTGTAATTTCATGCATAATTCATTTTAGATAAACAAAATGATTCTACAGCTACCAGGCATTAATTCTCTTGCTGAATAAGTCACATGAAAATTTCATTAAAAAATGAAACCAATTTTTCACACCCATCCTCATATAAAGAAAACAAAGCACTCTGTACTGTATTAGTTTCATCTTGTGATTCCTTAAAAATACCTGCCTATTAGCACATGCCAAGGCAATAAACCCAGAATTAGAATTTAGTAAAATAGCAAGATATTTCCTATCGATATGCCTATAACAACTAAGCAAGCATTTCATAACAGAAAGCCTTTGCTGCCACAACTAACACTGATGTGTGTATTACTAAGGTTAGTTAGGGATATAAAACAGAGTAGTTTGAGACTCTTTGCACATATTACACAGCAGTAGATCGCTTCTGGATTTATTGGGGGCACTGGAGAAAAAAAGTACTGTTTTTATCAGGAAGTAACTCCATGTAAAGCAGTACAAAAATTCTGACAGTGTTCCCGTGGTTCTGAATAGATCTTTCTATTTACTTCATACAAGAACATGTGACCTGAAGTCCTGTGCTGTGCAACATGATAGATAAAAAGAGAGGATCCCTCCCTGAAAGTTAGACTCTCAAAAACTCACAATAGAGAGAGACTACAACTTACTGAAAATTTAAAGGTTGCCTTTGGAAGCTGCCAACCAAGTGCACAGCAGTCACAAAGGCTAATGGAAGATAGTGACATGTTAACGGTGTGATATATAGAGAGGGAAGTTCGAAGCTGCAAATATAGTGCCTAAGGAGAGTGGTGAAGAGCCAAATGCTGCTTCTGGCAAAATGTCTAGGAATCATTGCACTGACATCCATCAGAAAAGGACAGCATGTCAGGAGAAGGCAAGCGTAAGCTGCGTTTCCTCACATCAGACACCTAAAGCTGATTTTGCTTTCAGAAAGAGTAATTAAGGAAAGGCTGATATCTGGACAAAGAAAAAGATAGGCAGAGAAAAATGTGGTACCAAATTCAACAAAAGGGCATGGTAAACAATGATGCAGGGACTGCTCACGGCAATGGATCCCACCAGTATACCTTATGGTGGCCAACCCCACCTGAGGGGTGAAGACCGGCCTCATAAGACCTAACACCTGCAGAGATACTGAACCAACACTGTTGCTTACCACTGAGTGAGGATACAGCAAAGGAATAGCCACAAGGGCATGGTGGAGAGCTCACGGATTATGACAATACAGAGGGAAGTTGCCCTGTATTACTCAGAGATGTTGCTGTAAAGAGATACACCCTAATAAGGCTCCTGATGAGAAATATCTGGTTATTTCCTTTCTGAGGCCAGGATGGTATTTCCACTGACACATCCATTTTCTTGTTTGCAATGGGTAGGGGGGAGGCTAAAAATGTTGCCGATTCCCTTCAGTAACAGGGGGTGGGCAGGAAAAGGCAGCATGGTGCTAGGGCCTTGTGGTGCAGCTCTGCTAGTTGACTCTGCAGGGGACTGGGGCGGCAGGGTGTTGAGCTGAAATGTTAGTGGAATATATTTTGCATTTATGCTAAGAAGAATGGGGACACTATAAAAGCTTTTTTTCTGGCTCAGGTTAGGAATTTCTGGGTTCTTCCGTCCAAGAATCTGACTCATTTTGCAGTCTGGGGAAAGACACAAGTAGGAACATTTGTGGCTCCTCTTTCTCTGTGACACAATCTGTAGTTGAGTCTTCTCAGTGGCAAGAAACATTTGGCTGGAAGTCTGCCTGAGAGGAAGTGAACATTATCTAGTCAGAGCTTTCTGTACCATGCCTAAAAAGCAGTATCTAGATAGAAGAAGAAAAAACCCAAAACCCCAAACCAAACCACACACATCCAGGGTTGGTTCAAGCCTCTAGAAGCCAATTTAATGCTGTGGAGTTTTTTTTAATGCCATAATTTAAATTCAGTTCAAGATTTTCAGTGGCTTAGAGGTAGCCAAGGAGAAGGAACTTGATACCAAAATATAAGATCTATGCTGAAAGCGTCAAGATAAAAGAAAAACAGAGTGAGAGACACAACCTTTGATGAAGACAGGAATGCAGCTATCCTAACACAAAGCAAATTCAATATCAGAAAGTCACTTATTGAAGAGGACAGACAGAATAGAATACACCACCTTCTAAGAAACAATACTCGGAAACAGAAGGGAGGAGGAAACTTAGACAATAAAGTCTAATGCAAAAATCTGTTTTGTCATATTTTACAGATGATCGTTTGTGTAATTGCTATGGATGTTATTGGATTATATATTCCAAGACAGAGGACATAATGAATACTAATAAATTCATGAGAAATGGGAAGTCTATATCAAGTATTTAGGTCCAGCAATAACAAATAGCTTTGGTATGAACCATCAGAATGAAAAAGGAACAGTCTCTGACAGATTGTTAACAGCAAAACACCGAAGGTGGTCATGCTTTGACACAGAAACTGCTAGTGCAGCTATTACACTTAGAGAGCTCCAAGAAATGCTATAGCTTATTTAGCTCCCAAGGTAGCTTCCATAATTTCACTGCTTCTGATAATGTTTAAGACTGTGGACATTTCATTAACAAAGCATTCATTAAAAAATACAACTTTGCCTTTTACTTTGTATGTTAACATTTTTGAACTGGTGTTAAACGCTGGAGAATCAGTTACTCAGTGTGAATCTTTATGACACTGACATCACAAATCAATCAAATCTTTCTTTCTATGCCAAATCCATAGAAGCTATCAGTTTGAAAGCACAGATAATATACAAAGACATAATCCAAATATTTGAGAAACATACACCTCAAAGTTACAACCACATTTACAAAGATGTGCAAACCATTTTTTTTTTTTACTTTAGTGCAGCCAATGGGGCACAGATTACTAAATCATGAATTTTCATCATTTCCTCTGTTGCTAACTCCCAAAAGAGGGCCAATCCACATTTATTATCACATATGAGGAAAAATATAATAACTTTATAAAATGTTTATCCATCGATGCACAGAGTTTCTCTCTCCTGTGAACCACATTCAGCAGACAGATTCACCTACACTTAAAGGACCACTGCAGAGTGATGGATGGATTTAAATAAAAAATTAGAGAAGTAAGAGTTAAACAGATACAAAAGACTGGCTGCTTTTGCCTGCCTGAAGGACTTGATCCTGCTGAGAAAAAGCGACAAGTGCTCTGTGGATTCGTAAAGGCAAGCGATTTATTCCCCCAAGCTGTTGTGCATGTGCCCAGCAATCCTGAGGGGTCAATTCTCTGAGCAACCAAACTTAGGAAATAAAATACCTTATTATTTTCTTTCTTCTTAAAACTCAGGAAGAAGAGGAGCTCGGATGACAGTCTGAGAGAGAGATCTGCTTACAACAAAGAACTAAACAGTTTAATCAGGATTACATTAGATGATCAACAGGGGTCTCATGTAGCCGATTTGCAGCTTAATGTTTACCTTGTACCACTGATTTACAGGCACATAGGTATTAACTGGACTGTGAGCATTCCATGCAATTCTTTCATCTTTCAATGTGCTTCTTGTACTTTTGCCAAAAGTCATAATTTCCCCGCATCCTGGATACTTGCATAGCCAAAAGATAAATGCTTTCTCAATGAAGAGAACATCATTTGATTGGATTTCTCCTTAAGCTCAAGCCTCCCTATTAACAAATACATTGATTAAAATTCTGCCTGCTTGGAAACAAAGGCAAAGTAAGTAACTGCTTCACAGCAAGAATACACGTGTGTGGGAATCTCCACTTCTATACACAGCTTCATTGAATTTGGTGATACTTGGTTAAAAAATAAATAAATTACAACATCCATGAACTGATGCCTCTGCAATTCACGTAAAGAAACCTGGAAGAGGCAGAGTGCAATGGCAATGCACTATGGCTGGTTAAAAGGCATACCAGCTGTCAAATATTTTGCAGGTATTCTGCTGAAGACATGCTGTTTAACCATAAGAAGGTTTTTAGATACAGCTCCGTGAGCTGTTCTGCTCTGTAAGTCATATAAACAATTCATTTTGGTTGAGTCAAATCTCCAGTAGCATTTCATTGTTATGCACAAAAAGATACAATATGCTACTTTGGAGAGTCTTTACTTTTATTTTAAAACATATTTGAATGAGTTGCTTCATATAAACAACACTGATTGTTCCAGTACTGGAAATAGACTGTGGGTAACCTGGAAACAAACCTGACAAAACAGATTTACACCAGGGATTCCTCTGAGACCATCCACGATCCAGTCAGATCTGTTAGTCCAGCCTTATCTGCTAACGGAAGCAGTCAAAAATGGTGAAACAATATCAGCTTCATGCCACCCCAAAGCACTCATCCATGCCAAGGGACCTGATGGTTGCCCATGGACGTCAACCACTGTGATGGCCAAATAGGCCCAATGGGGCAATACGTACCTCTCACCACAAAACCTGCTCTATAAATTACAACCATTATAGGAAAAGCACTTACTAAACGCAAACATAAGTTGAAAGATTTGGAAAAAGCTGCCTTTAAAGCACCACAAAATAATGACTTCCAACTTGTCTTTAGTGGAAGGCCTGAATTTCTGACTCTGATGGTTTCATAAGATCAGGTCTTAAATATCACTGATCCCACAGAAAAGCACTGATGTGCTTTGGCATTGTTTCAGCTCTGTATGGGTATGTACCAGGCCTCACACTGGTTTAGTTTTCATTACCTGAGATGTCATTTTGAAGGGTTCCCCATTTAATATATAAATGCCAGATGCCAAAAAGATGTTCAGTGACCTTCTAAAATAATAGCACTATCATTTTGCTTTAAGGTACGCTGATTTTCTCCTAGGCATGGTGCCCACAAACCAGCCCACGATGTAGTAGCTCCATCATAGGATGATATTGGTGGAAGCAAACTTACGCTAGACGTGACAGTGGACATACGGCAACAATTACTCTGAGGCACAGTCTTGGCAGTTCAGGAGAGTTTGTATTTCCATGTAAGGCATCTGAGTCCAACTGAAGTAAAACTGTCAGAAGTACTTCTCTGTCTAGGAGCTTCAGTTACATTTCCAAAGGTTCCTTAGACATTCGGGACACCAACTCTCTCGGAAAGCTTTTGAGATTTCTCACTGAAAGTTAACGAGACTTTGGCTCCCAGGTATATAAGATATGGTTGACATAAGACTTAAAAATTTGAGTTACATAAGCATATGTAAAATATTTACCTGTATGCACCACATTAATTCTGAATTTAGGGGTTAATAGCAAAGTTTCAAAACCTCTGGTAATCCAAATTTTAGTCAGTTTTATTCGGTCACTAAGTTACTGTATTTTTATAGATGTTACTCCCTATCCCTTGCATCCCAGAAGATGATGACAATATTATAAAAGCATCTCAAACTAATAGGAGAATTAACATAGAGTAAAACCAGTAGAGATTTTACTAAGCGTACTGAGGGCAGTGTTGACACTAGATGCTACCTGAATCTCTACCTAAGAGACTTCTCTCTGACTGAAATTCTTCTAGAGTCCATGTTAGTCTCAACATGGGGATGATAAAATCATAAAAAAAAAAAA
>VYZV01044527.1:7265-24859 GCA_013401275.1 Pandion haliaetus
GGGGGGAAGTGTCCTGTAACTTTTGTGGCAGGAAATGTGGATTTTGAAAATGTGCTGTGCCAGGCCTAGCTGCAAAAAAGCCTTTGCTGAGATGGATTCGCGTGGGGGTAAAACGCCATCTCCAGCTTTGCCCTTCTCTGGGGTTGTTTCCAAAGTATTTATGCTTTCCCCTTTTACTCCCCAACCTGCTTTCCCCTCAGTGAAGTCCCTTCCTGACTGGAGTGGTGGCATTTTTATTCTGCGTTTCTGCGGTGGGGTCCCGGTGGGATGTGGTTTGGTTTTTTGGGCAGGGGAAGGTCTCCCCCTTCCCATCTCCTGCTTGTGCTGCCATGCCCTGCACTTGGCTTTGGCTCTGCCAGGAGTGGGGTTTGGGGAGCCAGGCTGCGACTGCTCCACCTGGCACAGATGTTCGCCGTTAATAAATTAAAACCTCAAAATGGACATGATTTCTTATTTGGAAAACAAAAGGGGCATTTGTCCCCTGCTGTGTGGGTAAATCTGGGGCTGGGGGGAGGAGGAGGAGGGTGCTGCAGTGGGTCCCATCACTCCCAATTTGTCTCAGCCTCTTGGCACCTGTGGTCCGGGGCACTTGTGCCTTGCTCCCTCTCTTGCTCACCGTGGCACTGGGGGTGGTGAGTTTGTCGGGTGCTGCTGGCAGGAGGGTCTGGGTTTGACAGCGGAGCCGTTGCTCCTGTGTGCAGTTGCGAGGCAAGAAGCAGGTGAAGGAGAAGAACGGGCAGGCTGGGGTGCATGGGGCCAGATCCTGCACCCATGCAAACCTGAGTGGGGTCAGGGCTGTCCTGGTTTCCGCAGCAGACCCCAATGGATGGGGGTAAAACCACCGCAAGCACGTTGAGTGAAGTGCCCTGGGAAAGGCTCTGAAGCCGCCTGCGTGGGGGGGGTGCCGGGGCTTTGGGTGCAGAGTCCCCTCTGTCCTCAGAGCTGGGTTTGGTCACCTCTTGGGAAGGGGTCAAGATCAAGCGCTCCCTTCTTGAGTGCCTGCAAAACTCCGGCAGGTCCTGCGTTACATCAACCGGGGGCTTGGGCAATGTTTTTGCACAGTGCACCGGGCTGATGGAGTCCCGGGGGATTGCTCGGGAGGGTTGGGGGGATCGCAAGCGGGGAGAGAAAAGGTCCCTGATGTGCACTGGGTGCAGGGTGACCTCGGTGTGGTTTTCCTCACTTTCTGATCCCTCTGTGCAGGGTTTCTGGTCGGGGCAGGGACATGGGGGCTGCAGAGCGCGGGGCATCAGGGCATCGCTGCTGTGGGCAGGGTGGGCGAGTGAGTGTCAGCCCCCAAGTGCCCCTCGGGAGCTTGTCCAGCCTGTGGAGGCATCTATGCAGTCTTGGGGAAATTATCCCCAAATGTGGGGTTCGTTGTGCATGTTGAGGAGGGGAGATGCCCAGTCAATGCGCTTCCAAGAGAAACAAGTAAAGGAAAATGTTCTAAAATCTGTCCTGGTGAGGGGTGGAGGTGCGAGCGTGCTGGAGAAACCCTGGTAAGGGATTTCTGGCTGAGCTCTGCTCCTGTGGCGTGACACGAGGTTCGTTTCATCCCTCTTCTGCTGTAGTGACAGGCAGAAGATCTGTGCTGAAATTTGGGGTTGAGTTTCCCCGGCTCTTCTGCTCGCCCTGGCAGTGACGTTTGGTGCTGCAGGGTCCAGCCTGTCTCCTCTTAATGTGTCTCTGCCTGCCCTGAAGGATGCTTGGGGCTCTCTGAATGCAGTGGGCAGATAGGGGTCATCGCCACGGCTCTATTTGGGTTAGTCGTGCTTCCTCTTTTAAACCAGGTTTTTATTTATACCTAGTGTGGCAGAGTGTACTTTTAGGGCCTGTTTCAGAATCCCTTGAAGTCTTTCCCTTGATGCTGGCAGGCTCAAGCTCTGAACAAATGTCGTTTTCCCTGGGAAGTGGAGCCACGGCTCTGAATCTGGGTCAAACTTTGGGGCTGTCAGAGCAGCCCCATCCTCAGATCAAATGCCACCTTGTTCCCACACCACACAAGTATTGCACCAGTGCTGATGCTGGCATCTCTGGACGTGCAGCTGGGCAAAAGCAGTGCTAGAGTGATTTCTCCCTGGGTTATAGAGCTGGTGGTTTTAAAATACTCTCTGATGAAAAGGCTAGTCCATTTAGAAATGCAATGAGATGAAGTTTAACAGGCGAGGGGGCTTGTTTGGGGATTGATGCTGCCTTTGGGGAAAGTTGGTGCCATCTGGTCGGTTGTGTCCCTGCCGTACCAGAGCAGTGGATGCCGCAGTGGGGAGCGTTGGTGCCGCTGAATTTCCAGCTGTAGGTTTGGGCTGCTGCAGGACAAGACAGTGGCTGTGCCAGTCCACCTGGGAGAGGAACAGAGGGACAGACCCCTGTCTTCTGCCCTCGGAGGGGATGTGCGTCTCCTTTCATTGCAGGATTAGTCCTTTCCGACCACAGTGGAGATCTCCACTGGTCCTCACTGTTATAGATACAAATGCTCCGGGAATTGCCCTGGGGCTGGGAACAAGCGGCAAGTCGCTGGTTTTAGCCGGAGGTTTAAAATAATAATTGGTGTTTTAAAATTCCTGGCAGTGGGCAGAAGCCGTGGTCTGCGTTGGGGCTGGCTGGGGGTGCAGGGCTGGGGCTGCCGGTGTGGGCAGGTACTGGGGGCTCGTGGACTGGACAGGGAGGTGGGTTGGGTCCCTTGGTGACCCAGACTTTGTCTACTTCATGTCTTGCCTGGTGCTTTATCCTGGTGGCTTTGCCTTCCCTCACCATGATGTGATGATTTTTGGTCCGGGCAGGAAGGGGGTCGTCCCACTGCGGCAGCTGGTGATGGACCTAGTGGCTCTGTGTCCTGCAGCCGGTGATCACGGAGCTCTTGATTCCCGCCTGGGGGGATGTGCTTTGGGGACAGTGGGGAGAGGGTTGTCTGTGGCCCTGTCTCAGCGGGAGATGCAGAAAGATGATGTGACCTGATTGCGGAGGAGTGGTACCGGCGGGGAGTCCAGAGCCGTGGTGCAGCTGCAGTGGGGCTCGCACCAAAGCTTCCTACGTGTGCACCCAGCCCGAGGTGGGCACCTTCACCTGCAACCCCACGCAAGAGCCTGTGCACACCCGCAGCTACGCCGTGCCCTGGGCTGGGGATTTCTGGGTTTCCCCCTAAAGAAAGCCGCTTGCAATCCCTGAGCTGCTGCTGGGCTGCCTTGCTGAGGTTCCCATTAGTGAGTCCTCCCCGAGCAGGGGGGCACATCGGGAGCCGGCCGGGTACTGGGTACCTTGAGCCACTTTCTGCCCCAGCACCCGCGGGTGCTCGCAGGGCTCCTGGGACTTGGCAGCCGGGAGCTGCGGGCCTGGGCGAGGTGTGGGGTGTTACAGCTTGCAATTGGTGAATCATAAACTAATATTTTAAAGAATGAGGATTATTTTTAAGAGGGGTGGAGGGAGGAAAAAAACACACAATTTTTCAAGTGTGCTTTGCAGTGAGGATGTATCTAACGCCACCTTAACGGTAATAATTCTCCAGATTTGCACAGTGCTGTCTGTCCCCTGGCAGCGGGAAGGTGCTGGTGGCTTCCTTGGCCACTGCAGCATGGCTGCTTCTTGCCCAGAGCACCAGCATCCACCTGCGTACTGCTCTTGGGTGTCATTACACCCTGAAGCTGGGCTCGTTCGGGGATCTTGCTGTTCTTGGGAGGAAGCATCGTTCACTGCCGGGGGCGAGCAGGGATTCGGGAGGTGCAGCTCACCTCTATTCACTTCGTCCTTCTGTAGCTCTGTCCCAATCCATAAAGTGGAGATGTGCTGCCTGGATTTGGGAAGATGCTGTGGTTCCAGTGTGCTATCTGGTAAGGGCCGAGCTCTGGGCATGCACAGGGCTCGGGAGCCTGGATGGATCAGCATGACCTGGGAATGCCGTAGGTGACACAGGTGACACCAAAGTGACACTGTGGGACCAGATCACCTTCCCATGTTGCTGGCCTGGCAGCAGTCCAGAGGGATGCTGAAACCACAGAGGTGTGTTGCCATCCTGTCGGGAACAGCAGGGAAAAGCTCTTGCTGCATCTGCAGCCGTGGGTGCACTGGGCAAAGCGTCACCCTCCCGGACTCCCCGGCGAAGGGTGCTGGGGGGATGCTCTCCCCGGGAAGAGGACGTGGTGGCTGGACGTGGCTCATCCAGGTCACAGGGAGAAGGAGCACAGGGGACCCTGGCAATCCGTTGGCTTCGGCACGGGGTCTGCGTGGGGAAACACTTCCCCCGGCTGGAGGGATGCTCTGTGCCTCTCCGCTGAGCCTTGCTCTCTTCCCAAGCACCCAAAATGTTAAATGCACCTTCCCGATCCCTTCCGTGGGTGGTGTGGCCTCGCAGTCACCCATCGCCGTTCCTGGTGCAAGACCATGGGACAGTCCAGCCTCTTTGCTGAGCGTGCTGCTTCCCAGCTTTTAAGAAAGCACTGGAGAAATTGCTCGTGTTATTCCAGTCGCTGCTCTAAGCAGAGATGTCGGGGCTGTCGGGAGCCGTGTTTGTCTTCGGGGCTGTGGTTTGCTCTGCGCGGGTGCCGAGGCTGCTGCGGGGGTGCCAGGTGCCCGGGCAAACGAGGAGATGTTGAATCCGTGCGAGATGGAGCCGAGCTGTGCAGAAATAAAATCAGGAAGGTTGTTTGAAAGTGCCGAGACCAGCTCTGGTGGTGGCTGCGAGATGGAGCCGGCCTCGGGTCATGCTTGCCTCTGATTTGGATGCAAAAAAATGGACTTCAGACCAGGAGTTTGAAAATGCCCAAGGATAGTTCTCCCCCCCACCGCCTTTTTTCTTCTCCCTCCTCGTGAGCAGCATAATTTCTGGATGGAAACCAGGCCTCTTCCTGCATAGAAATGGAATTTGCAGTGGAAAGCATCAATGTGCAGCAGGGAGCACATTAAATAGAGCGTTTTCTGGATGAATTTTTGCACAAACATGACGGAGTCTGGGAAAACTTGCGGCATCTGAGTTCCTCCCTCCTGTTCAATAGGCACCGTGACTTTTTATTCCTCCCCTCTGGATTATTTGAAGGCCAGAAGAGACTTTTAGCAACATCCAGTCTGACTTCACGCAAACTCAGCTGAAAAATTTCGCTCAGGTCTGACGTGGGAGCTTGTGTCCCAGTGCCGGGTCCCTCACGCTGATGGTCCTGCCATCACTCCTCATCATGGTCTGGTTTGTCCCTCACCTGCTCCAGGTCATTTTCTTCCTCCCTGGCTCTGCCCTCACCCTTTGCAGTCTGCCCCAAAGGCATGGGGTGAGGGGAGCTCCTGCAGCTTGATTTTGATTTTTTATTTAAGAGCTTCCCTCATACACACACCCTCGCTGGGAGCCTTCCTCCACCCTGGTGCTGCCTTTACCGTTCCCAGGGCTGCCGGGTGCTGGTGCCACAGGGCAGCAGGCACTTTTCTCCTGAGCAAGTCGGGACACTTCCCTGTGGCCCTCCTCTTCCTCGGCTCACATGAGGCGATGCCCTTGATGTCTCTATTCAAGAGGAAGAGCTCTCCTCTTCCTCACATGCCCGAGGCTGTGGTACGCAGGACACCCATGAGCGCGGGACCGTGTTCAGGCTTTCTGCATGCAAAAGGGCTGGAGGCGATTTTGCGTGTGCGGGGCATGTTACGTGTGTCCTGGGTGGGCTCAGGGCTCTGCTGCTGGTGGGATGCTGCAGCAGAAAGGCCGGGTGAGATGTGCACCATGGGTGCATGTCCCCGCTGCCTGTGTTGCTGATGGGGTAAAAAAATAATTGCATGAGCTGGGCACACGGGCAGAGATTTAAACCCGAGTCGGGATTTACAAGGAGATGCCGGAGGAGCCTTTGCAAAATGCTGGTGCAATGCCGGCCGTGTCCCAGCAGCTGGTAGGGATGGACCCGGCTGCCGGTGCTGGGCTGTGGAGCGACGCCAGGGAGCCCCGCCGGGGCTGCGGGTGCGATGGCCATGGGCTGGGCGGCGTGTGAGCGTGCACACGTGCACAAGCGTGTGTGTGCCAATGTGCACCATGGTCCGTGCTGCCGTGCTGGTCCCTGCAACCGCTGCCTTTGGACTCGGGCTCTGCTTTGGCTGCAAATGCATCCCGTGCCACACCAGCAATGGGAGGTGCTTTTAATTATTTTAATAGGATTTTGAGGGAGGGGGTGTTTGTGCTGAAAATCCTCCGTATCTTAAAAACGCCATCCCATGTGGAAGTGCAGAGCGGGTCTTGACAGCGAGCTGTACGTGTCGGGAAATCACACGTTCTTCCTCCTGGTTTGTTTTTTTTTTTTTTTGTCCCTGGGAGTTTGGAGTATTTTTTTTGTTCCCTATGAATTTTTTTCCCCACCCTATTCATTATCATTTTTGTTAATTAGATTGTGATGGGAATGGTCTCTATTCAAAAGAAAAACCTCTGAGATGTTTTTACAAGTGCGTGTGCATTTCGGGGCGGGGGGGAGAGCAAAGATGCTTGAAAGAAATAATTTTTAAAATAATTTCTTCATAAAGCTCTTTAAAAAGAAAAACCCAGGTCCCCTTCCCCCACCATGGCCACCTCCCCTCAGCCCCCCCTAATTAAACGATTTGAATTTTCACGTTAACCGCTTGGTGCTTCCTCAGCGCCTCAGATGATTAGAAAGGGATATTCATTTATGCCTTTTAAACGCCGCCCCGATTAAAATCAGAGAGATTTTTTCCTTCATCAAAATCTAACATCCTTGAAAAATTAATTTGATGCCTCTTGTTATCAATTAATTGAATCTCGTTGGGAGAGAGGCTTGTACGGCGGGTGGTTGGAGCTGGCCCTTCTGTTCTTAGTTGCTTTCCCCCCTCTCTTCTCCCTTCTGCTGCTGCTTCCAAACACTGTGACATTATAAAACTCTGCCTTTTTTTTTTTTATATTATTTTTACTCCTCTCATAAAATAAAATAAATGAATAAAACTTCGTCTCTTTTTCCCACCCTCCTCCCCCATTCCCTTGAGTTCCTCTTGTATGAAAGAACCTTTTTTTTCCCTTTCTCTCATCCCTCTCTCCTATAACTTCCGAGGCAGGGGGAGAGAAAGAAAGTTGGGGCTTTAGCAATTTCTCGGCGTAGCAAAGCGGCCAGGGTCCGTCTTTCTTCCTTTCTTTAATGGGGGATATTGGATATTTCATTTGAATCTCCCTCTTTTCAATTAAAAGTGCACAGCTCCTTCTCTTAAAGCCGCTCTATTCTCCTCCTCTGTCTAGGCAGCCGGAGAAGCGATTTTCCTTTCTTTAATATTTCAACTCTTCCCCTGAGACAGGCTGCCTGCATGGTTTTTTTTAATAGACTTTTTCTCCCTCTATTAAACTTTTCCAATCTTCATCCCTTTATTTTTTTCCCTTCCCACCTCTTTAAACAAAAAAAAAAAAAAAAAGAGAGAGGAAAAGTTACAAAATTTAAAGAACTGGGTCGTTCAGGAAGTTATTCAGATAACTTAAAAATTAGGTGTTTGTTTCATTTTTACTCCTCTAGGAGTGAATCTACCTGGTTACTTTCAGATCCAGACTCTTCCCTGGTGCCTCCATTATTTATGTCCTGTTGAGAATTTGGGGCTGGAGGTTTTGGGGGAGATTGGCTCTAACTGGAGTGAATGGCAAGGGTGTTCCCACTTGGGACTGGGGAAGTGGATTTATTTTCTCCAAAGAACGGATCTGAGCTGGACACTTGTCAATTCCCGTGGGGTGCTGGGATGGGAGATGTAGGTGGAGGTGTTTTCTCTGTGGGTCCAGTGCCCTGGGCAAGGCGGGATTTGGTGCCAGGGCCACCGGTGTGGGCATCCTGCCCTGTGCCGTGCGCTGTCCCATCGCGGCGAGGGGTTTTGGTGCCAAGCTGGATTTGGGGTCCTAGAGGTGAGAGACGCAGTTGCCCGTTTCCAGCCTTGCCAGTGCTCACTTGAGTGCCTCTTCTGCTCCCGTGTGGGTTGCCGAGGATTTTCGGGGTGCTCTGGGGGGTGTCGGAGACCCTGCCCCTGTGGGCGCAGGAGGCTGCAGGGCTGTGTCTCTGCGCTTCACGGTGTTTTTCCTTTGGATTCCCATTTAGAACGCGTTGGGCAGAAGGAAAACGAGTTTTTTGGGGGATGAGAAATTGGAGTCCGTTTTAACCTCCCTCCCTGCTGCCAGGGCCGGATCCTGGCACAGCGATGGCAGGTGTAGCTCCACGGGGGCTTCCCGGAGCTTGGGCTTTGCCCCCCAGGCTTGCTGGCTGCAGCGTGCATCTGCTGGGGTGCAGGTACTGGACCTGCACCCCGACCTGTGGGGATGCTCTGGTCCGGCAGCAATGAACCATGCTGGGCGCAGGCCACCAGCACCCACCGAGGGTGCTGCCCTGCTTGGGGTCCCCCTGGGCCCACACATGCGGCTCCCGAGCAGCGAGGTGGGAGCCCCCGTGCACCACGTCACTATTTAATTAGACGTCCCTGATTAACAAAACTTGGCGTTCGGCTTCCTCCTGCCCTCATCTTTCCTGGCTCCGAATCAATGGCTTTGATATGCTAATTAGGGAGTAATTTAATTTCAAAAGGCCGCAATTAACAAGGGTGTTGTGGACATGCTGTAGTTAAGCGGCGTAATCTAATTTGCATTAGTAACAAGCAGGGACTAATTAGAAGCTTAATTAGACACTTAGACGGCTCTTGTGTTTACTTTCTTAATGAGATGGAGTGGGGCTCTTTTTTTTTTAATCTTTGCAAGAGCACAGCAAGGGAAGCATAGGATGGAGCAGCAGCCCGGGTGCCCGGCACGTGCCCAGCACCGGCCTCGCCAGCCGTCCGGCACCGGCCCAGCCCGTGTCCGGCCAGCCCCACATCCGCGCCGGAAGGGATTTTATTTTCCTTGAAGCTTGGCAGGGGACGGAAGACGTGCCAGCCAGCCATCGGCATCTCCAGGGATGCCCCGTGTCCCTGTGCGGGATGGCTTGCTGCGATGGGCACCGGGCGAAGGATCTCCCGTGGGGCTGGCTACCGTCGGAGTATCCTTGTTGCTGCGTAGGTGCGAGCTCCGGAGAGCAAAGGGTGCTCCGAGGGAGCCATGTTTTGGAGAGGCAGGTGGGCTCGCCAGGACCCAAGCAGGAATAGTGCCGTGTCCCACTGACAGGCACGGCACAGTCCCAGGGGCTTCCCCCATCGGTGCTGCTTGTGCTTCCAGGTGCGCTCCCGGCTCTTCGGGTGAGATGACCCACCTTTTTGGGGAGAAAAACCTCATTGTGGTCGTTCTTGCTTGATTTCTGTGTAGCAGCAAATGCTCTCCGCTGCCTGACGGTCGCCGGTGCCTGTGAGCACGGCCAGGGCGGTGATGGCATTGTGGCGGGCAGGCGAGGAGAGCCCGAGGGGGTAAAGGTCTGCCTGCCAGCGAAGGTGAGTACCTGGAGGTTGGTTCTTCCCAAAGAAGTTGCTGGGAGCAAGATGAAAGTGGGAGATGAAAGTGCCCAGAGGTGAGATCCCATTAAAGCGGTGCCCAGGCTTAGCCAGTCCTTGCTTCCTTAAATCTCTTCTAATTTACAGTAATGCTCTAGATTCGTTTCAGCTCCCCCAGACTTTTATTTTAATCCCCTTTCCACATTTCCATGTGTTTATGTGTTAATTAAAGGGTAAAAAGCCACTCTCTGAGCAATCCGGGCTGCTGCTTCTCTTCAAGCCAAAGCCTTTTAAGATTAGCAAGCCACTTCCTAAAGCCTCAGCGGTGCCGGATCCGGACAAGCAGGTTGCTCAACTTTCCGTAGCTTGGAGCAGATCCGGTGCCTGGGATCCAGCCTCCCTGAGTCCTTGTCTCCTCCCGGCCGTGCAGAGGAGCATCCTGCAGAACTTCTGACAGCTCTGGGGGATTTGCTCTATCCATGCTCCTGCATCATCTGCCAGTACCTGGGGAAGAGGCTGCCAGCACGCTTGGCTCCTGCTGCTGGAGGGAGAGCTCTTGCCATGCCACAGGGCAGCCCCCTGCTCCCCTCCAGGTCCTGGCGAGGCTGGAGCTGGGAGGAAGGGTCTGGAAAACTGCTTTGGGGCCGGGATGCGGTGGGAAGGGTGGAAAAAGCCTCCGGAGCATCACGGTAGCAGGCCACTCATAAGTGCATGGTGTCATCTGTGCTGTCCCTTGCGAAATGCGGTTTGGTGCCAGAGAAACCAAACTCAGCTCGGCTCATGGAGACGGGGGTGGGGGGGGATCGTTTTCCCACCAGTGGTTCCCACTGTTCATCCTCATCCCTCCTGAGTGGTGGTTTTGAGCTTGGGATGCTCTTTGGGTTTGTATCTGGGGAAACGCGAGGCCAAGGGACATCTGCTGCCGCTGGCGTGGGGATGGGGATGGGGGCTCGAGGACAGGGACCTGCTGGCAGCAGGGAAGAGGGGCCCATGATCCTGGGTCCGTATGTGGCCCTGGTCCTGCCAGTAGCCCGTGAAGGACAGCCCAAAGTTACGGAGCCCCTGAGGACCGTGGTATTGAGGATATTTAAAAATAGGAGAAGCAGCTAAAATAGGCATTCAGGCAATTACTGCTTAGGAGCTCGTGGTCTTGGCTGTACCCATTTCTTCTGCGGGTCCCGGGGGCTGAAAGCGCTATTTAATTTTTGTGTCCATGGAGCTGAATCGGGAGGAGAAGCGGCATCGCTTTGGGTGGGTCTGGATGCCCCAAAACTCGTCAGGAGCTTTTGGAGCGAAATCGCTCTGTAAATGCTTCATCTCCTATTCTTGCTCCTAAAGACCCCATGTCCTTTGGTGCGAATCTTCGCTTTGAGTCCGCTGTCTCGCTCACCTCCACGTTCATCCTCCCCTTTCTGCCAGAGCTCGAAAAGGCTCCGCAGAGATGCCACGCTCCGCCGTGATGCCGGGCTCTGTGGCGATGCCACACAGCACAGCACACATGTGGTGCTCCCACAGGACCCTGGGGAGCATGGCACATGCGTCGGGCACACGTGCATGCGGTGGGAGCCGTGTCCAACAGCGCGGCCAGCTGATCTGCACCCTCCCTTGTAGGGAAGCTCTGGGCATCCATCAGTCTGTTAATTGCGCTAATTAGAGAGTGTGGAGGTGTTAATTGGAAAACACTGGTATTGTGCCTGTTTGGGGGGGCTGTCAATAAAAATGAATTGATGACTTGGCATGGCGCATGCACTTTACAGGTTAGCGGCAAGTCAGGGGATGTCAAGGAAATGTTACTGCTCAGATGAAGCAATTGTTAATTAAAAAGCAACGGTAATTAATATAGTCTCATTGCCATATGGTACTGCTGAAGGCAGGGGGATTCTTTACTCCATTTGTAATTCTCTGTTTCCTTTTTCTTTGTCCTGCGAAAGGTGTGGGTTTAAAAGGGGGGGGGAAGGCAGAGTGCTTATTCAGTGAAGTGATTTTGAGTCTGAAATGGTAATTAGCAATCCATTTGTGAAGCTTCTGTTGCTCATCACTATTAGAGGGGTCTCCTCCCCTCCCTTTTTAAGTAAAACCATCCTTTTCTACTTTATCTGGGTGTTGTTCTTCTGCAATGACGGTCTGGACAGGGTCCCTGCCTTTATGCCTGGGGGAAGGTTTGATCCTGATTAGACCCTCTGGATACCAGTGTATGGAGAATCCCTAAAATATTGGATGTGTTTGAACTAAAATAGATGAAAAGCGGGAGCTGGGATGCTGCAGAGCCCTCCTGTCTGTGTGCGGAGATGCACGTGTGCTTCGGCACTCGCAGCCGGTTGTGCAGCCAGGTTTTGCTTTTCCCAACACGGCTTCAGTCATCCCGGATCAGTCCTGGCTGGAAAAGTGCTCGTTCCTAATTTAAATCGACTTTATAATGTTGCAGACACTGGCTTCTTTTTTTTTTTCTTTAAGGTTTTGTAAAACTTTTATATGAATGGAAATATTTTCATTATTATTATTACTTTCTTTTATTACTTCCCTTGCAGTGTTGGGAACCCAGACACACCAGCATCCCAGTAGGGTTTGCGAACGGGAAGTCGAGTTTTACTAGACTTGGAGAGGGAACCCAACTGGCCTGGTGTCCTGGGCTGCGGGAATCACCCGGCTGGACCCCAGCACTGGTTCATCTGCTCCAGCATCCCGCCTCTGGCAGGAGCCAGGGATGACAGAGCAAGCCCACGGTTACAGCTCTTCCACCAGAAGAGATTTCCTCCTAATTCCCAATAGTTAAGTTTCAATTTATGCCCCGAAGCCAGGAAAGTTTTATATCCTTTCCAAAAACTTTTTTTTTTTTTTTCCTTTTTTAATACTTCCTGTTGTAACTCTGGATATTCTTGTTCTCCGTATAAAAGTCAGATCCCTTTTTGAATCCTGCCGAGTTTCTGGCCATGGTGATGCCTTGTGACTGCCGGACACGGGCAGAGCCTGGCTTTCCCTGTGGGGCCGCTCGCCTGGTTGAATCGTGGAGCAGGCGACGGATTTCAGAAGGAAAGTGTTAAAAGGAACAGCAATAATTTAATATTTCTGTAGGCTCTTGTTTGATGTTGGGCAGAGGGGAAGGAGCAAATGTAGTTTTTGAGAGCAAAAGGTGTTTTCTTTCTCCCAGCTCTTTTGCTCCTAATGCAGTGTCTGTAGGCGAGCATCCCATCCTTTCCCCATCCTTTCTTGGGAAGCTGCTCCGACCGTGCCACGTTCTCACCCCAGCACCCCAGCTCCTGCACTTCAAACAAAATCAAAGCCCAGTAATCCCGTTAACCTTGAACTCTCCCACAGCCACCGGTGTGTCACCCTGCGCGGGTTTGGTAGCACCAGGACAGCAGGAGGGAGCCGGCAGCTCCACATGGGAATTAATGTCAGTCATATACCCTGCGGAAATGACTTTTGAAATGCATATAATCTCAAACATGCAAATGAGAAGCTTGCTTCACCCTGTTTAATATGAATGATCAGCTTCTGAATAGCTATTATTACACGCCACATTTCAGCAATTATGTTGTTCGCGGTTTGTCTTTCTGTCTTTTGGGGTGGGGGGGGGAAGACAGGGAAAAAAAAGAGAAGAGAAAGGGAGAAACGGTATTTCTTCTCCCTGTCCCTCTTTCTTTATTCCCTTCCTGTTTCAAACTCACCAGCAGGCTGTGAGTGCCAGTGGGCGAACACCGAAACCTCTCCTGCACCCGCCGGTGGGGAAGGAGCTGGATCAAATGAAACGGTTTCCTCTGCTTTTCCACAGAGCAGAGTGTGTGTTGGGAAGGAGCGAGAGACCCTTGGCTCCGGTGGGGCTTCGTGTGCCTCCGATTGCTCTGTGCCTGTGTCAGGGCTGGATGTGGTCCTGGGGGCTTGGTGGTTGCTGGCTGGAGCGGCAGGGTTTGATGCTGGATGCGGTGGTTGTGTTGGTTTGATGCTGGATGCCGTGGTTGTGTTTTCTCCAGTGCCAGCCCAGATCCAGGAGTTTCGCCCAGAAAAGGGGACCCTCAGGTTCCCAGCTAACAACCTGCCTGCTAATCCAACCCAATCGAGCAAAGACCCTTTACCCCATCGCTTTGAAGCCAAGCCCTGTAACTCCTCTGGAGTCGTGTCCTCCCAGCCCATCTGCCTTAATTTAAATAGCATTTAAGACCAGCCGGGATAAGGGATGCACTTAGCACCTAGCTCTCGTGCAGCTGGCTGTGCTTTGGGGTGCAAGCAGCTTTTCCAGCCTGCGGCTCTCCTGGTGCCTGATGGTTTCCCTCAGCTTGGTGCGGTGGCTCCAAACAGAGTTCCAGACGGCTGCCCTGAGGCTGCTGGCACCCCACAACTCTGCTCCCGGGATTGCTGCAGCACTCACGGGCACGCTTGCTAACGCAAGCCTTGTAGCCGGGGCCCGGGGAGGAGCGGCGAGCTTCGGGCAGTTCTGCCCTTGTGCCCTGGGTGTAACGGGGTGATGGGCAGGGTGAGTTTACAGGGATAAAACCCATCCACAGAGGCAAAGTGTTGCGCTGTTACCTTGCGAGAGGGGAGCCTGTAATTGCATGAAATGAAGTGCAAGAGCTTCAAACCGTGGCTGCCGGGGGCTCATGCAGGGCTGAAAATGCGGCGGGTGTTGTAGCCCCTGCATTCTGCTTTGAAGGGTGAAGCACCCAGCTTGGTCCTTCGAGGGCATCCGAGGGGTACAGCAGGAGGAGGGGTGCATGGAGGCATCTGGGAGAAAGGGAGGATTTTCTGAGTGATGTCTTCTGGAGTGCCACCATGCTCTCATTTTGCCATGTCCTAGCTCCACGGTACTTTTGGGCTTCCTTGACCTGGAGGCAGACTTTCTGCCAGGTGGTTTTTCCTGCTGGGAAGTGCTGGTTCGCTGGGAGCTGAAGCGCTTTGTGGAAACCTGTCAACTTTGCTGAGATTTTCACGGTGAAATATGTGGTGCAGGCTCCACATGCTCGGTGTGCAGCCTCACTGAAACTTCAGCTTTGCTGTCTCCCGTGTTTCAAAATGAAATATTTTGGGGTTCTGTGAAAAATGCCCGGGTTCCTGGGGTTTTATGTCTTGCATCAGACTGAGAGAAAGCTGAAAACGTGGTGTTTTCCTAAGGGACAGGAGTTGCACTTGCTTTGCCCCAGTGCTGTGCGGGGCCAGCAGCCTGTTCATGGCAGCTCATGCTGCTGCACATTTATTTTTTGGAGTAAATTGAATGCAGCTAAAACTGGCTGGGGTTTGACATCCCATCCCTGCATCTCACTGCCAGACCTCATGGGGATCGAAGCCAGGGCAGGGCAAGGATGGAGCATGGGGCAGGCAGAGATGGGGATGCCAACCAGGGATCTCAGACTCTTTTTTCTCAGCCTCTGCTCTCCTCCTCCTGTTCAGGTCCTGCTAGCAAGTCATGATGGTTGAATCTGCCTCGGAGACAATACGGTCCACTCCCTCCAGCCAAAACGGGGTCAGCAGCCTCAGCAACCAGCCCGATGGTGGCGGGGGCGGCGCAGGCGGCGGTGGAGGGGGCGGTGGGCGCGAAGGAGCCACCAGCGGCGAGACCAACGGCGAGATGAGCCCCGTGGAGCTCCTGCACTTCCAGCAGCAGCAGGTAGGAGGGACACCCTGCTTCTTCCTCTGACCTGCCTTGCACAAGGCAATATGGAACTGGGTCCTTTGAGGATTTGGTTTGGGGACAATACCCAAACTTACCCTCCCCTCATCTCCGGGGCTGGCTGAGGACATGGGTTGCACTAGACTTGGTCATCCCTGTTGAAGTTGGGGTGCAAATGCTGCCCCAAAAAGCAGGTGCCTGTCCTTTGGGGTGCACATCTCTCAGGAGATGGAGCCTATCCGTCCGTGCAGCTCGTGGGCTATTGCCTGCTGCCCCAGAGATGGCTGTGTTTTGGGGGGAGGTCCTGCTGGTGCTGGTGGGGTCTGCCTGCTCTGTCCCTCATCGGTGCGGGGAAAGTGGTGCAGGAGAAGGAGGCGGGCTGTGAGAGCAGAGTGAAGACCTGTTGGCTGTAAAATAAGGAGCAGGTTTTCTCTGAGTTGGTAGTTGGTCACCCAGGTGGGTGATGAGAGGTGGTTTCCCATTTTCTGGGGCTCCTGGTGCCTGCAGCTGAAAAATTAACTTCACACGTGTGGCCTAAAACATGTGTGAGCGTGACGTGCATGCAACAGTTCTGTCCTCGAGCACACGTGTGTGCACCTCGCGGAGCCCGTGCACGAGAGCTGTGGCACACACCTCCCCTTGCAACATGCACGCCCGGACGGCTGTGGGGAGGGGGGACGTGCGTGCGTGCCTGCAGGTTACCTTTCAAAACAAACTTTGGCAAAAACATAAATTTTCCTCCTCGGATACTAAATAAGGCAATGATCCCTGCCTCGTATGGAGATCGCCTCCCTGAGCCATAAATTCCAGTGTGAAAGCTGTAAAAAATTGCTGTGTCTGATACTTTAGTAGTGAGTGCTGTAAATCCATTACCTGAATAACAGCCGTTTCTCACGCAGTTAAGCCCCTGTTCCCCTGATCTGAAGGGTAATCATGCGTGTAATGCTGCTGCGAGTCACCCCTGCCGAAGGAGCTGCCGCTCGCTCCCCTCCCCACGCCGAGGGCGGCCCCGAATTTCACTGAGCGGCAGCCGAAGCCAGGGGTGAATAGGAGATGCTTGTTCCTGCACGGCCGAAACTGTTCAAATCGGAGGGTGGGCAGCATGGTTGTAAAACGGGGTTATCTCCTCTGGAAAATAAGGAAAAAAGGGGCTTTTGCAATGCAGAGCGCTGCTGTTGTTGGCTCATTCCTGTGGATGCTGCTCCCTGAGCACACTTGGTAAATCCTGCCTTGCCCAAAGCACGGCCGGTGTTTAATTGCACCCTTTTGCGTTTCTTCTTTTGGATTCCTGGTGTAATTTCCCTGGGAAAATTGCTGGCACGTGGAATTATTAAAGCAGAGGGTTTGGTAAACTTCCAAAAACAAATGACATCTGCAATGACAGCACCTTGGGGGGAGAAAAAAAAAACATCCCGAGGACTATCAATCTTCATGCTTCAGGAAACAGGCTGAGCACCAGCTGGGGTCAGGAATAAATGTCCCCATATATAGAGTTTTGCACAATTAGGTGCTTTATGAAGGCTTTACACCATCCTCAGGAGCATCCAGCATTCGCCCCTTGTCGCAGACAGGCTCTCGGACCACTGGGCTATTCCCATCTGACAGCTCCTCCGTCCTGGCTCCACTGCAGCTCCTGAAATGCTGACACTCAATCCTTATACTTATTTAACTATGTGAAATCCCCAGCAAATGTTAGGAAGCCTAGAGGGGTGGAAACCCACTGCTCGACCACCCAACCTTAGCTTGAAGGGCCACCAGTGACTTAAAACTCCATGTCCGTAGGGGTTTGCTTGGGCGATGCAGCTCCCCAGGGGCACATGCTCTGCCCTCGTTTTCAGCTGGTTTTGCACCTTTTGGCGAAACGAGCTGGTTTTGACCTTCTTCGGCGCCTGCAGTCTCTCTGCTTTCACCCTTTTGAGAGGGTGAACCCAGACAGCCCCGGGGTTGGTTTGCAGGGGCTTCTCAGGTTAAAACTCCTCTCTGAGGATGCTGCCCAGAGGTGAGTGTCCTGGGTGGGAGCTTGAGGGCAGGTGTACGTATTGTAGGGTGCGAAGGAACCCCGTGAGGCTCTTTTGTGGCCTCTGGGGAGTCCCTGGAGCAAGCGGACACAGGTGTCTGGCTGTACCAGCCCGGCTTTGCCAAGATAGGAGCTGACAGCCGCGGCGCTGTCTCTGCTCCACCACGGAGCACAGCTTTCTGTCACCGTCCTCGGCTGCGCCTGGTCCATCTGTCCACCCCGATCCATTGTGACTTCAGAGCATCCTGTGGTCCAGAGAGTCTGGAAGGAGAGCAGGAGCACAGTGGGATGGGGTGGGGAAAGGGCATCCCCCTCCCTCCCCCTCTCCCTCTTCCCCCCAGCCCAGGGGATGGCGTTCAGGTTAAATCCCTGGATTTCAATGGCGGGATTCGGCTGAAAAGCTTGAATAGTGCGCGCCCGCATTGTGCCAGGGTTGGCGGAGGGGAGAGGTCGGCCGGGGGCATGGGAGGGCTGCCCGCCGGCCGGGGTGTCCCACCGCCGTTGCTGTGGGAACGTGGCGAGACCTCCAGCACGCTGACATCCTCGAACCGGGCTCCAAAGGGCCCTGCCGCCTTTGCGCATTAATGAGTTTTTAATGGGGGGGGCCAGCCCTTCGCCCCCCGCCACGCC